>VWYO01025581.1:0-43239 GCA_013400275.1 Rhadina sibilatrix | reverse complement strand
AAAAAAAAACTTTTTTTTTTTTTTTTTTTTTTTTTTTTTTTTTTTTTTTTAATTCTTTATCTTTGCATATAGGATAGAATAATCATTGAGAAACTATTTAATGTCAGCTGATAGGGTTTGGGCATGTTTGCTTATTCTTGATCTTTGGTGAATCATCCAAGGTATCATTTTAGAATTCCTGTTGCTTGTTTTATACAGACTTTCTCTCAAGCTTCTGCCTGATGAGGAAGTAATGACAATTTGTGAAGTAATAAAAAGGAATCAACATTTTACAATGTTGGAAACTGTTAATAATCAACACAAAAAGTTTTAATCCGTTGACAGTCATCTACTTGATTTATACATCTGGCTGCCCTACTGTCTCTTCTTGGATGATAACTGGAGTCTGCTCTGAGCTATGTGTCTTTGTGCAGTGGTTACTCTGGAAACATGAAGGTAGCAGCTCTCCAAAGCAAGGGGTTGAACCATTGCTGAAGGCCTGAGCAAGAAGTAGTCCAGGCAGTACCTGTGATTTTCCCAGGTTGATATGAATTAATTAAGAGCAAAGATACTGCCTCTAGGAGCAAAAAAACCCACCAGCCCCAAAACAAAATGGAACAAAAGCTCCAACCCTCTGTCTAGCAGTTGCCTAGAGCAAGGGGATGGAAATTTTGGTTTTGTGTTCTTCTTGCCTAGAGTGATGTAAAACCTTTGCCCTTTTAAAACTAGCAGCAAATTCTGGGACTGACTGGGTATTACACTGTGTGAGAAGGAAGAAGAAAGAAAAAAGAGAAAAAATCATTTGGGGCATTGAATGGACCTAAGGACTAAGTACACAGTTTGAGAAGAAATTTCTTACCATATATATTTATGAAATGAAGGGATAAAGTTCATACTGCCCTATTATCCTCCTGATAGGCATATTAATTCAAACTTTCCAATAATAACTTCTTATGCCAGGAAGAAAATGTTATTTTTCCTTTTATGACAATCAGATGTTTCGTGGGAGGAACGCTCAATGTGCATCTAAGAGATAGGTGATGCCAGTTATGAGAAAAAGAGGACTTCACACCCTCAAACTAAACCTGTTTGGTTGCCAGTACAGTAAGCAGCCTGAACAGTGCAGGATAGCATTATAGTAATTTGAAGTGTAGTAGGTAACACATAAAACCCCTTATCTAGACACACCATAAACTTGTATGGCTCGCTTAGCAAAATGAAATTATGGCTAATGTTCTCCAGACTCAGGCTTGTCCCTTTCTAGGTTTGACTGAGAAGGGAACAGATCAAGGACACCTGAGAAAGATGCTGAATCCAGCCTGTTTAAAGCTGCTTTATTGGTGTAAATGATCACATTCTGTCCTCTTGTTCTGCAGGTGCACGAAACCCTGGGTCAAAGAAAGATTTTCATCTGTATCCTATTTTGGAAGGTTAGGTAGTGACAAGGACAAACACGTGACAACCAAAAAATTAAAAGGCAACACAGGTACCTGTTTGAAATTACTTTTCATCGTTTCAACATTTACCTTCTAATTTGCTCCATCTCCTTATCACTTTATGTGAACCTTGTCTCCAAAAAAGTTAAGAAAAACGTTATGCACCAGATGATTCAGATGACTCCCTATTCTGACACTTTGCAAAGAAAGTGGTGTATAGATGTTATCTGTACAAGGTGAACTTCACCTGAAATCAAAAATAATAGATTTATAACATTTCTGTTAATGTCACCCTTTTCAGCTTTGTTTTTGTTTTTTATCTCTGAACTTGTTACAGTTGCCTAGAGCTTATAGTTCCAGAATAATTTAGATCATGAGGAAAAATCAGTTATTAATGTTACTTTAACTGCATCGTTACCAATCTGAAACAGTTTGGCATTGAACTGTCATATCCAGTTTTACAGCAGGAGTGTACATCAAAAGTTAGCTTGCTCTGATGTTATAAAAAGTTTTTGTGGGAGAAAGAAGTCACAATTCCTTGGGATATTTATAGTATTTAAGAATGCTTTTAAGTCACTTGTAATGGCATATGCCATTGGGTACTCTGTCATAAGTGGTTTCCTTATTCATAACAAGTAATGCATATTGTAATACATTTCAAACCAGGCTCACATTAAACTCTGTAAAAAAAATAAAGACCATGTCTGTATTACTGTATGAATTCCATTTGGATCTTGTTAATGCTATGTTGTGTTTTTTGTTTTGAATACAGCTCTTAAGTCTCTCATTAGCCCATCATAAGGCTAATGGGGTTTTTAGCCATCAATTTGATTGTATGGACTTCATGATGGATTTCACTGGATTACTTCTAAAGCTCCCACATAGGTATCAATGGCACAGGCTAAATGGTGTTACCATTAGGTAGATAATGGGCTTGTTACAACAGAACTAACCTTTGAATGGCTTGAGCAACAGGCCTGCCTCATAAGAGCCCTGCTCTTCCCAGTGCTGGGTCCCTTCTCCCTTCCACAGGCTACCTCCTCCTTTCTCTACGACACAGCCTCTCCCTAGGAGTGCATTCTCTTCCCCTGGGGTGTGTAACTGTGGATTGCTGCCCCTGCAAACATTGAGAGGGCTACAGTGCATCCTGGCTTGGATTAGGAAAGCAAGAGGGACTTGGAGGACCACTGGGAACTCAGAAGGGCTGGAATAAAAGTTCTAGAATGTAAACAAGCTCCAGTCGCTGGTCCAGAAGGATCCCAGTCATGGAGTTAACAGCTGTCAATGTGCTGGAAAGACAAAGTTAAAAATTACTAACCTGTATTTGATAGGACCAATTCTCAACACCACAGATCTTCCTAGAACAGGCCACATTCTAACAGGAATTGCCAAATTGGGTAAAATTTGACATTTCATTCCGGCTTCTCCAGATTAGAAAGCCTCGCTCCCTTGGAAATGACAGTAGCTTCCCTCACAGTATGTGTGAGGCTCCTAGCACTACTACAACAGTTTTCACCTTCCTTCACACAACACATTTCTGCCCTGTGTGCACCAGTCTCACTTGCTGTCTTGGCCTTACCTTTGCTTCCAGCCCTGATCCCTTCCAACTTCTGCTCCTCTCCATCCAGTCATAATCGTCCCTTTAAATACATATGCTCAGTGGCCAGCTTTTCTTCCAGAATGTCTATGGTCACTGATTATTCTAAGTTACACTGTAATTGGAAGGTAATGAGTGATTTCACAGCTGTTGAAAAACTTCCAAGAAAATAAATTTGGAACTTTGGGGGCATGTAAATAGAACTATTTACAGTCATTGTTAAATAGGTTAAAAAATAGGTCAGTCTTCATCCATTTCTACTCTTTCCTCAGCCATTTAACATCACATGTGAGGATTTTAATTTTGTAAGTTACACAGCTTCCTTAATCAGCAGTTTTCCCCCATCTCACTGTACTCAAAGAGTCTGGACTGGGAGCTTCTCACATGATGAGGCCTGTAGTCCAAACTCATCTTAAGCACTGTTAGTATGATCCACACTGGGAAGATAGCTCTGATTTCTGAGTGTTTTTTTCCTTTTTTGTTTGTTTTGTTTGGTGTTTTTTGTTGTTGTTGTTGGGTTTTTTTTGGTTTTTTTTTTTTTTCCTTTCTTTTTTTTAAATACATTTATGTAGAGCTAAGCAGAAAAGACTCTGTGTGGTGTGCCTCAACATGCCACTTGAGTCACTCTGGCTTCATTAAAGCACTGAATTGACACCCATCTTAGTTTACAGTTCTACTTGTTGCTGCTGAGTCCTCCCTACTGCAATCACTCCACAGCCTCATAACAACCTGTCCTTTTTCTTGTCAACACAGCTTTTCTCTGAAGATTGCTGTTGACCAAACAAATACCTTCAAAGAGGATGAGACTGCTATTGCATGTGGAGCTTTTTTTTAAAGAGTCAGTCATCTGCTGAGGTGATGAGAATTTGGGGAAGTCTGTGTTATAAATACACAGATGTTTACAGTACATGTATGGTTTGCTTGTAGACAAAGTCAGCCCTCAGGAGACTTCAGCATATAGACAGAAATATAAAGAGGTGATGTTTAATTCTCTCCTAGTGAATTATGTACCAGACACAAAGACTGGAGGTTCTGAGGACTATTTTTGAACAGTCAGGTGTTTGAATTCTACACCATTTAAAATGCTCTAGATGAAGCAGGGGCTAGAAAAGGCAGATTCTGGTGGCAAAGGGAACCTTGATATTGCTGCTGGCCTACAGTTTTCACCTATTGCCTTTGGTATTCTTGAATTGTATATTAGGTATGGCCTATTCAGGTGTTTCTCAAGGGCAATGAGTGTTTTGTTTCAGCAAAGTGTAAAGGTTACCAAAAGGATGACTCCTAGACAGTAACAATTAAGTACAAAAATGCAGATTTCATTTACAGGCAACTATTTTTGAGATGTATCATCACTCAGAGAACAGACTTGGGTTGGTATAAGCTAGTTATTAATGACTTTCTGATGTTAGGCATGGTGTAGACCTGAATGTGATTAAGTTAGCAGGAATTCTGCCACTCTTTGGTGACAATGACCTTGAGTCCTGAACTGAAAAATAGGAACATCTTAGCAAGAGAGTAGCTATTCTGAATAATTGAAATAAAATATTAGAAAATTTCAGGATAAATGGAAAGAGCAGACCTCACAAGTAATTAAAAAAGAATTACAGTTGCCAAGCTCTAATTATTATGCAAAAACTGAGAAGCCCAAAAATCCTTATTGTTACAGTTATCATTTTCAGTCTTCTGACCACCTTATTTCTAGGTGATGGCATGATTAACATCTAACTATGGAGGCAGCTCAAATTTCTTTTAATACTGCTTTACTGTTAGCAATACTATCAGCCCTAGCAAAATCTCTAAACCTAGTTTCCAGCCTATTAGTACAGGAATAATTTGTTTCTCAACTGTTACTTTGAAACATATTGATTTTTCTGCCTACACATGCTTTTACTTGTTTGTGATCTTATCTTACTCAAATTTCAGAACCACACAATTCACTGCTAAGATAAAGAATGCAAAATTATTCACCCAGTTTGGCTTCACACAAACAAATGGAACTCAACACAAACAAAGAGAGTTGTATCCAAGCGTTATTTGCCTGAGTTCTTAATATTTCACTACTTTGTGGAAAAAGCAAGTTGGGTAACAAGCTGTTTTGACTTCACTTCCAGTACACTTTTCTGGTTTCTCTAGTCTCCAAAGCCAATAATCCAGTCTAAAGATGCCACAAAGCTTCAGCATGCTTAAGGCAAGACAGTGCCATGTTCTTTTTCAATCTTTGTTGCTACACTTTGGAATAAAATAAAAGTTTTACTGTAGTATGTAAAATAAAATCAGTCTAAGATGTTACCTAAGTCCTCTACACTTATTTCATATGTGATTTACAATTAGAGGAAAGAACCTTGAGTTGGAACTGGTTACATTTGTGTTTCTGAAGCCAGTCTCCCCAAAATGTCTGGTCTCCAACCTACTGGCAAATGGCCGGTGCATAGAGCCTCTAGATGATCCATCTCAGTATCAGCTGACACAACTTCCTCAGAGAACAATTGTGATTTTTGTAGGAAAAACTTGAGCCTTGCAAGTGTCCATATCGGCATGAGACTGTTGCTCCACTGTTATGTAGGAAACAGGACCAGCTTTGTAGAGAGCAGTCTCTTGACTGCTCTGGGTTATTGAAGTGGCAGCTGGAAAGCCAACCTCCTGCAGCCCCAGAAAGATCCTGAGAGTCTGCAAGCCTGAACTGTGTGCCTGTGCGGGACTGCACTTCCTAGTTAAGTAAAATCTTTTGGATTAATTGTCTTCGTTTTGTAGCAACTTGTTTGTCTGCATCAGTACCAGGGAGGACAGGACCTGACTTTTGAACAACTTTTACTTGTCTCCAGCAGGCCTTGATACTCCTTGCCCATGTTATGCAAGGCTGGCCTACCCTACATGTGACAGAATTGTCTGGCAAGATCTACCACCACCTTTCTTTATAGACAGGGCTACTCTTTCAGTGCCAACTGAATGGAAAGGGGTTGTCAATGTCTGCTTGCTTTTAATTTCCTCTGCACAGATCTGGAGAGTGCCTGCCTATAAATACTTGCTTATTGGGTACTTGGGAAACTACCTTCTTCTATAGGGATCATGTTTTCAAGTCATATTTTGCCATGGAAACAGAGGGGTAATTAAGGACCTGAATTTAATTTTTCTGCATCAGCATCTCAGTCATTCATTCATTTGATCAGGTAGAAAAGCCTCATCACAAAATAAAGGCTACAGTCTAAAGTGATGTTTTCAGAGAAAGCAGGATCCCAAAGCTAAAGGGCTCACAGTGTAATGGAGATAAGCAATCTTTTCCAAATCAAAATAAGTGTTGTAGTGATATCCACCAAATATGATATGCAAATTTTCAAGCCTTACTATAAAAACTTTTTCAGTCAGTTCTGAACGTGTTTCAGACTGGTCTATGAATCAAAAAATGTGTATTAAAACAGAGACTAGAATGTGTGACTGAATTCCACTTCAGTCTTTGCAATTGAATTCCAGACATCATAGAATGATTTTCAAGATGTTATTCAAAGCAATAGAATATGTATTTAAAAGCAAGCTTAATCTTGACTGCATTTTGAATTAAAACATTTGGAAATTCATGCTAATGCACTTTTTTATCACACTTCCATTTTTTACAGTATTCAAAAAAGCTATTGGAAATTAAAGGCTGCAATTCTGCAAATACCACCATTAACTTCAATAAAACCACCAGCATGCTGTTAGGGCCTGCTAAATACCAAGAATTAATAAATGTACATTTTCTTAAAAGTCTTTGCTGAACCAGTAAAAAACTATGTCAGCATTAACAATGAAATCATTCCAATTTTTCAACATGCTATTGAAATTATCATGAATTTCTGAATATACACATTAATCAAAACAACCAGCCAAAAAAAATGAAGATTTTGGGAAAGACCAGACCTTTATTTGACAATATACTGTACGGTAATGCTTAGAACTCCCAGAAATGGATGTCAAAGATTTGCTGGGAACGGTTTGCTGTGCTTTTGAGAAGTACAAGAGACAAAGATTATCACCCAAAAATTCGCCATGTGTTTCACAACCCCTAAAGAACACCAAAAAAAGACTTTAGAAATGTTTGTCCAGAGACAGCACATAGTTTCTATCAGCTTTAGTAAACCTTGTAATAAGTCTCATTGTATTGTATTAAAGATTATTTTAAGAAAATTAAATCTATAATAGTAGTTTACAGTACTGTCATTCCTGAGTAAGAATTACTAATTTCTTGGTTCTGTTAATATACATTAGTTAATTGGAGAATGGTGATCAGAGAAAATGTCAGAAACTTTTTTTTTTTTAATCCTGTGCTTTGCTTGGCCCTCTTCCCTCTTTTGAGTGAAAGAGTAGTGGTAGCATTTCATTCTTTGTCCTCACTGCTCCATGAAGGTATTATTTTGTGTGTGATAATCTTTCAGTCCAGTTTGTACCTCACTCATGACACAAGGGTGGTAGGAGCATTCTGCCAGAAGTCAAAGGAAAGAAAAGCTCTAGGACGACAATCTAAGTGAAAACGTTTGAAAGTCAAAGGGAGGGCACGTTTAACTTCACAAAAGAAAATGCTGGTTTCTGTTGCAATGTTGGTTACACAATCACATAAGGTTTTATTTTTAAAAGCAAGTAAAAAAATTATAGTGCATCAGCTCCTTGACTGGTGTAAATCAAGATGGTTTTATTGACTTTGATGGAGCTATGTCGATTTATACCAGATGAGGATTTGGCCTACTGTATGGAGATATTTTTATTTCTCTTCTCACTCTATCAGTTAAGGAAAGGGTAATAATCAGCAAGCTGGAAGCAATTATGTGTGTGTGAGGAGGGGGTAGTTTCATAATAGCTAACTTGATATTATTTCCTGTAAAATGCATCAGGAGAATAAAGCCTGGAGCCTGCTGACCAGTTTGTTTTGTAAAGAAATATTTGTTCAAATCTGTTTATAATAATTTGTCAAATTATGGGCAGACTCAGCTGAAGTACTTGCCTTCCACTGACACCAGAGGCAGCAGTTCTGGAGCTGATCAGGGAACCAAGTGGCACCCATGGGGGAAGACACAGGCAAAATTTAGCTTTCATTTGCATCTGTGTAAATCTGGAATAATTCTACCAAAATCAGTGGAAATATTTTCTATTTACAAGTGTGCCTAAAAGCAAAATTTGGCACCGTCTTCAACTGAGCATTTATAAGCTGTTTCTGGCAACAAAAAAGGATGGGGGAGGGGAAGATTATTCATTGCAGATGCTTTGTAAGATTACTAGAGGCTTTCTGGTGACAATAAAGTCTACTAACATAGTCACTTTTGGAAAATGCTTTTGAAAATGTGATTTGAGGGAGTTTCCCATTATCCTTTAATTCTTAGATCGTTTCATGGTGGTAAAAAGTACTAACCAAGACTTCAAATGAAATTAGTTAAATTGTTCTCCTTACCATGGTGAGACAGATGAGTCCCAACCTGCAATACCAAGTGGACTAAAGCAATTCATGGGGATCTAAGATTTCTAAGAAACCATTTTGGATAATTGCATTTTGAATGCATTTCATAAGGTTTAATTATTGTTAAGCAGCTACACATTGACAAGGGAGCTGAAGACAAAATAATCACAACTAAAATAAATGGAAAGATTTATTAATTTATTTTTAAGTTACAATGCAGATTATTTTAAAGTACCAGCATTAGCACTATAAACAGTAAAGAATTCCAACCAGCTTTTGCAATATACCTCATGCATCTGATCTCTTTGCTCTCAGGAATGATTTAATTTTTGTAATGTTTTTATAATGTTTTAACTTAATCATATAAATAAAGTGACTTTAGGGTGAACATAGTTATACCAGGCTAATCATGCTTTTAGCACTATAACTTTTACCCTCATAACTACCTCTTTCTGAGCTGGTTACAGGTAAATGAATCCCAAAACCAGCATGCAGGTGAATCCTTAAGCAATAGCAGACAGGTCATAAAAGAGCGGAAAATATGGAGTTCAGAAATTATTATGCATAAATGCAGTTCTTGCCCCAACTAGGGAGAGCCCCAAGGAGCTGTGCAGCCCTTCTCTGCACTGGCCCTCTCCAGCCCTCCCTGCTGTGTCTCCCTGGGAAAGGTCACGCAGCCTATTAATCAAGCTCTGGACTTTGATTTGATGTATGTATACATCTACTATTTCCTGGATCCTTTTGAAGCAAGGAAGAATCAGCAAATTTCCAGGAAAGTTTGCTTATTTTGGGATTATTTTTTAATAGCTTAAATGCAACTGCCTTAAAACCAAAATAAGATAAGGTATAGTTTCAGCTAGGGCAGGTGATGGCATTCTGACATTGAACTTAAATCCACTTTCCTGTAGTGAATATGTAACTTTACATATAAAGTGCTGGCTGGTTTATTGTGTGTGTTGCTGCAATGCATCTTTCACCAGTTTTCTCACTCAGCCTTTCAGCTATGCATGGAAAGTCATGGGGTGTTTTTTCCCCAGTAAGTTTCAAATGTATATGCTGTTCTACAATGGAAAAGACAACTGTAAGGTCATTATCATCTTTTCTTGTAAGAACATAGAATAGAAAAATAAATGCACTAATGTAGCACTTACATTGATTGACTGAATTTCTATGATTATGTCTGTGTATGTAGGGGCATGATGTGTTATATAAACTCATGCACTCAATTGTCTTTGCTATTTAATATATTGCACAACATATAACAGCTTACAGACAGTATTCCTAGAATCAATACCACAAAATCAATTCACACTAAGAATAATTTAAAAGGCTGAGAAAACTTTGATTATTTTTCTGCTTAGGTTTCAGATCTTTACAGAAAAAAAAAAAAAGAAAAAAAATAAAAGCTGAAAAGATCTCTTTCAACCTGGTGTATGCTGTAAAGATGATGTCCCAGCTAATTTTGACATGGACAGAGGTTATGACTGAAGTCAGGAATACAGAGAAGATTAAATTCTAAACCATGACCCTGTTTTCATAGAAACATATTAAGGAAACAAAACAGAATGACATACCTAAACCAAAGCATTTCTAAGTAAGGCACCTGTCAGATTTTTCCGTGAGGTATAGGCAGTTTACCATGTACTGTGATGGTCTGATTACTGCATTTTAGTATTGCTTAGCTTTCAGGGTAAGAGTGGTCCAAAGCCTGAAGATGAATTTCAGAGATAAGCTGAACAGTAGCCAGGAAAAAGATTAATATCACAGTAGCAAAAGCTTTATATGTTTCAGCTAACTTGAGAAAAGACTAGAAGAGGTGATCATTAAACCAAGTGAAGCTTGAATGTACGAATTAATTTGAGTTTGGTGTTAAACTACACAAAGTGTCAGGTACTACATCAATCTCTAATCCTGAACATACTACTGGAGCTGGTGCTTAGCACAGCAGAACTTCAGGCTGCAAGCACAAGTATCTGTGGGATGCACTGCATCCCTATTTTGTCCTGATCAGGGACCAAGATAATCCTGTCACCAGGTAGAACTGAAGTCTGATGAGAGATCTCTAAAAGCCACCTTTTGGGGTCCTGCACTGCTAATCACTTGAGGCTTTGTTCACTTGCTGTTACCCAGACGCAGGAGAGAAGTGCCACAAGTACCAGCTGAACCCCCTACCCTAGGAAGGACTCAGGTAAAAACTGACAAAAGTACCAGATTTCCCTTCCAAGTGCTCTAGTCTGAGCTGAGAAGAAATATTAATCATATCTTTACTGTCTAAAATAGAGAAATAGAGTTCAACTATTCTGAGGTACATATTTAAGGTTCTGGAGGTCTCACAAATTTTTTGGGGGTTATTTTTTATTAGTTAATTGGGCTTGGTTGATTTTTTTTCTACTACACATGCAATTAACTGGTTTACCAGTTAGAAATAAATCTTTGCAAGGGAGAGGCATCCACCTCTTTTCAGTCATCATGTTCCCATAGGTATTATTAAGTATTATGAAGAGTGGGACAAATAGGGCTGGAAGGGATCTCTGAAGATCTATCCAAACACAGATTGAAATAGCAAAGATCAAATTGCCGGAATATTTTCACTCATATTATCTATTTCTAGTGTGCAGCCTGAATCTGACTCTACTACAAGGTTTTACAAAAAAAAAATTAGTGTGAGACTTAAGAGTTCCTCGGGAAGAAATGCAAACAGAAGTGCAAGTAACAGAATGACTTCTAAAATGCTGTTGCTCAGCTTGGCCTCCCATTGAATGTCAGTTTAGTGGAACTTTTAATTAAAAAAAAAATAATTTGAATAGTCTGGTTAGTTCAGAATAACTGAAATTTAAGAAGCTAGTGTCAAGACCCATAGAGCCTGAGACAAACTACAGTCTAAATACCAGGCTGGAATATTTTAATTACTACAGATAAGAGTATTGGGGGAAAACTGTCATGATTCAGAATTCAGAAACCACATCCTCCCTATTTTCTAGCCATCCCACTCAGCCTCTGAGAGGGAGTGTTCAGAGTGGAGTAAGAGAAGGCAGATAACCACATCCCCAATCTCCTGTCATCCTCAGACAGCAGAATTTCCGATGATGTGCCTTCTGCTTACCAAAGACAAGTGATGAAATCAAAGAGGGTTTAAGTAACCTCACTTGTCAACAGGTGCCTTCATTATAATTACTTGTAGTTGGCCTTTTGCCAACAGGAAAACATTTCAATTAGCTCTTTAGCAAATTTCTGCCATGTCTCCACTTAGAAAACTCAAGATGAATCAGCTAAAATGTGTACAATTTAAAACATCTTAAACTCTACATAGATCCTCTCATTCAAGAGCAAAGGGTCTGCAAAACTCTAACAGATCTCCCCTTCTTGAGCTATCATAGTCACAGAATATTAATCTCTTTTGCCAGGTAGCAGAGCAGGATTCGAGCATTTCTGAGGGATATTCTCATTTACAGCTTGGTGTTTTTGCACAAGCCATTATTATTGGCTCAAGAAAAACCCTGGGCTGTGAACAGGAAGGGATGAGGTGTGTTACCCATCTTGTTCCACTCTGCAGGGAAGAATAGCAAGTTGGTTATGCTAACGCATGGAACTGCTTGGCTAGATTAGGCAGAGGTGCCTATCCAAGTTTTTGGTTCATTAGGAGCAGATCCTACTAAGTAGCATCAAACTAAAGCCGCTTGATTTGTACTGGAAACCTCCATCTTGGGACTAAATGCATTTTAAAGGCCCTGACAGATGGGCTCAGCCAAACTGAACAGCAGCAATCTGTAACGCTTTACCTCCCCCATGTCTCTGTGCCCTCTCCCAGTGCCGTCTGTCCCAGCAGCAGGGGAAACAAGAGCAGATGCTGCTAAGGGCAATTTCTCTGCCGGGTCTGGCCGGTGGTCTGTGCAGGCTGAGGCAGCAAGCCCCTGCTTTGGCCACTGCCAGTGCAAGGACCCTGGCCGTGAGGTGGGGGAGATGGGAGGCAGACAATGTATAACCATCTCTGCTAAACAAGGTTCCTCCAGGATGTCTCACATTTAGCTGATTTGCCAAAACCTGCTGCAGCTGCCTCATGTGGCACCTTCTTCACATGCATAATAATGTGACCACAATCAAAGTTTTTGCTTAAAGCAAAGAAAAAGAGAGTGCTGGTGCAGTGCAGAAGGAGAGCAGAATGTGTTTTAAAGCCCTTTCACAGCTTTGATCTGAAACCTTTTGGGTTCCAGTTAAACCCATTTTGCCCTGACAGCAGCAATCCTCACAGGAATACAAACAAGGGCCCTGTCTCCTCCCTCTCACAACACTCACACCCTTTGCGTCTGGGCTTACCTGCCAAATTTTGTGCATCTGTGTGTCTGGCATGTATGCAAATTAAACAATCTGTATCTAATGTATATATTGTCATAAATATGGCTTCTGAAAAAAACACTAGTAGGGATGGTTAAAAGTGTTAGGCTGAGCCTTGGCTTTGCAGGGAGAGCTCCTTCGAAGACAAGGGTCTGAGTGCAGTGGAGATGGGAAAGAGCCTTCTCGATAGCCAGTCTGGAAAGCCTTTCTGTGGAAAACACAGGTAACAGGCACTGTCAATGGTTCTTACGGGTCTCTTCCAGCTCAGGATCTTCTCTGGCCAATGTGCACAGCAGTGGATGACAAGAACTTTATATAGGACTGTTCCCCATGGAAGGAGTGTTAACTGCTATCCCATGCTACACACTCAGTAGCTGCTGTCAGTCCTCTGCTGGCTCCTTGCTCCCTCTTCCCCCTAATCCACCTCTTCCTCTTCACTGGATGCCCAGTGCTCTAAAACTGTCCTGGGAATATAAAGCACACAGAGAAAGGGAAGGTTGTCCATCAGCTATGCATCACCCCAGCTTCCAAGGCCAGATACACAGACTCCTTGCCTGGAGCAATCTTCCCCTAATTCTTTCAGAACAAGTCCTCCTGCTCCTGATTTCTCCTACTTTTCCTTCTTGCCTTGCCCCTTTCCCACCTCACAGGAAGACTGGTTGGGAACCAGCATTCAGGTGAACCAGTTTGGGCAGAAAGAGATCCCAGTCTATTGGCCTCTGTACTCCAACTTCCCTCACCAAGGGGTGAGGTAATTGGACAGCTCATGTACATTTCTGAAAACATTGTAGAAGAGTAAAGGAAACATCACTGAGAGAAGTGGGATGGTTCTGCAAGGCAGGGGACAGAAAACAGTCCAGGTCATGCCAGAAGCAAAGTGGGAATTTATGGGGAGAAATCTTCACTGGCTTAGCAAACCCATTGGCTGCAGCAACAGACAGATGGCTGCTGAGGGCTGTGAGTGATGGAAAGGGCTCAGCTGTGGTGCAGTGCTAAACAGGGCTTAGCACTAGGCTCAGGTCATTATTGGGTCTGGAGGCTTTACCTCCTTTCTGGGGCACTGAGCAGTGTATAACTGCTTTTCTCACCAGACAGCCACCAGGCTGCTCCGCTGATGCTGAGGAGTTTGCACCTTGTTTCTCCTGTGCTGCTGTGCTGTGATGACAGCAGTTAAGGTGAGCCCATTCCCATGCACTGGAAATACTTGTTTTGGAGCCTAGGTATCTCTGACAGTTAACGTAGGCTGTGAGCAGGGATGTCATCCACACATACAGGATGTTTGTCTGCTCTCCTCCCTACCAAGGTCCTTCATTACTATTAAGGCCTGCATGGGGAGGGGACAGAATTAGTTTCTGACCAGCTCTGTCTTCTCCACTCCCTCCTTGCCCTTTGCAGCCACTTCCAGGAAGGATGAAAGAATAATCCCAAGTCTGGATACTGTAACACTGTAGCTACAAGACAGTAAAATAAAATAAATCCTTATTACTGAAAGGCCATTAGCTCTGGGTTGAATGGTCTGCTTCAAAGTCTCAGTGAAATACCTCTTTCTAGCTACTAAATACTCATCCCTATTATCTATGAGAGCTAAACCATATGCACAGTTATGATTAAATGGGAACTTTTAATTTGTTATGTGGGTGCTGCTTCTGTTAATTCAGAGCATGACAATCAACTCAAAGCAGTAAGAGGTAATAACATCCTTCTGTTACGAGAGTGTCAGGGTGGCATCAACTGTTTTGCGTGCAAAGTTTGGGTGAAACAATTGACCAGGAAAGAAAACCGCACTGAACAAAACTAAACACAAGAGACAAAACCAAGAAGAGAAGAAAAAATTAATGTAGTGTTGGATTTTTTTATCCTACATGTAATGCAAAAGAGGATCAGTTTGAAAGGGATTGGGAAATTTCACAGAAATCATCTTGTTAGCTATGTAAGTAAAACCAGACCTAATTATCAGGCTGTGCTCATTCACGCTGTTCCTGTTAGCAAAGCCCTCTCAGAAAGTGAACAAAAACCAAGTAATTTTAGGGTTCCCTTCACCTGCAGAAAAATCTGAGGATGGAAAGGAAGAAAATAGTAGCTGTAAGAAATACTTTCAGCCTTCTGGACATTAGCTGGTAGTAGAGACCCTGGGACTGCTAACTAGCTCATGTTAGGCTATTCTGCAAGTTGAAGTATTATTTAATCAGAACAAGCAAAGTAATCTAGATAATGCAGAAATACAAAGGTACTTTAAATCCATTTTTGTACTTTCTCTCTCAGCTATTTCTCTCTCAGCTATTTTTGGCTGTAGCTCAGGGTCTGAGCATCTGTGTGTAAATTGGTTTGAAGATGCATCTTCAGAAGTCTGGATGCTCAGAGTTGAAGGTGGAGAGCCAAATACTCAGATGATGAGAACTGGAAGAAACTCAGTGAAGTCTTCCACACATGGAGTTACACCAGCAGGCAGCCAAACCAGCCCCACCCACCCCTCTTTAATTTTATCTAACAATTCCCATGCTCAGGACCATCTAATGGGTTATGGTGGCTCTTGTAAAGGGATGATGCTTAAATTGTGTCACCTTTGTACTGCAGAGATATTTTAATTCACTCTGTTACCTGATAGGAAGGGATGAAAGGCTTGCAGCAATCTCATTTGCTGCTGCCAGCCTTCTGGCACAGGTCTCCCATTTCCATGCATGCCCAAGGCACTGGTTCCAGGGCAGCAGTGCAGCAAGCCTCACTGCAGAGACACACCAGCATCTGAGTCGAGGCATGGACCAGAACACAGGCTAAAAACTCAGCTCTGGGCATGAGCTGAGGCTCCTCTCCAAAGCTGTCACTCATCAGGAAGCAGTAAGCAAGAGCCAGGGGAGTCAGAAACAACCTTCTAAGAGAAGCAGGACATAGCAAAGCTGGCAGAAGCCATGGACAGGCCAAGAGGCAGGATCACACCAGAGAATAGGAGAAGCTGAAAAGGGAAGAGCTGGGACCAGGCAGCAGCAGCAGCATGAAGTGGACTGAAAGCTGTATCTGGGAGCAGAAAATGCTGTAGTCAGTCTGCATGAAAAAAAAAATCTATAGCTGAAAGGTAGCTCCCCAGCTATATTCCTGAGCTGAGTGTGTGCAAGTAAAATGGCAGAGGTAGCACTATATTAAAAGCTGGTATTAACACCATCACAGCTAAATGTCAGAAGTAGCCTAGAGAGGGAACTTCACTCTGCAAAATGCATAGCTGTGAAATCCATCGACAAAACTGATGTCTGCTTCTATTAGTACCACAACAGCAGTTTGACCTAAATAGTAATGTCTGTTTGGCATTGAAAGACAAACAGGAATAAGGTCCAAAATATGAGTCATTAAAAATAAAAAAAGGCCAATAACATGTACTGAAAGGGGCCCAAAAGCTGTACATATTTTGGATTCTTCCATAGCAAATCTTACTGCCACTTCAGAATTTTTGGCTGACACCTTGATGACACTGAAGTAAAGAGCCAGTCTATGACACAGAGATTTTTAAATAGACAGTGGTGGTCCTTACTAATTTCAGTAAGTGTATTAAGAAACACAGAATCACAGTACTGCAACACCACATGTTGTACTCACATGTGGTAGTTTTGACTATAAAATCCTTGAATGCTTAGTGACCCCCTCATTGCCTTGCTCTGGTTTGGATTTTTTGCTGATGACCTTTTTGGGTTATTGCCCTGGCAAGAATGGAGAGCTACATTGGACAATGACCTACCAGTCACTGGTCCAGTCTTTCTAACATCCACAAGTGGGAATCAGTGGAAATGCCCGAGATGCTCCTGTGTAGACTTCTGAGAGTGACACCCCTAGTGCATATACATAGTAGTTCAAGATTACTTGAGCTTACTAGCTGAAATAATAATTTTCCCAAAATGCCACAGCTCTTAACTGAAATGTACTTACTATTCAAAATGCTTTCAAAATTACAAGGCTGATGTTCTTGTTTACTTACATCCTCAGCATGTACACCTTACACAGGACTGAAAGAAAACATGAAGGCATCTGTGATCTCTAGTAGAGAATACTGCTCCTCAGCATCCAAACCTAGTTAGCTGGCAAGCGCTTCCACAACATCATGCTTAGTCTCATTTTAAGATACTAAGCCTGATGTTTTGTTAACTTTGTTTAGCCTACTATTAAAATTAGTAATTTTTCCTTTGTTAGTTTCTTTGTTCAAACAGTCAGAAGCAGGCAGCTCCACCCAAATTCTTCATTACACCAGTGCCCTTAAAATGTTTATCTGTGTGTCAGCTTGGTGCTTGTATTCTAGTGTCTTAAATTGTTTTGTCAGGAAGCTGTCAGTGATGTTCTGTTCCCTTCCCTTACTCCACCCCTCCCCCCCCCCCCCGATAAATTTGTATATATTTTTTTNCCCCCCCAGTAAATTGTGTAGTATTTATCTTCTTAATGTCATTTTAAAAATAGAGATTATTTAACACCTATATATTTTCACACTCTCAATTTTAAGTCCCTAAAAATACTGACCACAAAAAGTGCACTCAGCAATCCTACAGCAGACTATGTGCGTGCAATTACCTCATTTAGAAAATCACAATAACCACACAAAATTCAATGCCCCATCTGGAAAATAGGAAATATTATTTCCTTTCTTCTACCTTTGTCTGTGTACATAGCTGACTCTCAAGGAGAGTCTCATTATGTTGGTGGATATATATACACACATACACAATACATATGCTCACACAGTACTGCAGATAACTGAGGCCTGATTTCTGTTGGGGCCGCTAGCAACTCTGGTATATTATTGTGCTTCAAATTTTGGGATGAAATCTCCTGCCAGCTTTGCCCATCCTTGTTATTTCCAGCTCAGGCTGACAGTTTTGGCTGGCTGCCTTCCCTGCTTGGGTAAACCTGGGGAAGTACAGCTGAGCAAAGATGCAGAACTGCCCCTCTCCCCTCTGCCCCATAGGTGTTTGGTGGGGCTTGAGCCAGGTGATGGAAGGGAAGCCCTCATGGCCATTTTCACAGAGAGAGGGGCAGATCAGGGGAACCTGGACCTCTGATGCACTCTGGGATGAGGAATGAAAACTGCTTTCCTCTCCTTCCGTTCCCCCAAGTAGAAAGAGAGGAGTCCCTGGAGAAGCATGAATGCAAAAATCCCCAAGACAGGGTCTCCAGGTAAAGGAGTACCACAACTGCAGGAGGAGCTGGGGCATCACATCAGTCATGCAGCAGAAAAAAAGGGGGGAAGCAAACGCTTAGTACAAAAGACAACTACTAGTGAACTTCTGGGTTTGGGGTTTTAATATCTCTTTGTTGGATGGGGAATGACTCCAGCATGTGTTCACATAGAGAACTCCTACATTATAAGCTACAAGGTGCTCTGGAGGTGATCAGTTCTAAGCCTTCCAGCATACCACTGCCTTGTTCCTGTTGGAAAAGACTCACCCCTAGGGTGACACAAACATGTCAGTTTTTTAAGAGATACAAGCTGCACTGAGTTTCTGCACAGGAATTTAAAAAACATATGCACTTAAGCATGATGTTCCATCTCTTTTCCTTCCCTAAAACACTGTGCCACATTAATCTGCTCTCAAATAATGAATGAGTGAAGTATAGCATTCCAGGAGCATTTAACATGCATTTGTTGGAAAAGCAGCATTGCCTTCTTCTCCCACTTATTTCTACAAATACAACCGCCTCTACTGCAGAGGGCTTGTGACAGCCCAAGGGCATATGAGAGGCCATTTGTTAAAATGCTGGCAAGAGAGTACTGGCACTGTGCATGTCAACTCCAGCTTTACCAGGGTGGGCAGGGGGCAGCCAGAGCCTGAGTCTGTTTGGAGTGAGGCCTCAGAGATGAGATGGAGCAGGGTCTGCTCTTTTCACTGGAGTCCCCACCAGGAATTCCTGGAGAGTACAAAGCAGCCTCTTAAGAATGTTCCCGTCATTATTCCAGCCTGCAGCAAACCCTAGAAATTGCTCATCTGAAGTTACCGCTCACACTCTCTATTACTGTCTGCCAGTAACAGAGAAAACGCGCAGGCTGCAGCCACACTCAGGCACAGCTCCTGCTGCAGCACAGGCTGGTCCTGGCACTGGCAGCAGGGGGAGAAAAGACAGCTGAGAAGAGATAAGAGACAGGAGAAACCTAGGAAAGAGAGGAGGATACAGGTGGTGAGGAATGAAGGAATCTGGATTTGGGTTTTTTCAAGCTTGCTCCACTGTCAAGTTTTCCCAAGCATGGGTCATTAGCCCTTTCCAGTATTGCTTACTGTGAAAAAAGGCACATGGAAAAAGACACACCTTTGAGACCCAGGCTGTTCTCATGAGGCATTTGGTGACTTTTTGAAAACAAAGTCTCAAGTAAAGATATTTGCAATGTTCCCTGTCTGCAAAGTGAATCTATCATTCTTATAGCTTGACCTTTTTTTGTGCTACTATACTGGATCCAGAGTCTTTTTTTCTTTCTTCTTTTACTACTACTAGTTCTCGATGGGTTCAAATTTCAGATAGCTCTTTCTGCAGAAACCAGGGTACTGCATGGGAAGTTATGCTACCAAGGAATAGCAGAGCTGCTTTCCATGTGTGACAGGAACTCCTGGTGATTATAAGCACTGCAGATGTGCATCTCTCATTAATTTTTTCTAACTCAGGCCTAGAAAAGTGCAATTTTGTGATTTACAAGTTGTTCATGACCACAGTGTACTGCTGCTGTAGCTGGGGTTGGGACCTCTGTCAGGCCATAGAGAGCTGAGTTGCACAGGCAGCCGCAGCACACACCAGCTGTGCAGCTCCAGAGCCGTGTGGGGCAGCAAGCAGCTCAGGCTGGCAGCTTGTGGCAGCAGCCGTGACATCTCCAGCAGCTGTCACAGGGCTGCCCTGCACACAGGCCCAAAAATCTGGGTGCCAGATTCTCCTCTCCCTTCCTCCCAACACCAACGGCCATCTAAGAGCAAGGGCAGTGTAAAAACTGAGAGCACTAGGAAACAATTATTTATGCATTTTCAACACTGTACTATGGTTAATCTGTGCTTCCTTTTCAGTGCTGTTAGGTGGAGGAAAGACCCAGAAAGTATCTCAGAGAGGTACTGGTATTATCTTTTGCCTTTCAGGTCTTTTAATTTAGGTCACTTTACAAAGAAGAGCTCTGCTGTTTAACATTTTTTATATGACAATCTCAAAGCAATTGATATTCAATTAATTCACAACCTTGCTCTGATTTTGGATTTGTTGTTCTCATTTTCACTGTAGACCAAGGAAAAGTTCAATCATTGGCCAAATACCATGCAATTCAGCAGTAGCAGAACTAAGAACAAGGACTCAACATGCTGAATATACTCTGGCAGCTTCCTCAAGCTGAACAAGCAGAACTTGAGTTGAGGCAACACACACAGACTCTTGGGAGGATTTCAGCTGACCTCTCAGGTCTTCTGAGCGTGCACAGGGAGGGCTGATTTGCCCCCTTTCACATGAGGTTTTGTAAATCTCATCACACTTTACCTTTGCTACCCTTGTGTGTGGGAATGTATAACAGGACTGAAAAGGGGCAGCTGGAAAAGAGACAATTACTACCTTCTTTCATACACTAGTTATTTGAAGCTCTTCAGTAGGTGAGTTAGGTAGCTCATAACATCCTTAAGAATGGCCCTATGATCTCTGGCCCTATGAAGTCAAGTTTGAAGAGGCTTCTAAAAGGACAGACATATCTCTTAATATCAGTTTAATAAAACCAAACTGAATTACCACCACCTCTTCTCAGTGAATGTGTCAGTGTGAGAGTTTTAACCAGGAACCCATCAAGGGCAAAAGAGGAAAACACACATTTCAGCAGCTTGAACTCACCTCTTGAGTTTCTCCTGATGTCTAAAAAAGACAGGGGGAGCTTCCCTTTTGCACCCTCTGTTGCATATGAGCTCCAGATGCGTGCATGCTATTTTCAGAGTGGGAGGATACAGATGTCATTAAATATGCTGGTGATCTGCTCCAGTCTATTGAATTTTTTTAATCTGATATCAACACCCAAAAAAAATATTTGAAGACTCAGCATGAAGAGGGGAAACAACTGCAATAAAAGTTGTAGTTCCCATATTACCAAAACAAGGTGCAGGGCACAGATCATACCCAGTATCATGAGCCCTAAGTTCTGACAATTGATTTGGGAGATTTTGCAGGACCTCTGGAAAAAGTAAAAAACATTCCAACATGGTGTTTTCTTCTCACATGGTAGTAGGGTTATGAAGTAGCTTTTTATGACCCATTCAGTTTTCCTTTTATAGCAGCCTATTTATACACTCCAATTCAGTCACAGCTTCCACTGTACTGATTACTACAGTGCTCATTTCCTCATTCTGAACTGTGCATGCATTTATTTTCTTCATTTTTATTAGATCAAATAGCCTTGCCTTACCCCTCCACCCTGTTGCTTAGCCCCTCCTGGGCTTCTTTTCTAGGGGCACTTGTCTCACTGACAAGTAACTAAGTAACCAACAAAATAAATGTTTTAAGAAAAGTTTTGCATCTTTTTTCATTTTTAAATGCATGAAGAATAGTTTCAGTATCACCCAAGTTAAAACATCCTCCTCCACTCTGAACAGGCCATGAAAGTAAGATTTCTTAAAGCACACTATCCTTTCTACAGTCCCATTTATTTACTGTGCTGCTGAGTGCCTAATGGCCACTGATCCTTTTTGCTTACAGCATGCATTATCAAAGTCACTGACCTGTACATCATTTCAAGACTGAAATCCAATTTAATGTTTTCCTATTTACACTAGACATAAGTTGTGCAGCAAACTTTTAAACAATGCTTCTAAATTCACAACACGCTTAGTCTAAAGTCCTGAAGTTAATATTTTTGCACTTGGGATTGTTAATGTTTGCTTAAACCCGAAACATTCTTCAGCTGACTAAAAGCTTTACATCCTTAGAACATAAAATCTAAATATAAATGCGGTGGGCGTATGTGGATCTTTTCTCTCTGAGGAGGCTCTGTTACGAATTTCCACTGTTTTACGCCACCACCAAGCCTCAGCTAAGCCGTGACACCTGTTCAGAATTTTCAGTTTCTTAACCCCTTATTACTTCCTACCATCCACAGCAAAAGTAGAGGAAAAGAGTTCCATCATCCTGGACTTGCTGTATTAATTCTCCATGGCTCCTCGGTGTCCTTCAGTATTTTATATTAATACCCACCTTAAGGACAACTTACTAAACGGATGAACTTGCCTCCCTCATAACATATGCCAGTAGATAATCTGGTTATCAAGTAGATCCTCGAAAGAAAAGCTACAAATTCCATAGGAGGAACACCAAAGATATTACTGTTAATAAATATTATTACTGATAATAATAAATAGTTTATACCAAAATGAAACAGCACTACAGCTTTATGTAACATTATGCTAAATGAACTCTTACCATTCACATAAATAAGGATTCGCTATTCTTAGGTGTGATATATCTAGCAAACATTGGCAGTACACAATGCTACTGATCAAAAGTTCTTTTAGCATTACTATGTAGATGCTCTTTTTAACATTTCTGCAAAAAACAAACCATGAGGATATCTCCTAGTTAAAAGGCAAAATACTCTGTTGAGACAAAATGCCTCCATAAAAAAACCTGTTTCAAAATACTCTTTTTCATTAAAAACTGCATATATGACTCAATAATAAACCACAATATGAATTTTGACCTGATTTATTCACACAAATCAATCCAAATTCATTTTAGGCCCAAAATATATATCATAAGGATATTAGTAAATTTTTCCAGGTACTAGAGGATCTTGTATAAATGTATCTGCTCAAGTGCTTCTCTGTCAACATCCTTTTCCATATACACATCATAGTTTAGCTGCACCTCTTCGACCCATTTACTGAGTTGTACATCTGTCTGAAACAATGAAAGTAGATCCTTAAATCAACACCATATTAAAAAACAGCAGGAATTTCAAGCTTAAGGAGTTTCAACATTAAGAAGGCAAGGCATAATATGAGAGACTAGTCATTCCAAATGATACGGCAATGATAAATTAATTTCTGGAAAAGCCGTTTTAACTCAAATGGGAAATAATAAAGGTAACTTTAAAAATTATCTCAATCAATAGTCTAGATATTTTGTTAGCATATTATAACTGCCTTTGTTTATGCATTTGTATAAGCCTCAAGCATTCTGACAGATGTGCTGAGTGAGTAGCTAATGGTATCATGGAAGAACCACAGGTATTTTCTTGTTTCACACTCAGGGAGTATTGTATTAAGGCTACAAAGGGCTTCTCAGCTGCTATGTGACTACAGCCTGCTCCAAGAAAAATTCAAATGACACCACTGCTGCTCTTGGGGCTGAGGATCTACTTCACCCATCAGCATACAGGCAACAAGTGATTCAGTTTCTCTAAAAGTAACTACTGTTGCAAGCAAGTCACTTTATACATAACCTTGGCATGCCTGATCAGTATTTTGTTTCCTGACTAAAGCCAGGCCACATAATTTTACCAGGTATCACACACGATCTACCAATGACCGACGGCAGAACGGACAGAGAGCAGAGCGTGGCCCATGGGGAGTGCTCACTGCTCAGGGAACAGCACAGGGCATTCAACATCTTTGAAAGATGCACTGTCATTGTGCTTGCTTCCAACTGCAATTTAAAGCTATGTAAAACTGATTCAAGATGCCTGATGGTAGTCACTTGGCTAGCTGGGAGACCACATCTCTTACTAATCTGTACTTCCAAAAGCTCATACTGCCATATTAATACACGTTAATATAATGATTCATGCAGCCTACTGATTTAGGCTGGGATTTTCCTGTTCACATGAGGACAATCAAAGTAAAGGAAGATGTGCTGGTAGTCAATCCAGAGTCTTCCACCTTTTAATCTCTGCACAAAATTATATATCCTTCCTTACAGCAATATTGGCAACCAGCTAACGTCCACTACAGAAATGCCACTATGACAGAAAACAATGAAGTGTGTCAGCTAAAAGAGGCTGAGGGAACTTACCTGGAGCTTTGAAAGTGATTCCTCAAGACTTGGAACTGTCACTAGTAAGGACCCTCTTTTCCTTACATTACAAGCAATAAATTCCCAAGCTCTGAAACATATTCAAAGGTAGATGATCAGTTTGCTGGGGAAAACACACCCATATTTGATATAAAATGAATCTAACGCAGTTTACTGGCCAGAGGTAGACTAAGCTTAAAGACTTGCAATACATGCTTACTAGTCATTATTAATATCTAAGCAAATGTATTTGCAGGAATAAAACCAAGCTTTGTATTAAAAACACAGGGAATATATAGTCATACAATGTTAGACTTCATAACCTTAAAATTCTCATATATATATGCATATCATTTGGTAGTGTCAAGGCTTTCACTTTGAACAAGGATTAAACATTGACATTTGGCCCCTTTAAATTTTGGGGTTTGAAGAAAATCCAGTCCTGAAGTGCAGTCCTTTATTAAGCCTCAAAACAAGCTGCTCTTTACATACATACTTCGTGTACAGTCGTGACAAAGTACTTCTCTTAAGACATTACTAATCAGAGTATTTAAATATAGCCCCCAGCATTCCTTGTTTTTTGATTTTGCAAGTAAAATCATTTCTCACAGCACAGCAATTCAGACTAAAAAGAATTTAATTTCCAGCATTCTTCAAATGTCATTTGTCTTCACGCTACTAACGCAACACTAAACCACTATCCCCAAGCTATGACAGAATCAAATGAATTCTCAGTCATGTGCCTGGAAACACATGTCCTGGCATTTTGAAACACCCACTATCCTTTACCCATCCACTCTGTGCCTCTCTGGTTGGCATTATCACCTGGTATCCAGGGCAGCAGGGCAAGCCTCAGCTAAAGCTGGTACAGAATGTCAGACTTGGCTGGACCAAGTGGAGACACAGGTACTCCTCCTTTCTGACTGCCCATTTTAAACTTTGGATGATCGAGTTATTTACATTTTAAACAGATGCTGCTGGATTAGCAAAAGCTCATCTGTGAGTGTCTTGTACCTGAAAGAGAACTTTAGCCACATGTTCGTTTGCTACCACATCCTTACGAATATCTATTAGAAATATCATTCATAACCATGCCTTGTAGTCTGCATATATCAACACCCTGACATCCACAAGTCAGTGACCCATCTTACATCTGAAGATCAGGCTTTCTGCTGATACAGTAATTTCAGATTCTTTAGCAGCAAGGTACTGTTTTAACATATCAGTGCAAGGATTCAAGCCAAGGTTTGGGTAAACAAAGCAGCAGTGTTTAGTGGGTTTAACAATAAACAACTGCCAGAACATCTTAGCAGTTAAGTATAACAATTAAAACTAGGCAGTATGAAACAATTTCCTTATATAAATTATGTATGTGCCTTCAAAAGGCACAACCTTAAGGTTTTCCATAATTCACAAGGTTACACAAAGAAATAGGTAACTTGTTTGGACACAGAGCTTACCTGGCCTGTTCCTGTCTGTCAAGAAAATATTCAAAGACATTATTCATTACAACAACATCAGCCTTCTGCAGAAGTGAGGGCTGAGTACAGATGTCTGCATGAACCACCTGAAGGAGAAAAATTTCCCAAGGCATAAATTAAGAGATGACTACAGCCTTTAAGACGTCATGAAGCCTGTCAGCCTAATACAGCACCTGCTACCACCCTTTTGAACCAGCCACAAAAACAGGTATTTCACTGGCTTCACAGTAGATAAAACTGACGTACACAACCATAATAACCTTTCAAAAATGAAAAAAAAAAAATCAGATCTAAATCTTCTAATTAAAATACTCAATCCATTATGCTAAGTAAAATAAAGTACATCTGAATTTTGGTTTAGAACTGTGTGCCATAAAAGAGGAGATGATGTACGTGATGGCTGTTACATTTCACTTTATTTTATCACAAATGTCCTGTGATTTCAGGAAAGAAGCTAGTTGAAACTATTTTGAGGATATTAAAAGGCATCTCACAGGGTCAGTGGGTTACTGAAGGATTACAGCTAGAAAAGACACTACAGAACCAGATTTGACAGCTGAATTCTCACAATGCATATTGGGACTGGGAATGCTGGAAAGGCAGGATGCTCAGTAGCACTGGAGGATCCTACTAAACAACTGCCTCTCCAGTCAGCAAAGGAGTGCTGTTTTGATTTCATCTACCTTCACCTACCAAAAAGGATATTAGCACATCATGTCATTTTTCAAAACAAGTGAGACAGGAGAATATGGATGCTCATTAACACTCTGATGTATTTGATTTCCTCTTAAAGACAGAGAAATTTATCAATCTGACTCAATAATCCATGTGAGTCGTTTTCAACTCAGGATATTTTACTATTCTGCATCCCATATCTGATGAGAAACATAAATTGGAATATCTTTTGAAGGGATAAATAGTAGTCAGCATGGATTCACTAAATTTAAGTCATGCTTAACCAATCTGATTGACTTCTGTGATGAATCAACTACCTGGATGGATGAAGGGAGATCAGTGGATTTTGTCTTCTCTGACTTCAGCAGGGCTTCTGACACTGTTTCTCACAACATCCTCACAGGCGAACTCAGGGTGTGAGGGCTGGATGAGTGGACAGTGAGGATTGAGAATTGACTGAATGGCAGATCCCAGAGGGTCACAAACAGTGGCACAGAGTCTAGTTGGAGGCCTGTCACTACTGGTGTCCCCTGAGGCTCAGTGCTGGGTCCAGTACTGTTTAACTTATCCATGAATGACTTGGATGAAGGGGAGATACCTCCTCAGCAAGTTCACTGATGACAGGAAGGTGTGGGAGGTGTGGCTGATGACATGGAGGGATGGGCAGAGAGGAACCTTCTGAAATCAGCAAAGGCAAATGCAGGGTCCTACACCTGGGGAAGAATAACCCTGTGCATAGGATAGGACACTAATGGCAGTCCTAATATTTTAAACCACAATTCAGAAAGATGCTTAAACTACTGGAAAACTTCGAACGCATGTTGATGCTTCCTTGACTTGAATGATACTTAAGACTTGACCTAAAATTACTCTGCATTTACAAAGTAGGTGACCATACTGACTAAAGTGACCCAAGCACCTCATTCTCCCCAAACACAACCTCATTCTTTGGGGAATTTGGGTCCACATAAGCATGGGTGGCTGCACCATGAGCCCGACCTAGGTACTGCTCTAGTCAAAACCCCAATATTGCTGGGTTTGTTTCAGCTGAACCAGTTCTCTGATCTGCTTGGCTGTGTGCCAGCACAACAGAGGAAGAAGCAACTGATTTTAAAACTGCCCTGTTGTCCAATGGAATACACACCAAGCAGCAATTTCTGAATTGAGGTCTCAAGTTTCCTAAGATCTGTTGAACTGTTTACTTTCCTCCCAGTGTTTCCTAAAATAGCAGAAGATGCTGAGCAACCTTCTATGTACTTTAACAAACCAAGTTGTTGACCAAGGAAACACAAGGCTCACTCAGAGATTTAGCCACTAAAGATACCATTTCACTTTGCCATCCTTTAGGAACATATTCTAATAAAAATTCAGAATAGCTTGAAAAAAACCAATCTCTATTTAAGAAGAATCTATAAAATGTTTTTCAAACTTGTGTCATGAATTATGATCAGCATCTGGATTCTCACAGTTTTTCAAGCTGATATGTACCTTTAGAGAGGATTCATTTGGGGATGAAATAAAAATCTAAGATTGAAATGTTCAAAGCAGTGTGATAACAGGAGTCACATGACTAAATTAGCATTTAATGAGACACAAATAGCTAAATCCTCAGGCATTGCTTTGAAAACCTATTATCTTATCTTTATGCTCCAAAATGAATACTTCAGCAGAATTACAAGGTGTGAAAAAAAAAACATAAAAGCTTATAATAAAAAATATACAGGGCTGAAAAGCATGCTTATAGATCTCCAGTTCCATGGAATTAACTTGACAGAGTTCCTAACTGTACTTTCAGTTTCATCACCATAAAGTGCTATGAACACAAAACATATGCAAAACCCAAAGGTTATGGATAAACTGTCAGCAACTGTGACTGAATTGAGCAACCCAGTAATACTGCTTACTCTGTGTTAAATATTTTATGTTTATTATTTCTTTCTAGTTTAAAATTGGGTTACCTTAATACTCAAGAGATTACTATACTCATCAGTTTGTGTGACTTCATTCAAGAGCACATGCACACAACACAAGGTTAAAGCCAGTATTCTACTCAGCATATTCTACTTACCAACTTTTGCTGGTAACAAAATAATAGGTATGGTCCAGAAAGGAGCTTTTTTTTTTCCTCTTTAAAATATTAGTAGCTATTCCCATAATGAAATTAGGGAAATGATTCCCATAATGATAGCACTTTGTTTGAAACCCATTTTGTTTATGGAAGGTACATATACACTGACATTCTATGAAAGGAAATACAGATAAATTTAAGTTCTTTAGGTGTCCTTCAATGCAAATTTGCAAATCCTACAAACATTTTTCTGCTAGCAAAAGTGAATCTCAGACATTTACTTTTGTGTTTGTAACAGAAATTCTTTATACATGCAGTTTCACAGATGTGAGTGGCAATGATGTCACTGATTTCACTGGGAGGATCAGCTAAGATATGTCTGTTTTGTGTGAGCCAATGAGTAAGTCCAGTCAGGAAAAAGTCTAAGTGATTCATATTTTGATAATTTCCCTCTTCCTCTCTGCTACAAGATCTCTTTTTCCTAATGCAAAGCCATTGTTTAGGATCAAAACAAGCAAAGGTAGAAACTTCTCAGAATGCTGATTTACCAGCCACTCACTTAAACCAGATACCTTGTACACAGTGGTTAAAAATACATAAACTAAAATATATATTTAGTTACCTTTACTCTGTCAATGAAGTCGTACTTTGTAATCATCATTTCTTGCAACTGGCAAAAGTCTGCATTCATTTCTACTCCATACAGCTGGGAAGCTGAGCTATAAAGATAACCCTACATTAGGAAAAGGAAATTTAGTAACTGTTATGCCTTTAAAACAAGTGCAAAATTTTCATTCAAAAAGAGAATAAAACACAAGTTAAGATTAAAAAAAAACATTTTAAAATAACAAGTTGACAAATGTCTTTCAGTGGGTGTGAAATATTTTTCAGAGCTAAAGCTTCTGATTTGGCAATTCCCATTTAAGCCTCACGAATTTTACTAAGAGATCCAAAATGACATGTCAAAATAACAAGAATAAAAGGAAAGCTCCAAGTTCACTTCAACTGCAAAACAGATAGAAAATAGTCTAAGAAAGGAAAAAAGGTGTACAAAACAAGCTACAAAAACAGTGTGAAGGGAGGAGACTCCACATGTAATTTTTCCTTCTTGGGAGAATTGAAGAAGAAAATATCAAGAGAAAAGAACGAAAACATGAGACATAACATAGTCAAAATGAGTGAAAATGGAGGACAATGTACCAATAATATAGTGGGATATTTTGATACCAAGTCTTTGTCAGCACCTCTAAGTTACTGTATGACTGACATTTTCAGATGCTTCATACAGGTACATATGCAAAAAAAAAAAGCTGAATTATTACTTAATATTAAGCCCAAAAATAGTTTAGTTTTGGATTAAGATTTTGGGAAGTTGTTGGAAATGTTAGGGGAAAAAAAGTACAAATACTTGAGCGTACAGTGCCCTAACAAAGATACTGCTTTAAGTGCCACTGTCTTCACTGAGCACTATAATGACACTTTGCCAACATTAGCAAAGACAAACAATGCTGAAGATACAGAATATCTGAGATTCACATGTACTACAACTTCATTATTAAGGTTTTGTGAAACCATTCAACTCAGTGAGTAGAAAAGCAACCTGTGAAGGTGAAGTCACCCCTCCTCCAAGGCAAGACCATGTTATGAAGCAGACTCTTTTTTGAAAGAGTGCCTTGTGAGTATCTTCTACTAGGGTCAAACAGGTACATATGCACTTCAAAACAAATTCAGCCTAGCAAAAGTGTTACCATTTAAGGACCCAATGCTGCAAATATTTACAAATGGGAGTAACTTTCCTCATTTGAGTAATCCCAAAATTAGACTATTCAAATGAGTAAAATCACATACTCAAGTGTTTGCAAGATTGAGCTCTAAACAGACATTGACTTTTTAAAAAACGTAGTAATGTGTGTTTTGCATTGCTGTTGGCCATATGTTGTACCAGCTATGCCAAAAGCAATCAAAATTGCACTCAAGTTTCTCGATGAAGTATTTTATGTGCATTTTAAAATGCGGAGCAGGACAATATGTTTTTGGAGACAAATTCATATCAAAGTCTTCCTTTGTGTATTTTAACAGTTTATCAGCTTCATAAAGGAATTTAACATAACAAATCTATATATAGGCATGGTCAAGACATAAGAGGACAAACTTACTTATGAAAGAGACAGCAGAAACAAGCAAAAGAGCAGCATGTGTGACAGCAATATGCTACTCTGTTGGACAACAGACTTTTCCTCTACATAAGCAAGATCATTTGTATTCCCTCTTGTAAGGAACAGAGGAAGAACTGAAATTGCTAGTAAACAGCACCTTACACTATTCAGAGAGTCAGATCAGAGGTGCCTCTCAGAATGACCCATCCAAGATTGAGTAATGAGAGTAGGAAGTCAGAAAAGAGGGAAAATGTTTGTCACAGCAATAAAATATGAATTCCTGTGCTGGAAGTTACCGCAAATAGCACTGCACCAAGCCTGGAGCCAACGTCAACCACTACCTTTCCTGTCAGGTCAGGCAGTACATGTTGATAAAGAAACTTCAGTTCCATGAGGGAAAAGGAATGCGAAATAAACTCTGGGAAATAAGAACAGAACAAAGGTGTTGGGTGGGCAGTACTAACTACTTAATTAACTATTGAAATAGTAACCTGAAGAATTATCTTCACTGAAAACTTGTGTGGTTTCTTGCCTGCACTAGTGCTGGGCACCCTGGAACACCAGGATTTGCAGATCAGAGGTAATCAGCCAAGCAGCCTGTCTCAAGTCTGGGGATTCCTTGCCTTACATGGAGAATTTTGAAATCCTTCATGAAACTGAATTACCTTTTTCTGCACAGTAAGGTATGTTAAAGAATACAAAACAAAGTAACTCGGAACTGTTTAACTGAAAAAGGAAACATAGTACCTAAGGCTCAACACAATTTGTGCAAAACTTTTTATGGGCAGACATATTAACAGCTTTAATTTCAACTCCAAAGATTTAATGAATGGAACATTCTCCATATGAACCATTCCTTCAATGGCTGTGCTATACTGGCAACAGCACTACCATACCACAGACAAGCTTTAAGACAGATGGTGCTTTCTATTGTTCTTCAGCATGTGAGAGGAGACCGAGGCTACTGCACGGACTCTACAGTATTGTCTTCCTCTTGCATCTCCCTCTACAGTGGTACAGTGTGCCTCTTACCTGCCCAGTTTTTGTGGGCAACAATTGTCACTCATACACTGCAAATTAATTCAACTTACATGTGTAGGAGGCTCCTTCCACTGGTTATGGAAAATAATTCCAGCCTGTGTGTTGCACCAGTCTGGACAAAGTCCTCCATCAGCTGGATGTTGTCTTGTCCAGCTGAGTCACTGCACAAACCAGTTTAGTTAAACTCCATTTGTTTCTCTTGTTCCCGAAAGAGCACTTACCTAAAGATGCAGTTTTGTATGAGCCACACTCTGTGCAGTAGCTCCTACTCATTTTCCCCTCCTCACACAATGAATCAACAACATCATCATCATAAAGGAATGCATCAACATGAATCATAGGCAGTGGATGTTGGTGTATCTGAGAAGACGAACAAAACCTTAGAAAGGCAAAACCAAGTCTTTTAACTTCACTTACACTGTCACACATTAACTGCCTCACCATCCTACCTTTCCCAAAATCCCCATAATCCAAGTTTTCCCCTATGCAACAAACAAACAAACACCCAAAAGAAATCCTGCATGTAAATTGGGTCATCAAATTCCATTGAAATAACCAGTAAGTGGCAGTTGACAAATGAAAGCAAGCTGGATTTGATACCTGAGCGGGAGGCCCAATCTGAATTTCGTCTCTTTACTGCTTGCTTGGCTATAGAGAACATACAGAGTAAAGGAAGCTTTTCCTCTTCTTTTTTTTAATGAGAATGTAACTTAAATTTAGCAGAAAGGTCAATTCTACTTCTCAACTTCAACTGACTGTTTTCATCATTGCGCCTTATGCCTCTATCTGGAAGCATCCCTGATTAACAGGGGTGTCACTTTCAATCAAAAGTATACCAGTTGGGATGCTTGCCTTCTCATTATTTCAAGGGGCATAATCTTCATCCTCCTACTCATATTTCCTCCCTTTTCCAGGCTTGTTGCATGTGGCCAATCCACTTTTCCCACTGAAGAGCCACACATTTCTGGGAAATGCATTAACTTTCCTTGTATACAGACAGCTCAAGTAGAAAAAGTGGACTCTCCTCCCACAGGACTCACAGCCCACCTCTTTCTGAGCCATCAGAATCTGAAAAGAGCTGGATATCATCTCTGGGCTGCCCACATTATGGCAACAGCAAAACACTGGCCCTGTGTTCCTGCCGTTTTTAAGGGGGCTGTTAGAGTCTGTTATGGAGCTAGCATTAAAGAATCACTGTGACAGGCACCATACCACACAGAATGAAAGCTATCCCAAATAAGATACGATCAAAGTATTAAAAACTATAAAGAAACTTTCTTGGAGTCATGCAAACATAGAGCAACGGACTTAAAAACCAAACTGAGATTTCCTATACTTCAATCCATGTTCATTCTCTACTATGAACTACTGCTAAAAACGATATCAGAATAAATGATGGGGCTCAGCAAAGGCAGACCATAACAATTCGCTTACTTTCTGAACAGCTTGATGTTCCGAAGTAAACATTGCCTCGGTGGGTAAACGGTTCCGCAAATCTTCAGCGATATTTCTGAGCACAACATCATTGTTACTCACCACAAGCTCATCAAAGTCATCTATAAATCAAGACAAACAAAAACTCCTGAACAATCATATGCAGATCATGTGGACTAAGTGATGACCAGTACAATACAGTTGCAAGACATAAACAACACCAGATGGATAAGGGTTTTTATTTGTATGCGTTTTTCAGCCTTTGTTAGCTTTCCCAGCCAATGATAGATCTGGACTGTAATAACTTTGCCACGTAAAATAAATGCACTGCTTTTCTGAAATCTCAAATTATTTTCATATTTATAAATTTATAACTCACATATGATGGTCTGGGCCGCCACCAAAGTGATACTGGTTCAGCTTAAGATATAAAAAACATCAAAGATGTTTTTGAACTAGTGGAGAAATTACAAAACTCAATAGCTGCCCGAATGCAGGCTTTTTTTCTTTTTTTAATACAAGTTTCTTTTTATATGTATGATCTTTGTAATAAACTTACAAAAAATTGGGGATAATGCACAGTTCAACAGTTCAACTCACAATACATTTTACATTACCTAAACTATCAAAATATTTCAAATGAGAAGGAAAACAGGAATGCATGTAAACCAATACATTTTTGCAAAGCCACACTGTAAATTTTTGCTATTTTTCCAGGATATTCCTGTATTACTTTAGCACATTTTTTAAAAGACATCTAGAAAAAAGATTGAGAAGGAAACCATGTGAAGACATTATTCCTTTCTTCTTCCAAGGCTCAGTCAATAATAAGTGTCATTTTTTCTCCAAGCTGCTCTTTTAAAAATGATTGTTAATGCTGGAGACTCTACAATCACCCTTAGCCATCTATTCCAGTGCTTGACTACCCTTAATATTGGAAAGGAATACCCTTCGTAATTACTGATTTAATTTCCTCTGCCACCACTTGGTATTTTCTGTCCCACTCACAATGGAAATAGAAAACTCTGTTCCTCTCCATTATATAGTAACTATTTACTTCCCTGAAGACTTACCATGTGTCACATTAGTCTTTCTTTCCAAGAAAAACCAGGATTTGCCTATCCAGACCTTTCCCGACTTTTTTTTTCCTAGAGTGTGACGTTTCTCAACACTTCTCTTTGGATCTCCTGGACTCTCTCATCCTTTCTGACCTGCAGTATTGAGAATCAGACACTCCAGCTAAAGGTCTACTTGCTCTTCCCAGACTTCTTATCTTGCAGCCAATATCCTGCTTATACCCCCCAATTTCATGTTAAGAGTATCATGATCCTAAGTGGCATTCAGCACAATATCTGCTGTATGCCTGTACTCTGCTCTTTTCTTGTTATGTTTTCCTCAAAAGAAGGACTAGATGAAATTCCTTTTTGTCTGGACATCTCACCACTTTGAGGATGCTGAACTGATTTTAAACAAAGGCATCTCAGGTCAAACTACATACCTGTAAAAGACAACTACCACCAACAAAAAGCAACCACTAATCTAATTCTGAAAAAATATACCAAACCCATCTATTAAGTCTCATCTAAAAACAGACATGAATGTCCTCTCTTCCCCACCCCTTCTGGTTTGGTTCCTGTTTTATTTAGACTGCCAACATGTTGAGCAGCAACTGTGTTTTCTACATGTACAAAAAGAAAATCTGACAGCTTTTATAGGTGTTTTAAAAAAAAAAGGCAATGTTGGCTAGCATTGCTGTTCCAGGTGGGAGCATTAGTATAGAAAGAAAAGCTTGATGGCAAGCAGGTTCAAAATACATCTACAGAACACACTACAAGTTTCTCTATGCTAATACATTTTATCTTTCCTGTGGATCACAGGAAATGCTAGAAAGAGTGAGAAATTTTAAGGCTAGTATAGGAATAAGAAACCTGCAAACCTTTAAACTATTAAATGCTTCTGAAATGGTTTTTGCTTAAGCACTGTAGTGAGAACAATATGATTAAAGAAACCATCATTCATTGGTGCAAAACGCTCTCATCTTAAGAGTGCAAATGTAAATGGTTCTTTGAACACATCTGAAAATAGACCCAAATAGATAATCCTGAATCTCCTGTAGTAAGCAGCAGAAACTTTAAATTATCTGTATTCCCTTAAGATACATTTGGTTTATAATTTATTAAATGTACAGCAGTAATGCTCCAAGGCCCTGATGGGCCATTACCATTTGTAGTTGTTATACTTCAGGAAGGCAATTCACTGCTCTAAAGTGCTCACAGTTAAGTTCTCCAGAACCTCAGCTCCTAAAGAGATGCACACTTTGCAGCGAGGAACACAGGAGGGATAGAGGCAGCAGCTGCAACAGCAGCAACACCAACACAACAGGTGCAATGCAGCAGCTCCAGCTTGTCAGCATTTTAATTTGAAACCTCTAATGAGCACCCATCCTACAATTTGCAGATTTGTTATGAACATCTCAGACGCAGAGTGATTTTTCCAATCACCTCAGGGGAGATTTCTATGGACATGACACAGCACTGAAGTAAACTCAGATATTATGGGAAGGGAAGGTGGGCAAATCTAACTGTAGCTTAAGTGAGACCATCAGCACCACAACATGCCCTCAGAGTGCCAAGATACCAGTTTGCTAAGGCGGGTAACATCTGAGGGAGCAAGGGGGAAAATCGCGCTACAGACAGAACAAGAGAGTAGAAAGCTGACATTAGCAGCTGAACAGATCAGTGCCTGTGGGCAATAAGCCTCTACATCTGGCACTTGCTTTAAAACAATACTATTACTATGCAAGAGAGCTCATCCAGCTGTTATAGTGCCTGTTAAGAGTATCGAATTCATATATAGCATTTAATGAAATGCAGGAAGTGTTCCTAGACCACCAGGCCAGCCACATCACACTGCAAATACAGAACTTCAGCTCTCTTCCCCTAAGATCTAGTGCGTCAATAGGATCTGCTCCCTCATGGCCTGCGTGACCTTTCCTGGCCAACATTAGTGACACATAGCTCTCCAGACTATTCAGTGTTCCAGCTCCACAGTAGAGAAACACACACCTTCAGTGGGACACAGGTAGCACATCCATCTCTCTCTGATCCAGAATATCCCTGAGTTCAATCTGTACAGTACCTGTCATAACACCGACCATCTTGCATAGGGCCCTCTGATCTCTTCTTGCGACACAAAGCATGACACACACAAGTTCTTGTACGCTCTGTACAAAACAAGTCCTAAGCACAACACACACGCAGCTCAAAGAAAAAACTGTTGAAGCACTGACATTGAAAAATAAACGACAAATGGAAATGCTCCTTTCTAACTATCAGTTAATAGTCTAAAGCACAATAAACAGGGATGAAAAAGGAGAAGGAGGTCTGAACAGACTTCATCCGAGATGACAAAATGGCAGCTGCAGCAGAAGCTGTGCGTGCAACACTCCACACCTGTGTGTATAGCCTGTGACTGAACTCTGACACGGAGAGTAGACTCCTTCCTGTCAAAGCGAGAAACAGCAACAGCTACCACAATAACTCATTTACTTTTGCAGTATGTAAATATTTGTAGATTGCCATCAAGTAGGAAACACAAGTGCCAAATATGAAAATATGCATCTCTGCTGGTACAGTTTTATCAACTCCACCCTCGTGTTTAACAAATTGCTTGCTCTTGAGAATCTCAGTATCGCCTTAAAAGGGATCTTCAAAGAAGAAACAAAAACAGAAAACTATTTTAGATGTCATTTTAGTACCTGTTATAAACATTAAATGTATACAACACAAAATGGAGAGTATGCAAGCCAACCTGTGTTCATTGAACAGACAACTAACCAGGAAAGAAATATACAGTTCATGAAACACTGCAAGATGAATCACAATCATTTGTTTATGGAGGAAGTCTGAGTGCATAGTGTTTGTATTTTACTTCAAAAACCGGTTCCACTGGATTTACTCAACATGCATTTATAAAATTTAATTAACACGTTGCAAAAAGCCTCATTATCACCCTGGTGTTAGTCAGCCTTTCTACACAAGCTAAGAAAACATCACAAAGCCTCACACCAGATAGAGAGCACTGCTACACCAACATCTGAACACCACAGCATGGCAAAATACAGGACTGAAGACAAGCAATGTGCAATTTCCAAATGACAACAGAAGATTATGTGTCAATGAAGAATAGGAAAGAAGAGGATTTAGCAAATGCAACCATAGCAGCAAGCACCTTATGGTCTTCTAGATATATACTCCGACTCACAGTAGAGAAAAGCAAATATTAAAGCCATGTTACTTAATATGAGATTAATTTAGTAATTCAGCATATTTTAATAACACTGGACAACCAAGTCAAAGAGGAAGTACCACATCCCTAGAACTTTAGTGTTGCCCTTTTTGGCTAAACAATTTGAGATGCAATATGTGACCTCAGTATATCAAGTACCTCAGGAACTCTAAATATTATTTCTACCCCACAGCATACATAGTTATTGGTAGAAAGTAACTGGCTTTTTCTGACAGAAATGTAACCAGAGCTCATTTTGATAGTTTAAGTCTTTTACATTGGTTAATTGAAAGAAGCTTTGAAGTTAAATTTTAAACAAGGTAAGTCTCATACCTGTTTTACAATACCTAGTTTTCCCCACCACTATTATGTTTCAATGACTAACAACTTAGAAGTATTTGGTATTCTTGAGACCTCTCTCATATCAGTATCACTTGTCACAACAAAGGAAATTAATGCTAATTCCTAAAGTTGATGATTCATCCAATTATAGGTAGCATCCCATTTTAGTTTATCAAACAGAATAGTGGAAAAGATTTTGGAATGGTATCATTTTAACAAATAAATCCATTCCAGTTAATGTGAAAATGCAATGTTATTTTTATCTCTTCTGAAAGGATATTTTACTTGAATAAATCACTTCTACAAATTTGGATATGAAGCCTTGTACTAAATTACTTTTTCACATATACACAAACACAAAAACACATACTACAATTGACCCATTGCAATGGAATGAATATCTTTAAAAATTATGAAAAATTTTAAAGATATTCATTCCACTTTAGTTCCATCTGCAGTGATTGAAAAGAAACATTTAAAGAATCAAGTTTTTTTCTTATCCTATTTCCTCTTCTTGTCTTGTGAAAATTATCATCTTTACCTAGCAGGTCAGAGAACATGCTAATTCCTAGATAATAAAGTACATGATTGAAAATGCTGGACACACTTGGTCTGCTCCTAAGAGCATGAGAAGTTTCTTCTCAGTATCCAGAACAGCAGCACATGCTTCATCATCAGTCAGGTTGATTTTATCAGATACTCCTCCCTCACTGCCTGTTAAAAGCCCGAATTTACAGCACTGATTGCCCTCAACTTTCAAATCACGAGACTAAATTGTACATCAACCTCTTAAAAAGCCAGGACAAGTGAATCCACAAAAAGCAATTGTACTTCATTATATGTTGTTTATCCTTAAATTAGAAGATTTGCAATGAGATTTGTAATGATTATTATTCAATTACAATTTTGAGTAATACTCTTGATATTGAATATTTTGAGTACTGCAGGAACAATCAGCAATTCAGACCAGTATATCTCTTTGAAATTTTAGCTTCATATTTAAAAGTTTCTCAGGAAATGCATAGATTGGAAAAGGTTTGTAGGAGTGTTTTATTACACTGTTACATGAACTGAAAAAAATGCAGTAGTATCACAACAGTAAGTTTTGGCTCTGATGGAAAAATATTTCAATCTTAGACCTCATGACAGAACACAAGAAGCATAAAGGGTCTTACTACCCTATCTGTGCTTCACTGACATTGACTGAGAGACAGGCTTTGTAATCTGCATTTAAGTGCTAAGTACAGCAAAAGCATTCAGTCGTTGCCAGTAGGTAGAGTGGTTTGGTGACTTCAATCTCAAACTCAAGATTCAGATTCCTGTATTTACTTCCCCTGATTCCTGTGTTCCTGTTCATGTAAACAGATAGATTGGTCAATTCACTGGTTATCTCCTCCAGCAGTTATTCCTATCAAATGCAACCTTTTCTGCTACTGAAAATTTTAGAAGTCTGGGCAGTGGAGGTTCAAGCAGGGAATATGCCCCAGCTATACATAAAATGCTGGGACCCATCTGAGGGGGATCATCAGGGGGGTTTCCCCAAGTGGTTTGAATTAACTCTTGGGCTTCACCCAGGTTTTCTTAGCCGGAACTTCTGGAACATAGTTATTGCAAAAGGATATTAAAGCATTAATCATCCTATTACAAAAAAGTTAAGACACCAAAGGTTCCCGTTCTTTTTTCCAGCTCTTATTATTTAATTTTCTTTAAGATCTAAGACGAACTCAAAAGAAAGGCTGGAATGCGAGTCACCCTGAAATGACGTACATTTCACTGCAGTGTGTGGGAAGAGCTGGCTGATTGTGAAACAGCCAAGCAGTGTTGCTAAGCAGTTGCTTTAAAACAGTAACGTCTTCTTCCATCACACATAAAGATTTGGAATTTTTAAAGTTCTCAATGCAAAAAAACCCCACACTCATACAAAGAAAAAACAAATAGAATCTTTCCTTCACTTATATTCCTGTAATTACTAAAGGAGGTTACTCAGAAATCATTGGAGTGAGAACATGTTCAATGTTCTTCCAGTTCAAAATATGTAAGGCTTTACTTCAGGTAAGATAACTCACTTTACTATAAATCAATTTGTATCTTCCACTGAAGTTTCTCAATAACATTTCATGCATTCAGCGTGAGTCAGAAAACACCAACTAAGTTACAGTAATAAATATTGCTGTCTTTGCAACAACACTAATCCTAAAGGTCAATCACTTTATGCAGGACTTTACTCTAAGGATGCATGTACACTTTAATTCAGAGAGAAGTGTGAAGAAGGAAAAAGCCTAACTACAGCTAATGCTGGAATAATGCCCAGTTCTCCTCAGCTGGAGGTAAAACTGTAAGCTCAACATCTTGACAGAAACAGGAATGGGATACGGGAGGAGAAGGCAGGGAACTGACATACCACAGAAAAACAGTTTGTCTGTGGGGATACTGTTTTTGTTTCCATTTATTCTATCCTAGTTTTCATTCAGAATATTATCTCCCCGTCCCTACCACTTTTTTTTTTTCCTTTTGTTCATCAGAGGTTTGTTTCCTCCCTACATCTGTATCACCAAGGACTAGGTTTTCATTTCTGTGTGGCACAAAGATCTGGTAACTTTTTACATCTCCCATAAAACAGTCCTCTCTGCATAGAGAGAACACCACATTCCCTAGCTGTATTCAGGGCACAGCAGCAGAAACCTCTACCAGCTCCTCACTATCCTCAGCCTAAGCACTATTTATTATCACAGCACTATCTAGGTATTAAAATGGACAGTATAATTATTCAAATGCAACAAATCTGAGGGGAAAAAAAAAGTCACACTAAAAGTTACTGCCAGTATGCAGCCACAGAAGCAGCTCAGAGAAACAATACAAAGAGATCCATCATCAAGAGTCTGTCCTAGGGACATCACACAAAATATTTGCATCTCTGAGGAAAATGCAAAAAGGCTACAGGAATGTGACCTGTAGGACAAATGCCTCTGCTCACTTACTGTCCAATGCTGCAAGAAATTAAAACCGGTAAGGGAGAGATACTGATCTTGTACTCTAGTTCTGTACTCCAATGTGAGTGAAGGCTGGAAATAAAGCAAGACACAACCATTCAGACAAAGATTAGAAAAACAGGAACAGGTTAATGACCCAAAGAGGCAGTGAAACATACCTTGACTGTTTAACAATGATGGTTTTACACACAGGCATAAAGCTTTCTAATTTCCACTCTTCTACCATGTATCTACATGTAAACATATATGCATGTTACAGAGGGAGACTGCAGCCTCAAGAGATCACAAGAATTGGGTAAACATTAATATTTTTCCACTGGTAACTTCTACAAGCATTAGCATGAGACCAAATTCTACAGGCTCTAAATTTCTTCACAGATGTGGCAATCAGAGAAATAAGATTAGCTTAAGTCACACATTCTAAATGACACACCTTGGAATAAATACGGCTGCCGACAGTTCTATACTGCATCAGCGCTTCACAAAATACAATCACAAACTAAGCAAATGTCAAGGATGCAGATGTCTAAAGTACAATTTGATTTCTCAGAATATTAATAAATAGCATCCAGCCATGATATTAACAACAGCCTTTTTATAAAAGAGAAAATTAGCATAAAATATTACCAGAGCACAAGCCTGCAAGCAAAGAATCCTAGACCAAAAAAGATTCTGAAGATGGTCTGACAAGAAGACTACAGAGATGAAATTATATACAATTACTTCAGCTGCTTGATCCTGATTGCCCTGTCCACTCCGTTTTCTGACGTGCAGCATAGGAGCTGAAAAGCCATTGAATGGCAACTGTAAAGCTAATTATATTTAAAGATGATGCACATAGTGAAGCAGCAGCAATCACTATTGATGCAAACAGTATAAAGATAGAAGGACACATTGCTCAGATGTACCACACACAGAGTAGTTGAAGATTTGGAACCTAATCTACTTGTTAGGTTGTATCTTAATCATGAAGAGCAAATACGAAGCAAGAATATATGTATCCTTTCACTGAAAAAAAGAATGAGGAAAAAAGCTAGATCATTAATATTCAGAAAAATATTTGAGAGATCATAACCTAACAAAGGCTGGTAACCATAATAGCATATTATCTTTCACAGAAACCATCTATGGTAAATTTTAGAAGCTGTAACATTAAAAAAAAATTAAAATGTATTCACTGACAGAGGATTTTGGAGTCTACATAAACTACATCATTGGCTAAAAAATACTATGGCAGAAGAAAAAACACCATCATGGAACTGAAACGGGGAAAATAGTATCAGTTTCCTAACTGAAACAGTTCAGCATTTTCAAGTTTCACTAGTAAGCTCCCATCTGCTTTACTATATTTGTAAAGGAGTCAGAGAGCTGAGAAAGCCATATATGCACACCACACAGACTAATATAGTGCATAGGAGCTGCGATGATTTATGTTAAGTGAAAAAGCAATATTCACTTATTCATGAATGATTGCATGTGAAATTCAACGAGATTTTTATATTAGAGCACATGGGATAGAAGAAAACCACTTCAAACAAGATTATTTACAGTAACCCAAGCACTGTTTAGGAAGCTACTGTGTCCAGACAAGACCTCAGAAATGGAAGGATGCAGTATTGCTTATAACACATTGCTCTAGGTTTATATCTATATACACATGCAGAATACGCACATGTAGCTATATACACATGCATATATATGTGTACATGCACACACAGAAAATAAGAATGTTTAACTGCAATTAACAGTAATTCCTTCCACCAAAATTCAGCCTTCAAGTTCTAGGGAGGCCCATTTCTGCTCTAGTCATGAAGGCTGACTCCCAGATGCTCTGGAACACTTGGCAATGTCTCTGCTAAGAAAGAACCCGCTTGGGTGGGAGGGCTGTATGCCTGTCACGGACATTACACGCTGCTCCCAGCTGGTTCTCTTCCCATAAATCCAGCAGAGGGTCTGCTCCACCTGAGAAGGATCTGTCCTGCCTCTCCATCTGAGTGACTGTGGGAGCCGCAAACCACAGGGCAACAGTGAGTTTGCAGTTCCAAGTACCTAGTGGAAAGATTCTTGGGTGTCAGAGCTGGCCTTTGTGCCACGGTGTCCATGTGTTGGCTTAGGAAGTTGTTTTCACCCTAAAGTGGACATGCTGGAACAAAGACCCAACCATGAAGCATAACCCAAGCAAAAAGCAAGGCATGACTTGGGGAAGTACTATATCACATGATGAATTTCTCCTAACACATGATCATCCGGGTAGGTTTACCATCCCAGGAGACAATCATTAATAAACAGGACACACATACTGGTTACTTGAGACTGGATCACAAGATTGGAGGGGGTCTTCCAGATTCCTATCTGCAATGGAAAAATGCACATACACCCTGAGTCTAAGCAGCGTTTAGACTTTATTCAGCATGGCACTATGTGACTACAGCTTTAATGTACTACCTATGTAGAGGTCTTCCGTGTCATTCTTTGGGTTCAGTTGCAAATTTACAGCTTCTGCACTGACCCATATTTCCTTTCCTCATCTGCCACAAAATGCTTGACTGCAGCACACTGATGAAATTAAATCCAGGCATAAACAAGGGAGTAAAAAGAAAGCTATGTAAACTTAAGGTGACATCGAGTTTGTAAATTAGCTCAAACCGCTATTTCCAAACCTCTGCAAGACTGCTGCGAACACGTGTGAAGCTAAACAAGAACAAGCCGAACATCCAAAGCCGTCTCGGTGCGGCAGGAGCACGGCGGCTCCGCACGACCTGTCTCGCCGCGGCGCTTGAGGGTCACCCCGCAGCCCATCCTGCTGCCGGCCGCCGCGCCGCGACACGGCCGGCCCCTGACACGGCACCCGCACCCGGGGCAGCTGCAGCACGGCCACCCTCGATCGGAGCCGGGAACGGGCGGGCGGCACCGGCCGCGCTCTGTTCCAGCCTCCCCGAGCGCCGCAGCCCCGCTGAGCCGCCCGGCCGGTACCCACCGGTACCCTGCCGGCCGAGCGGCCCTGGAAGCAGACGGCGCC
>VWYO01025580.1:46778-59162 GCA_013400275.1 Rhadina sibilatrix | reverse complement strand
CTCACACATACTCCCCATGGGCCACTGCTGTTTATTTGGGAAAGAAAGGTGCTCCTCAAGACATAACATATTTCTTCACAGAACCTCCAGGAATATTTCTGTTTTCTCACCAGTTCACAAGAACTGCAGCTATTTTCCCAGCCCTTCCTTTAGCACCACTATCAAACCCACCCTTAAAAAACTGTACCATGAATTAACAGATAACATAAGCTCTAATATAAGTCTTATCTCATGTTCACACCACTTGTGAGATGTCCCCTTAGCCAAGGCGTCCTCTCTGCCCTTTCTTTTATTGCTTGCACTTCACACAGCATAAGACAACTGAATGAGAATGGAAAATCAATCCTGGGGCTTTAAATAATCTTCTAAGGAAGATTACTTCCTCTTCATCTTTTTTCAATGCAGGCAGCTAGCGGTTTAGGTTCTTTTAGAGATATTGTGATAAAAGTCCAAGACTTGCTTCTCAGTTAACACAAAACAAGCACTTGTAGATCTATTTAAACTGGAGAAATCTCATAAGCGATGTCAAAATCAGCTAGCTACTCAGAGGGAGTGAGAGATCTGAAGAATGGATTGGAAAGCCAACAGCCTCAGCTAAAGCATGCTTTGCTTATAGAGCCATCCACTTCTGATTGATTTGTGAGCCTATTTCTTTCCCAGCCCTTTCCCTCAGATGAAATAACAAAATAACCAAACCATGTTGTATTTGAAGATGAGAAATAAAATTCTTTTCCAAGCCTTCACAGGAGTCAAATAACCACAGATATTTTTTTATCTCCTGGCCAAATGACAGAGCACAAGCCAGGGTTCTAATACATAGGAGAATTACTGAGTTACTATTATGGCTTTCCATTAAAAAGGCCTGGAAACATTTGAGTGAAATGCATTTGTTTGTTTTGTTCTTACTTTCACCTTTTGCAGTCTCCTAGAAGCCAGTGCTATAATTCAATACATCCCATTCCAGAAGCCTGGTTATCTAGCTCTATTTCAGCCCCTCTTATTCTTCAAGCCTATTAACTATCTCTTGGAACTCATCTACGTGCCACTACAGGTCATCAACCTGTGCACACTTTGTGCAGGCACCAGCCTTTTCTCCAGTGGAAGCATCTGGGCATCCATTGCAAGCTACCACCTGTACTGACCTCTCCTTCCTTACCAGACCCATCTGGGTGGAAGCACCAGGCTTCTCAGGCTTGTCTCAGTGGACATACTGCTTTTGGCTCTGAGGCAAGAGCCCACCTTTACAGCATTTAACACTTACCTGAGCTGTGCACCTCCTCACAGATTGCAGCGCCTGCCCTGCACGCCCTGCCCACGACAAGTGCTGCACCTGTTCCAATGTGACAGGCCCTGGTCACACACTCCCAGAGCCATTTATATCTCCTGCAGATGGCCTGGCAACATCTCCCCCTCACCAGATTGGCTCACAGGAGCCTATGGATCCTGACAGGCCCTGGGCTGCTGCTCAGGTGTCCTTGAGCATGGGTGATTCTGCTGCTGATAACTCATTCTGATATGCCAGGAGTATTCTGGGGCCTTTGAGGTCACCAGTGCTCTTTGAGGGTTGCAGGACAGCACTACTTGGAGGCAAATATCTATCACATGGATTTCCTGAGCCTAGAGGTTACTGTGATTGGCAGGTGATGGATGCTGCCTATGAGGATCTTGACCATGGCACCTTCATAGCTGCCAAGCCCCTCATGGCAATAGAAGCCACATTTTCAGCCCTGATTAATCACCAAGTTCTTTAAAAACTGGGTAATTCTCATAGTATTTCCCAGGAATATCTGTTAATTACTAATTGTGTGACAATTACTAGACCAGAAAACAATATTAAACGCATGACATCATAGTATCATAGAATGGTTTGGGACCTTTAAGATCATCTAGTTCCCAACCCATGCCATGGGCAAGGACACTTTCTACCACACCAATTTTTCTCAGGGCCGCATCCAGCCAGGCCATTGACACTACCAGGGATGGGGCATCCACAACTTGTCTGGGTAACCTGTTTCAGTGCCTTACCACTCTCACAGTAAAAAAATCCATCTTAATATCTAATTTAACCTACTCTTTTTCCATTTGAAGTCATTCCCCCTTGTCATGTCACTCCAGGCCCTTGTGAAACGTCCCTCTCCATCTTTCCTGTAGGGTCTCTTCAGGTACTGCAAGGAATTAGATAACCCCAAAACCTTCTTTTTTCCAGGCTAAACAATTCCAGTTCTCAGCATTTCTTTATAGAAGAGGTATTCCATCCTTATTTTGTGCATTTAACAGAGTATTAGTTGGTGTTTCCAGCAGAATAATTTGTTTTCAGCCCATGACACTTAAGGTTGTTGCTTCTGTTATGTGCTTTAAGTTTGTCCCTAGTGGGTGCTGTAAAACACTGGGAACCATGACAGACCTGTGCACTGGCACTAACCACTGGCTGTTGGAAACGTGTAATTTTCTTTTATATCTCAAGCATCCTATTTCTCTTTCTAGCCCCACAACAATATACAGTTTCCTGCTTTTGCTTGTTCCTTCTTTTATGATCTTTAACACTACTCAAAATTGCCTCTGGTTTTCTTCCAGTGTCTGTTAACTTCACATAATTTGTAGACAACAGTTAAATCTATCTCCACCATGGGTTAGCCTGGATTTCTGAGCTCCTCATTTACATATTTTGCCTTTGTTTTATTTCTAGCTCCTAAATATGACAACAAGTACAGTTTACTGCTGTTTCCACACTGCTTATTTTCCTTTTCTCCTTATTTCGGAGAGCCGCTCAGTGTGTGCTCTTCCACATTGGTAATTCTTTTTCTGTGGCTATTAACCTACAAGAGAAGACTGCTTTCAGCCTTTACAGAGACTGCTTTGATTCTTACCATTCCATATTTCCCTCGGGGTCTGCATAGGCAGTGCTGAAGCTGCAGCTCATGTGTGCACATGGTTTCATGCACTCCCACACCACATCTGTGCGTAGACACCAGTGCAGCTGCATTAGAAGATGTCCTTTGCACTTTGTCCCTCATGTGGCTCATCACACCAGCTCCTGCCTCCAGCAATGCCCCTGCAGTGAAGTGGCCCATCACAGTACTTGTATGCAACAGCAGCAGCAACTCTCTACTAGCTAGGATGAAAGTCCTTCCCTGGTTATTCTTGGTCACAGCACTCACAGCCAGAGAGCCAACCAGGTAATTAAAAACCCATGAAAGAAGAAGCAAAAAAGAAGCAGACTGTCCTGAGCAAACCATGACTGCAGTGGGTTTGTGATAACCTTAATAATAATATTTTTGGTGGGGGGTTGTCCAATCCTTCTGTGTTTGTTATTTACTACACAAATTTGCTGCACATTTGCAATGAGAGGCATGTCCTGATTTTTACCAAGGCAAGACATGTGTGGTTCTTGTATGGTTTTTACACCTATCTGAAGATGATTCCTTACCAAGATGTTTTCTGGTCATCCAGTTCTTAAATCAGCTTCATCTTTGTGTATCCACTTTCAAATGAGTTAAGAGGCAAGGTTACTTCTCAGAGTGAGATTTGGTTGGCAAAATAGCATTTAGATATTTTTTTCCTACTAACAAACAGAGACTATTGATCTGAGCTCCATGAGGAACAACAAATACAGTCTCTTGATATTTACCTACAGAGTCATTTGTCATTGCAAAGCTGGACTTTGACAATTCATCCTGAGTTAGCCCTGAGATTTGGCAAGAAGTTTTAAATGGTCTTCTGTATAAATTTATCTGTATTACACCAAGACCAAGTCATTATATGTTTGGAAGCGTGAAGCCAACTGCTTGTTACTAAATACAGAACATACTAAATACAGTTATGAGAAACTTTTGTCATTGATTTGTGTGATTTTGAGGAGGACTTTGAAAGTGAATATCCAGTGTTACCTGTCTAGAGAAAGACATGGAATATTTTTTCTATTCCTTATTGGTATTCTTGTGCTACAATTTACTCATATTGATGACACTGATTTAATGTGAAAGAAAATAAAGATCCCCAAACCAAAAAAAGAATTGTGTTTTAGAAATATTGACCACAGTTTTAATGTTATATTTGTCAAAGACATCTTAAGAAACTAAGGTCTAAAATGTTGTCATTTATATTTTTTCTACCAGTTTGAGATATTCTGTAACAAAAGATTTAACCAAACTATAATTCACATGTTTTCTTTGGCTTTCTATATTTTAATAAGATGCTCTAAAGATGTTGATTTAAAATAATTTAAATATTTACTTCTTTGTAAGTAATGTTTCTTTCATAATCATGCAACTATCTAGTGTAGCTGGATTCAAGGAACCTTAAGTTAAGAAAAGGTACAAATATCAATTCCCAGTTTGTTTTTGCTCTATAACAGTGATCCACTGTTAACATTTAGAAAAGTGACTTCTGAAATATTTTCTGTGGTTTTTATGTGTGTTTATGATAGCTTAAACCAAGTTAACAGTCTCTAGGAAAGCTCTGCTGTTCCTACTGAGGAAATAAAAACTTTCTGGAGTTATAATTTTCATTCTTCCTTTTTTCTACCATAATCTGTCAAGTCTAGCTGGAAAGTGAATACTGAAGGTGGCATCAGTAGAAACAAGAAATTACAGTGACAAAGAATCTATGAAAAGGAAAATGGTTCTGTGTCACAGACTGCTCCATCAAGCTTTTATCTCAAGGCATTAGCAACAATCATTATATTGGTAGGATAAAACAGAAACATTTTTTCCGCTATGAATTTCTTCCTTAGCAGAATTAAAATTATCTGGACAGCAAAAGCAGCCTTCTTGTCTCCATGCAGAGGGCTTCTGCCTGAGGAGGAGACAGAGAAAGGCAAGCTAAAACAGCTGCACTCATCAGCCCCTTACACTGGTGTTTCCTCCATTGTCTCAGTCACTGATCCTGCAGTTTCATGCCATACTTGGTTACAAAACCTAAATAAATTAATGAATATTCACTCCAATATTAAAAAAAAAAAATCTGCATGTAAGAGTAGTCATCATGGTTTAGTGGATTAAACAGACATGACTTAACATTTACACTTCCTTTTTCCCATTTCTCCTTCACATGCACACCCTGTGACTGTACAGCAATACTTAATCAATTGGAGATTTTGAACCAACTGAATACCCCACAGAAGTGTGTCAGAAAGGGCTTCTTACAAAACTGAAAAGTCACTTGTATTTCATGAACACTATATGCTGTATTCAGGTGTAGGCTGTGGGAAATCCTAGCAACTTTTGGAGAAGGAAAAATAGTTTTTGTGTTTTAAGGGATTAATAAGATTTCTAAGGATAATGGTTGAAAGATGAGCACTAGCACAGAGTGATATTCATACATAAGCATTTCACTGCATCACAGGAATTTAGCCAGTGATGTGCATAAAGTTCGTTAATCAGTCATTTTTCTGAGGGTTTACAATTTTCCCAATGAAGAGGACAGTGTGGGTGAATTTATCCAGAATCACCAGGAGAAATGGTCTGTTGAATCTGACTCGAGGCGGGCGAGGAAAATCCCCAGATCTCCAGGTAACCTCCTTCACTGTGGCCCCGGCTGCCTCAGTGCCATTCTCATGAACATTCAGCATGGCTCTGTGGATCACCTGCAAGGAACAAAGCAAACAGCCTCCAGCTGACAATCCAGCAAGAAGAGAGCAGCCTGCCACCCTCTTTGGCCAAAGGGAGCCCTGTCTGGAGCAAGACTGAGCAGCAGCAGCTTCTGGGAAGGTCATCACCAGTTGCTCCTGTCCCACCACAGCATCAACAGCCATCACACCATTCAAGCCATCCTCCTTCACTGCTTGTGCAAAGAGTAACCCTCAAACTGCAGGCAGCCAAAGAGCACTCAAGATGACTGATGACAAGAAATTCTGGAAGCAAAGGAACCTGGTAATTTAGCCGAGACTCAATTTTATCTTTGGCAACTTCATGTATTATTGTGAATTTACCCTGTCATCTAACTGAAAAAAATAACTTTTTGAGAACACTAGAAGGGCAGGAATAACAGCCCATTGCCCTCTGTAGGAAGAATTAGAGGAAATTTTACCAAAGCTAATGCACTACATTTAGATAATTTTGTTTGGTAGCCAAAAGAACATTTAATTATATGTATGTTTTCATCCTTGTCCTCCAACCATGCCTTTCTAACCTCTTTTAAGCATGTTTGGCTTCACGTTTATGAGAGACAGGGCTTTCTTTGCCTCCAGAATGGCAGCTACGGATTATTGAGTGATGCTTCAGAAAGACTGGGATAAGCTTTTCATGGGATATTAATGTCAGGTTCCTGGGAACAGGCAAATCCTGTGGTTGCTTTCACATGCTGACTTACTTTTGAAACCATCAGTCCAGGCTCCTCAGTAATCCCTGAGAGATCAGCTTCCTCAGTAAACAGATTGACCATACCCATCTGTTTGACTATCTTTTTCACATCGTAGGTACCAGAAATAGAAAATTTTGGAACATGCAGATGTATTTTTCTGTAACAAACAACACAAATAGGGACAAATCATGATCTAGGCAACACTCCTCAATGGCTTCAGTGCATTGACATTTCAGGTTTGTTTTTCTAAATGTTTACAGCCTTCTCTCAGGGTTCAGATAGCAATTCTGATCACATTAGCTATTAATGTGGAGGGTTGGAACAGAATCTTCTGCCTCTGCAGTGGGGTTCAAGGAGTGGGTTGGAGGACACAGCTATACCAACTCGGTGGCAAACAGAGCTACTACTGCCAGATAGGAGGGCTTTTTCAAGACGATTGCAGCTAGCTGATCTAAGGATATTCAAATACACGACATGGCCTTGGCCAGCACAGAAATAGCTGCAGTAATGGTGAATTAATCCACTTTTATACAGAATGCCCTCAACACCCTAATACACAACAGGTACTCCACTGTAGTTTCCCAGTGCTTGTATGAAACAAGGGTCTGTTGACCTCATCATGGTGCTAAGCAATATTTGGTTGAACCAGGAACTTAAGCCAAGATGAATCTGAAGTTCAATGACCTATTTGTTCACTAGCCACAGCTCTTTCTCTTTTTCATTTTCCAGCTAAGAAAAAGGAAATCCATCACAGAGGAACCATTAACTGTATAGAGTTCAGTCAAAAACCCCTGTACTTTAATGTTATGTCTCAGTGACATAAACACCACTAATCTGTAACATGGTTACCTCCCATCTTAGCAAAAAAAGCTTACCTTTCGTGAAGGGACTTTTCCCATTTAGTTACAGTTCTTTTCATGAGGGCATCTTCTACTTGCTTCATCTTTCCTTCATCAGGCAAAACAAATAATGCTGCAACATCTCCATTGTAAGGTATCTGAACCAGCCAACAGGACAGATCTTCATCAAAGTAATTTCTGTAGTAACCCTTTCGATACATCATGTCAACTTTTACAGATGTTTTCTCATCCACAAAAAAATCCTCCTGTTTTGTCTGTGCTGTACTGAAGGGTTTCTCCCAATGGGCTTATGACAAAAAGAAAATTTATTCAGTGGAATACAAAGAGGAATGGTCACAATGAATAAAAGAGGACCCAGTCCCACAGCCTTCCTTTCATTAGAGTAAATGTCCTTTCATGTTACTGTGTCCTCAGGTGTTACAGCATTGAATCTTTTTTTTTAGGTGCTTAAAGACAACTACAGGCAGGTAATACTGAAAACACTATCAGCATGAGTCTATGATCACATAACAAAATTAACCAAACTCAGTAATGATACTTGTTTTAGAATTTCATTAAAGCAGATGTTTTTACTGGCAACAAATCTACATGGGTTTATAGCGATACTTTCCAGGTACTGAACATGATTTTCTCTATTTAAAATACTTAATTTTTTCTCTTCCCTGTAATAAGCATTAGCTTTGCACCCTTTGATATATCTTACCTTTAAAGAAGACATAGTTAACAAGAACCATTGCAGTCAGAGGATCAAGATTTTCCACTAGTTTAACAATTTTCCCATTTGTCTTTTCCTCAATATAACTGTTGATCTGACTCTCAGCAGCAACAGAGTTATTAAAGTCAGTAGAAAAGACTTCAGATTCATAAAAGCTTTTGACATCATCCAAGAACTTCTGTAGTGGTTTTAGTGTCTCTTCTATAAAAAGGGCATTGCCCAGGCTCAGCTGGAACTCACTGTCTGAACGGTTCAGCATGTGGAGGAGATGGCAAAAACCTTCATGTATTTCCTGCTCCTGAGTCTTTTTCAGGTTAAAGGCAAGCCCTTCTAAAACCTGTGTCAGTGTCACAGCCTTGGCACCAAGTGCCAGCATTGCAAACGAAGCAGAGATGCTTATGGGTGAAAAGAAAATATTTTTGTCTGTTGCTTCAGATGCTACCAGCTTGTAAAAGGAAAATGCAAAGTCAGCATTGCTGAAAACTAGTTTGACAAAGGTTTTGTTCTTAAGTGGAGAAGCTTCTTCCCACTGAGAACTACGTCCTGGGTAATATGTCCCTTTAGCATCATCCTGCTTATTACGGTAGCGAGGATGCTGATGACACAGGGCAACAGTATGCAAACCAACCAGCAATAAACACAAGGAGAAAGTGGGCTTCATTTTGCTTTCATCTGTTTCTGGAAAAGAAATAGACATGCAGAACACATCATGGAAACTAATTTGTTCATACTGTGTCCTCCAGTAAAGTTAAACGATGCTGTCAGCACACACCAGTTCTCCCAAGTCCCCCACATTTGTAGTTCACATTTCTGATGCCTGCTAGTGTTCTCTGGAAAGAATATACCTCCTGATACACTATTTACATATATAATCTAGTTCTCTTTCAAAAGAAGTAATTTAATGCTTTAAAAAGTATATTAACTTTAATATTAGCATATTCTTTTAAAATTTGTAAATAACTGGAAGCTTACGACCTTTTCCCCAGAGTAACTGGCATGAGTTGGTTTTGTACTCAGTACTGCAGGAAGGTTACTGCAGTAACCTTTGTTAGCCTTCCTCAATTCATCAAATAATTAGAGAATTTAATCTGTATTAAACAAAAATGTGATATAAGCATTGATCATACTATCTAGAACCAAAATTACAAAATACTCTTACAGTTTCTTGTAAGATGAAAGAATAAATCACCACCGATCTTTGTGGTATAAAAGTCTATAGGCATTTCTATTGTTTCCAAAGCAAATTTCTACTTGATTATGTGAAGTATCTTCTTTAGTATTGGTTCTTTCTGGCTATTGAAATGTATTGATTTTTTTCATAAGAGGTGTATTCCCTATTTACATGTACAAAGGCACCACTCCCAGGCAACAACTCCCCCCCAAAACGAAGTGTAAGAGATCCACAGGAAAACTAAAAGGGTACTTACATTGCTACAGTCTGGTCTTGTCTTCTCATTCTTCTCTTCAGTACCATTAAACAGAGTTAATCAGAGCACTCTGTTAATCATTAATCAGTTCAAATAAAAGTTGCCAGTGAGGATGCACAACAAGCAGTAATGACATTGGATATTTTGGACAATTTGTCCAACCCAGACAAACACTAGCCGTGCTGCGTGATGGGGCTGCAGACAAGAAGGAACAGAGCAGAGGTTGTATCTCTGTTGCTTTCGTGCTTGTGGATCGGCAGGAGGAACCTGCTGCTGTGGGCATTTGGCAAGACAGCCCCCAGGTATACCTTTTCTGGCTGGAGCTGAAAGCTGTGACTGGGTGTGAGGGACACCCCTTGCTTGGGTCTGGCTGAGCCAGCACCATTCCCAACAGATCTCAGCGTCCCTGCCAGGATGTCCTCTTTGACTCCCCCTGGGGGCACTGCCAGAGCCATAACCTCTCTGGCAGGATTTGGATTTAGAAACAGGGTTTGGATTTAGAAAGTCCTTCTGCCTTACTGTATACCTCAGTCACAACCTTCAAAACCATGTTTAATGGTTTTGGGGATTTTCTTATGCAGAACATATTGTGTATGATTGGTGAACCATCTCTAAGTTTCTTAGGTAAATAACATGTGACATTATCACTCTAGAGAGACATTCACAATCAGTAAAGTTGTTTACTCATTGCTGTTGGCCATCACCTTTGACTGAGTTTTTGGGGAACTGAGGAAGAGTTTTCACCTGGCTTTGTAGAAAATATACAACAAAACCACCTCTGCTAAGAAGCAGCACTGACTGCAAAGGGAAACGTGGTCAGAAACAGGCATCTTGTTTCCTCGGGTTAAATGTTCTGTATCATATGCAGCTGAAATAGACACCAGGAGGACACAGAACAGGTTGTCAATTCACCTTTCATCCAGTATTAAAGAAGACATGCTGGCATCACTGGATCATATTCAGGGTTGAATATAATATACGAACAAATCACTGAAAGAGAAACTAAGGCAGAAAATGAATATTTTTTTTAACAGACCTAGTTGCCAACATGTCCCTCTCTGCAATCTCCCAAGCATTTGGTTTCCTAGCAGGAGCTCCAGACTATATCAGATATTGAAATGCCCCACATGGGATGTTCAACATCTTTGACTGGTACGGAGCTGCACTTTGGAGGCTGAAGGCAATGCTGGAAAGGTAACTGGACTTTCTTCCCTGCATTCTCACATCAAGGCTCTTGTCCTGTGGTTTTTTTATATGACTGCATAGTCAAGCAGCAAAACAGGACAGGGCATACCCTTTTCATTTCGAATTCAGCAGTGTTCATCTTTTTGCATACTAACCTAGGGGCTGGAACACCTGATCACTTGATGTGGTTACAAGACCCTCAAACCATTCTACTTGAGACTATTAGACTCAAGTCATCCACTTGGCTGATATGTGGGCTGCAAATGGTTGATGAGAAAGTGAGGGGAAAGGCAATTCACAGCTTTCCTTCTGAGGATCTTCTGCCTAAAGATCAAATAAATATAAAACTTGTTATGCAATGTCTGTAGATAATTGTGTGTGAATAACCATACGTGTTTTCACCTGTGAAGGACATGTATGTAAATACACACACCTCTAAGTAGTCACAGTAGTGGAAAAAAGATAATTTAGTAAATGTGGTGTGTTAGTGTAATAATACATGCACTAGTCTGGCAGACAGGAGACTTGGTGTGCCCTCTGAGAACAATTCAAATAGAAGAAGAAACAAAGGCCCTAGGAATTGTTTCTGGATGTGATAACTGACTGATGGACAGGTGGAACTGCTATTAATTCTATTCATAGCAAGATGTGAGTAGTCCTGCTAAAGAAAATCATTACCTTTGTTAAATCTGAACAGAACCTGTGGCAATAATTATTATGCTATGATTTGAACTGAAAAAAAAAAAAAAGAAGGAATGCTATCTCAAATTACTTGTGATATTTTGATAACATATAAATAGTATTATAGGATAGATGATATATAAATAATATGATAACACATGAATAATAACTTCAAAACATTTTAAGAACTTTGAAGAACTGCACATTTGGTAGATTTTATATGCAGTTGTTTTAAAGCATTTTTCCCTAAAAGCTAGTAAAAATGAGGGTGTTCTTTTCCATCCTGATACAAAGTAACATAAAGGGGCATTTTTTTTTTCTGATGACAGATTGTAAGAATTAATGCCTCTCAGCCTGATTATTTACAGACTAATCAACTTATTTAATTGTCTTACTTTTATTAATTTTATCATTTTATTTACATCTGAAAGTGATGCTCAGGTCTAAAATATTTTTATATCACTTAATATTAGAATGGAAAAAAGTCCAAATCACACTTGTTCCTCATGCATGGAGAGCACTTTCTGGGCACAGTGATAATGTACTGGAAGGACACAACGCATTGCTTTCTGGAGCCCTTAATAGGGAGTCTCTCCATTTGACCTGAGTAAACACAGGTATTTTCCAAACTTTCCTGTTATATTAGCTCAATTTTCCCTCAATAGGAAAAGCCTGAGGGTGGCAGTGCAAGAGCTGGTTGAGAGGTCAAGAGCTTTTGTTATTCTGTCTCTTTGTGTTGGGCCTAAATATTCTCCACAAAAAGAGAATGCCACTGCTCTCAGCCCTGATCTGTCATTCAGAGGAGCACCAGGAGGAAATGCACGAGGAACAAATAAAAGTTGCTTCACCCTTCATCATCCTCACAGCATTTTAAATGCAAAACTTAATCCCTTCTTCCTTGTGTCAAAAAAAGCAATTACAATGGAAGATGAACATATTGTGGAGGAACCTCCATACTCTCTCCTGTAAGTTCCCATTGCCAACTCTTCCCCATTCCCCATCTGCCTCCAACCAAGTCCCTATGTTTGCACCTTGGTCCTGCCTTTCTTTGGTCCATCAGTAATCTGGGCTCCCTGAGAAAGGGGTTGCTTAGCAGGGGTTACTCCTGTGAAATATATAACATGAAGTGGGAAAGCAGTGTATGCAATATCTACCCAGGATGTTAACAGTTTGTAGGCTGCATCGTGGATGAAGTTACAGCTTAAAAAAAAAAAAA
>VWYO01025580.1:20107-46758 GCA_013400275.1 Rhadina sibilatrix | reverse complement strand
AAAAAAAAAAAAAAAAAAAAAAAAAAAAAAAAAGCCATACTGATTATGGGGAATTTGTGTCAGGAACACAGGAGGAGCAAGTAGTGTGCTGGCACACCTTTGGAATTGCAGCATCACTCTGCAATGTGCCGCTCCACATACATTGCCTGTGTGTGCAGAACCATCTCTTTTTACAAGCACAGAACTTGGCTCCCACCTGCTTCGTGTGATGGTCTGTAGCTCTGGCATCAGACGTGATAATGGAACAGTCTCCCTTTGCCCAGTCTCTGCCACAAATAAGTTTTACCTTCTTTATGCCTGCTAAGTTGTCTGAAAATCTTTCACCTGCAACAGGAGCTGTTTCAGACCTTTGATTAACCTTAAATTTTTTTCTGAAGATTTAATAGTTCTCATTTGTCCCTCTGTTGTTGTAGGACCATGTGTGGACAGCCAGAGATTTAGATGATTTGCTATGCAATTTGCTCTTTTTTACTTTCACAGTAATGTCTAATATTTAATTTGCCTCCTCTTCCACTACTGAGCTGATATGTATATGTACTACCCAGCAGAACAACAAACCATCAATCCTGTGTGACAGCAGTCAGTTCAAATGCAGCATTTTGCCAAACCTGCAGCTAAAACTCAGCAAGAAATTTAAAGTCCCTATCAGCACAATAACAAAGCAAAAAGATATTGTTCTTTCTGGTTTGAAAATGAGTTAGAATTTGTCTTGTCCATTCCTTTATTTTACCAGGAGATGGTGGCACAGGGCTCCTTTTCCTATCATTCCCAGAACTTGAGGCTCCATGCATAACAGTTCTACAAAGATAGAAGTGTAGAAGAATCACACTGAAAGGTGGGCTTCTTGCAAGGACCTCACTCATAGCTGGTAAACTGAAAGAATTACATTTTTCTAATAGAATTTGCCCTATGGACCTTTTTCTCTTGGTGTAAAAGAGCCATGCTTATGCAAAAAACTTTTAGAATAACAAGTTCACCAGAGAATAAAAGTTCTTATTTTGAAATGAAGTTTCAAAATAAGCTACCCAGAGAAACCTCTTGGTGTTAAATTAAATTTAAATTGATGTGTTATGTTCTTTATTTTTGTGATGCAAACGTGGCCTCAATCAAGCACTAAGAAAATCCCTTGTGTAGATATTTTGGAATTACACTTAAAGTTTATTGCTTCCAAAGCCAAATAGAAAGTATTAGGGTTAAACTTTGCAGATTGTTATTATTTGTTAATGTACAACTGATTAATATTGTTGGCCTCAATGAAGAAGCAGAAGGAAGATCAACTAGCTGAATGAATATATTCAGTGAAATGAAATTTATTGTATGATTCTATTGCTCAAATCTCTTTTCTTAAACAAGTCCTTGAGACTCTAAGATTTTAGGATTTTGAGGATTCTGACAAATCAGAGATGGTTTAATGCAGCAACTCTCTTCCCAGTTTCAGTGGAGGCAAAAAACAAGACTCTGTGGTTGCCCTTACCCTCTGCAGATCACAGCCTGGCAGAGTTCCATTTCCATCAATGACTTACATTATCATGTGTCCACAGGACACTTTGGGATCTAGGATGTACCTACACAGCTTTTCTGTCATGGTTGCTGCACCATCTTCCCCAACCTAAGTGTGTACAGAAGTGCTGGAGCAGATCTGCTTCTATTAGATGCCTCTTCTCAGTCACTTTTGGTACCACTGTGAATATATCAGGGCTATGACACACAGCACAATCACAGGCATGGGCATGAGGTGGTAATCTTTGGCTGGGCTACTGAGACACAAAATGTCTTCAAAATTTACCTGTAAGATTTACCAAGAGACACAGTTCTCATTTGAAAGATAGAGGAACAGAAAATAAATTCTACTAGTCATCCCTTGAATAGATAAGTTATAGTATGGCTTTTGTGATGGCTAGAGAATCTGCATCTGCAAGACCAGCAAACCTAACATCATTCATACACAGTTTAGAACCTATCTTTCATCTCCCCTGTGCACAGATGTTTTCTCCTGCTATGAGGTTCTTTCCTGGCTGCAACCATTTTATGGTGACTATAACACATGGTTGGACTTGCTGATCTTGGAGATCTTTTCCAGCCTTAATGATTCCATAAATCTGTTTTTTCTGATCTTGTTTTATACTGATTTTTCATTTCAACCTTCCTTCTTCATCAGAATGTCTTCTATGTGGTCTGTTTTTCCTACATGAAACATAGTAAACAATGAGGTAACTTTTCCTTAATAAGATATTCGCTCAATTCAGACAAAGTCTTCTTCAGATCTTCCATATGAGAATCACATTGCTGTTAACAGTTTTCCAATGATAAAGAATACATTATTAGTAAATACATTATAGTAAAGTAATAAATCATAAGATTTTTTCTAGATGTCTTATGGAAAAAAAACTGAATGCAACAAAAATTAAGAGAAATAAAGGATGTACAAATAAGGCTTATTCACCTGTAATAAATTCATCTCCAACACCAGAGCTGAACTAAAAAGGTACTTTCATCACAGAAATTCTTTTTTGCAAGAAAACACCAAAGTAATTTGCAACAACATCAGCTGAGTTTGTGTAACCAGGGTATTAGTCATATCAAGGACATTTACATGAAATGGATGAATTATAGTTTTCTTTAAAATTGCTAATCTTAGTAAAGTACAATTACCAAATTATTTAAAATGGATTTACTGTTATACCTGGGATTGGGAACTTAATGAAGGATATTTCCAGATCAGTCTTTGGTGATCTAACAGTTTAAAGGGAATGAATGATATCATATATATGCTGTGTTTACATCTAATGAAAGCGCTCCCATGTGGGTAAGGGCAGACATGCAGTAGTACCCCAGCAGGAATGTAGTATGGATGGGTAAAATTTGAAGGGTGTGTTACAGGACTCAGAGATATATAGACCATGGTGGTCTTCATGCTTTTTTGTTCTTGATAATTTGCACTTTTTCTAACTCTCACTGCAGTGAATGTTTAAAGTTTTCAAGTGAAATGTACATTTAAGAATGCTTGTGTTTCTCTTGCACTTTTTCTGTGATTAGAAATCCTAGTACCTCTGTGCTTTGAAGACATGATTTGAATGCTGGATTAGGGATTAACACTGTTTGAGTATTTTTCCTAACTCTAAAACTACCAAGACTCATGTCAAAAATGTGTAGCTGGGTTCTCAGAATCCCCATTCAAAACCTACCCCACCTGGGAACTATCACAATCATCTGGTTTTTAAGAGCTTAGTGATTCTCTGCTTGAAATTAGTGTGAGTACAAGGAAAACACCTGCAGCTTTTGTTGCACTAAATCTACTGAAACAGTTAGAATAGGGTTGGCTTAGAGCCTGTTCAAATTCCCATTTCCTTGCAATAATAGCAGTGATCACAGGCTGCACAGATGACATGGCTGTGGTGAGAGGGTGGAGGTGCCCATTCAAGGCATTCCAGATACGAAGGCCGGGGCTCAAATTGCATAACCGGGAAAAAGAAAGTCCAAAGCACTGGTAGCATCTGAACAGCAGAGTTCATGTGAGCAACTGGTGCTTCTGTAACTACCCAAATGCTCTGTGCCTTTTACCTGCACCTCTCCTTACTGCTGAAAGGAACACACACTGCCGTAGCCCTGCAATTCCACTGCTTCATGTTTTGTAACAACATTATACATGGACTCTGCCATGTGGCAAAGCAAACAGAGAGTTACTGACAGAAGATATCCTGACATCAAGCAGAGTCCCACTGGACCATAGACAAGGTCAGACAGAACAAACTTACAGTCTCCCACATGGCTCATATGCTGCCAGGAGAAGTTTGGCACTCATCTGCTGGGGCACAGCTAGGCTGCCTTCCAGGGACCGAGCCCTCTGGGTCTATCTTCCCTCACAGGGGTTCTCACCTGAGTGGAACTCTCTCTAGGTAGGTCCTTTTCCTCATAACTTCCCATAAATGTGTCAGATCGTGGCTCACAGACCCATAGCAGGCCATTTATATTGGATGTTTATTATTTGTGGTCACATGCTTCACTGTAAGTTGTATTATCCCCTTCTGCTGACTGTCACTGCAGGAATTCAGGTGGATCAGGTTATAAAGGTTAACATCTTTAGCTTATAAAGAAGGTCTAGTTTTCTTTCAGGCCTTAGCTTGGATCTAGCTGCCCCATAGGCTGAGAGAATGCATGAGTGGGAACTGGAACAGAATAAAAATATCTCCAGGTGAATGAGAAGCACCATAAAACACATGTGCTTACCACAGATTAAATACACAGTCTCTAAATGAAAATTTTAGTTATTTACATCTATCAGAATCGTTCCTTTTTTGTCTACCTTTAATAGCACTAATAAAATGAAGAGGATTCCCTAGCACATATTAAGACAAAAGAAAGCTACAAGGACAAATGATGTAAAGTAGACCAAGATAGATTTTCTTGGAATTTGGAAAAAATACTCCATCTCCCTACAAAAGCTTTGCAGAATTGTCCAGTTCCGTGAGAATTCCAGGCACAGAAAATCCTCAAAACCTTATGCAGGCCCAAACACAGAAATGAATACAGGGTTTAACTCGAGACCTTGGAAAAGGCTTCCAGATCTAGACACCATAAGCAAGAAAGTGGGTTTGTAGTTTAGACAGAAACATATTAAGCTAGGTAGTGGAAAGTTTCAAGGTTTTAAACTCTGGATATAAAAGTAGTTATAGAAATAATAAAAGTTTTAAGGTGTAGCAAGTACTTTTGTGCGTCATTATATGATTGGTTAAGAAAGTCCACATTGTGGCAAGATGTGATACAATTTAATTAGGGATTGGTGTGAAAGTAGAAACATTCTTTGTGGAAGTAGTTTATTGCCTNACATTCTTTGTGGCAGTAGTTTATTGGCTAATTAACCATTAAAAGACATTGTAACCTGTGGTCTTGTGACCACTGACGACCACTGACCACAGACTTCTGACTTATACCATGAAGTCGTTCTCACCCTTCATGAGACTGTAGAAGAGGAGCAATAAATCATGCTTTGAAATATATCTCCATGGTCCCGTCTCTCATATTATCCCAAAATAGTTCCTAAAGAATATTGTCAGAACTGTGCTAAGAGTAGTATCAGTGAGGTATGTTCAGTGCCCAGGCTCTATAGATCTTGTTACTGTGAACTGTAGGCATTTTTCTGCTTTTAGTATATGTTTGGCACAAGATTTACTGGTTTCCTGGCCCCTACACATCCCCTTCTTCCAGAGGGATTTAGGATAATCCCTCTTCCTACTCTCGGTCCCTGCCACAATTCAGGTCAACCTGCTAGGTTTGAGCATGAAGTTGCTCAGCTGGAGGAAAACTGTGGGGATGTCCTACATCCTACAGCTTGGTAGATAACTCCCAACCCAGCATTCAGAGGTATCTATCCCATTTTATAGTTTTGCTAGTAGCAGCCATTCTTCACAGTCCAGTAGGGAAGCTACCAAAGCAGCTGTTGTCCTGCCATCTCAAACCCAAAGGCCTGGGAGGTAGAAGGGGAAGGAAGTTGCTTTGTGTGTAATTCCCAAAGCTTTTGCTCTGTCCTAGCAACTATGGGATTTTTCCTAACTTCTTTCCGTTTAGCAACAGGCCAAAAACCTGTTTTTCTGCCACACTGATAAAAATCTCACCATCCTACCTTCTAATCAGTCCTGGTGCACAGATTTATCGGGATGGGATCTCACGGGAACTGCTCCCAGCTCCTGTTGAGTTTGTGTAGGCACTGCAGAGCAGGCTGCCTCACACCACAGCAAGTTATCATTGATCTCAACTCTGTAAAAGCCACTGCTTTAAACAGAGGTGTGGTCTCACCCAGCCCCCTGAGTGATGCCATCTTGCCTCATGAGGAGCAATAGCTCAGAGCTTCCACTGAGTTCTTGCCACTTGGAGCAAAGGGACTCATACAAAGCAGCAATCTCCAAGACTCCCTGAGTCAGAAGCACAGCTTGCCATGCACCAACCCAATCCTACAAACAGCAATGGGCCCCTGAAAAACACCTCTGTGTAAGGCAGGCCAAGTTGGGAGAATGGGTCAAAAGGCCAGAGAGGTATCAGGGGTCTTGCATTTGCAGGTGTCTTGATTTGGGGCTTGCATTACCTTTGCAGTGATCAAAACAGACTGCCAGGATCACTGTAGAAATGAGCAGTGTACATTCAGAAGCCTCATCTTCCTAGGGATGGGGTCTCAACTCCACTTTCAAAAAACGTATCCAGGATCAATATGTAATGGCATGAAAGCAGTGCAGTGGAACAGAGGCTGTCAAAGTTAGCCTCTCCTTGGGGCAGCAGCTGTGCAATAAATGATCTGCTACAGAGTTTAGCCCCAGTGCTCCACTGCAATAAGAGTGGTGATCGGCAGACCCACAATAGCAAGAAAGTGCTTAGATATTTCTTGACAAGAGATTTTACCCAAATAGGCACATAAAGAGAGAATGTGAAGAATTGCAGTTTCCATATGAGAAAAGTTGCACTAATTTAACAGCTTCAAGACATTTTGCTCATATCGGCTATGTTAGTAAGAGTGACTGAAGGTGTTGGTTGGTTTTAAGAGATTTATAGACTGATACAAGAGACTGGAGCAATTCCCTTAGTGATATACTTAAATTACATTGTATGTTTTATTGATCATCCACAGCTGATCAATTATTAATGGATGACATTTTTTTCTACAGACAATTCTTTGACAGTTTATACTATACCTAAAGTCATTGTCTCTTAAAGATTTTTGCTGACCTTGTGGAGTGCAAAGAGGCACTTACAGGAAGAGCTACATCAGAATAAGTCTATTGTTTCAAGGATTATTCTCTTTCTTTTTGTCAGTGATTTCTTAAGACATCCTAGGCAAAGAGTTAAAACATGTGAGAAAGAGCAGATTGTTGGAGGATAAACAGCAGCCTAGGCAGCAAAGAGTGATGTAAGGAGGAAAGGGACTCTGTAGGCACCAGCTGAGGTGAATACTGGAGAAGACATGGTAGAATGATAAGAGTTGTTACTTATTAAGATAAAGCTTTTGGTGAGTAATCCAGAACTGGAAGCAGTACAAAACTCTTTAACAGAGATAATTCACTCTTAAATATAACATACTTAAGAAAAAGTAATCTTCCATGGAAAATTTGGAAAATGTATTAATAAGTTGAATTGTTGTGGCCGTTTGACCCTGGTTGGATGACAAGTGCCCACTTTCCTCATCTGGAAAATGCAGAGAAAATAAAATGAAAGGTTTATGAGTCAAGATAAGGATAGGAAGAGATCACAAACTGATTACTGTCACAGGCAAAATAGACTCAACTTGGAGGTATTTGAATTTATTACCAATCAAAATGAGAGCAGGATGATGAGAAGTAGAGCAAATCTTTGCCCCAGCTCAGGGAGGGCAATAAGGCTCATGGTCCATTCATCACATGGTTCTGCTGCTGCTTCCTCCTCAGGGAGAGGAGTCTTCCTCCTGCTCCAGGTGGGAAGACTGTCTCCCTCATAGAGGAGACAGTCTTCCATGAACTTCTCCAGTGTGAGTCCTTCCCATGGACTACAGTTTTTATGAACTGCTCTGTTGTGAGTCCCTTCCACAGGGTGCAGTCCTTCAGGCACAGGTCCCCTATGTGGTCACAAGTCCAGGCAGCAAACCTGCTCTAGAGTGGGCTCCTCTTTTCATGGGTCTACAGGTCCTGCCAGGAGTGTGCTCCAGTGTGGGCTTCCCATGGGATCACAACCTTCTTTTGGACATCCACCTACTCCCGAGTGGGCCTCCTCCATGGGCTGTAGGTGGATCTCAGGTGGCCCCTGGACCTCCATGGGCTGCATGGTGCCAGCCTGCTCACCATGGTCTGCACCACAGTCTGCTTTGGCACATGAAGCACATCCTCTCCTGTTTCTTTGCTGACCTGGGTGTCTGAAGGGTGGTTTCTGTCATTTATTCTCAATCTGCACTTCTCTGGCCACAATTACTTCTGTGAAATTACTTTATTTACTTCTCAATGTTACCACAGAGGTGTTACTATCATTCCTGATTGGCTCAGCCTTCAGCAGCAGCAGATCCATCTTGGAGCTGGCTGGCAGTGGCTCTGTCAGATATGGGGGAAGCTTCTGGCAGTTTCTTAGCAAAGTCACCACTATAGGTCCCCCACAGGCCCCTGTCACCAAAACCTTGCCATGCAAACCCATTACAATCATTGAACTGGAGAAAGTGTTACATTTAAAAAGTGTCAGTTGATGGTAATTTTTTACAATGTTGTTTTCTTATTAATTTGGTAAGGAAATTTCTCATTTACTTCTAAATATCCCTCAATCAGAGACTAGTTAGCAGCACTACCTAGCCCAAAACTGCAAACACTGTAGCCATTATCAAACCCATACCCAAAATCAGTATGCCAAATAACCTAGCAATTACTCCTTAGTGGGATCAACAATTTTCCCCATGAAAAGTGTGGTGCCAGTTTGTTTGTCAGAGATCAAAATAAGGAAGGGCCTATTGAATTTGATGGTAGGAGAAACACGGGAACCTCTGGTAAGGATTATGGCAGTGGCTCCTGCAGCTTCAGTTCCAGCCTCATCAACTTCCAGCAAGGCCTTGTGAATTGCCTGCACAGAATAGGAGAAAACAGTGTGGTTTATATATGGGACAGGAAGCAGGACTAAAATAAATTCTCTTCTTGTGGAACATTTAAGTGAGGAAAGGAGTAATAAATCCAGTGGATGAAACTTTATTGTATGATAAATCTCCAACAGTTTGAAACAGGAGTATTTTCTATGCCAGGACTGAGCAAGGAGGACCAAAAATTAGGATGGACTAATGCATTCTCACCAGTGCTGAGTAGAGTGGGATTAAAATGCCCCATGTACAAGCTAGTTTATTTTCTTAGATGGTTTGGACTTCTACTAGCAACACTTATTTCAAGGTTAATTTAAAACTGCTATTTAAATGCATAATATGGAGCAGTATTTGACATCTTTAGCATTAAATCATAGCTCAAACAGACATAGTCGAATTCAGCTACTGCAAACTGGAGATTTCCTGAAAACGTTGGGAATATTAAAAACTGGGATATCAGTTTTTAATCATCATCACAAATCATCACAAATACCATAATGAACTCCTAATTTGTAGTTTATGTGACACAACTTTGTGTAAACTGTCATATTCCAGTGCCAAGAAGTTATTTAAAATGTTGTCCAATTTTTCTACATCTTTAATATCCAGGTTTTTTTAATAACAGCATTAAAGTAATACGAAAGTGAGCTGGCAGGTTCTTTGGTAAAAAAGCACAATTACTGAGCTAGCCCCTACATGTCATTGTTATATAAAGAGGGAAATAAAGTCTTTAAAAATCCCAGACACAGCTGATCAAAACAATCAACCACCATCCCATCACCAGCTCTGTCTACTTACTTGTGAGACCTGGAGATTGTGATTGCCACTAATTCCAGACAGATCAGCATTACCTGAGAACACTTCAGTAATGCCCATTTGCTCAAACACGGTTTTAACATCGTAAGACCCACTAATAGAAAACTTTGGTAACTGCAGATTTAATCTCCTGTTGATCAAAGAAAACAAAAGAACAGTGAGCCCTTGCAGGCTTGTTTCAGCCAGCAGGGTGTGTAGTATGCAACTCAGTGACACTTGAAAGCATTCTTTTGATTGCAGATTTGTTTGATGGCAGTCTTTGTATTGCTTGAGCAATTTTGGCATCCTGAGAAATGCACCGTGTTCTTGTATCTACATTCTCTATTTGATTTTGGGAAAAGAAACAAATTTCTTGTTGCTCTTTCATCCTGGTGCCACATGTGTAGCTAGTAGAGTTTCTTAGTATAGGGTTACAGAGACTAAGCAGATCACTAGTGGAAAGCCTAAAGTAAGGGAAACGGAGGATAAAATCTAAGATATGGTGAAGGAAATGAATCATGTTTACACCGTAAAAGAGGAGGTAAGGAGTCAAAAAGTAGCCAAGCAAGTTTTAAGGCAGCTGTTACAATGCTGTGACCCTTTCTGTCAGGTCACAAAGCCTGCAGTTTCTTAGTGATTATGCTCTGCTCTGACTCATTTGGGGAATTGTTTAAAACTTCCCTTTATGAAATCAGGACATTATGTCCAGTAGGAGGTGATCTGAAACTGGTGTTTTTTCTTAAAAACAGTGATGTGTCCTCAAATATAGCAATCCATATACTTAGAGTTACCTGGTCACAAGTTTGCTTTCCCATTTACAAACAGTTTCCTTGGAGAGAGCATCTTCCACTCGCTTCATCTTTCCCTCATCAGGCAGAACAAGCAATGCTCGTGCAGTGCCCTGGTAAGGCAGCTCTACCACCATACAGGAGAGATCCTGGTCGTAGTAAATGTTTGAGGTACCATCACGGTGCATCATGTTGACTATAACAGATGCATTTGTGCTCACAAAAAAATCATCCTCATATGTAAGCAAAGGATCAAAAGACTCTTCCCAGGCAGCTAATGGGGAAAAAGAGATGTTGTTGCACTAAAACGTGAAGATCATAAAGAGTGGTTCATCTGAATTAGACCAGCTTTAATGTAGGACACTGGAGGTATACTGGAGGGAGAAGAGGCTCACTAAATCACTTCAACCTCCTCCATAATACACAATAAAGCATTCTAGCTGTGCAGTAAGCTCATCATATTTTGTGTGAGCACATCAGGTTTTGCTGAAGAACAACCAAAGGCTGATGATTGGTTGAGAATCCTTCTTCTGCTGTAAGTCTATGTAATGGCCTTTAATGCCATTTAAAAGCAATCACTTAAGCATTCAGTCACAGGACCTTCTTATGCCTTTTCTGCTACGCTGAGCCCCACACAAGCTGACTGCACTCAGCCTGGTGTGGAATTCTTCAGCAAATAAAGAGACCTAACATTTGGGCAAGATTCCAGAAACACAGGCCCTCAAGATGCTATGTCTCAGGTTTTCATGTAGAACATCTAGTAGATCTACCCTAAAACTGGGGTCCCTGTGCAAAGGTGTCAGTCCACCAAGTCTGACTGGCATGTACAGTCAGCATAGAGATCTTGGACATATCTTATGGCCTCCACCAGTGGGACTATGTGGATCCTTATTTATGAGGCATCCACTAGAGTGGAACTTTTCTGTCCACAGCTTTCAAGCAAATTGAATCAAAACCAGGAAATCAGTACTTCTCAACAATCAGGTACTCTGCTTTTGGACTGATCTAATCTTTAATTGAAATGTCCTGCACAGTTTAGCTCTTTCCAAAATCATCAGTCTTGTAATGAATCATCAGAAGTTCCCTAAAATTTTTATTTTGTATCAAAACTATCTATTGAAATATTATGTTAAGTGTCTTACCTTTAAAGTAAATGTAGTTAACAAGAACGAGTACAGTACTTGGATCAAGATGACCAACTAATTCAGGAATTTTCCCCTTGGTTTTCTCCTCTACATATTTATTGATTTGATTTGTAGCTTCTTCTGGTTTATGAAAATCACTGGAGAAAAAATCTGCATCATAAAATTCTTTGGTACTTTGTAAAAATGACTCCTGTAGTTCATACCCAGTAGCTGTAAAAAGGGCATTCCCTATATTTAAGGTGATATTAACATCAGCACAGTTCAGTACTGACAAAACTTTGTGAAAACTTTCATGTATATCATATATGCGAGACTCAGTCAGGTTGTCAAAGCCCAGTCCTTCAAAAATCTGAGACAGAGTGGTTGATTTAGCACCAACAGCCAGCATGGCAAAGGCAGTGGAGATGCTCATGGGAGAAAAGAAAACATTTTTATCAGCTTCTTCTGATGAAGCCTGCTTGTAAAATCGAAATACAAAATCTGCATAGTTAGAGCCTTTCTTGTCACAGCTGTATGTCAATAAATTTTCTCTTCCATTCTGCAGATTAGTGTTGTTGACTTCATGGCAAATGCCCTCAGGGCAGCAATGGCTTACAGCACAAAGAACAGCAAGGAGTAAACCCCGGTACAAGAGACACTTCATCTTCTTTTCAAATTATTCTGCCACAAAATAAACAGTCATTAAATGAGCAGACGGTAATGATGTGCTTGGTAGTAAGAAATAATGAATAATTTGTTAGCATAAATGTTGCATAGTTCAACTGTAAATATCTAATGTACATAACATGCCTAAAGTTCTCATGGGCACAATGTCAAACTTATTTAACAAATTCAAATACATTATATAGATTAAAATATCAGGCGTAATAAATTCATAATATTCCATGGTAATTGCTCTGAAAAACCAATACCTTTTTCTATTGGCAATGAAGATATAAAGCTACAGTCCATCATAATATTTGTTAATGATGACATTATCTTCCCAAAACACTGGCTCCTATAGGGTACATCTAAACAAACAATTTATTACAAGGTGAGACAGGGTGTGGGTTTCAAAGACATCAAATATCCACAGCATCTGCCCAAAAGCAATTTGATAAATGTAAGGAAATGTGAGGCAGCTCACTACTCACTGGGACTGAATAAATTCCCTCACTTTCCTCAGGGCAGCAGCACATGGACAGAGAACTATCATGGACTATCCTGTGCCTGTTAAATTCACACCCCTGTTACTTCATGGTTACTTCCTCACATGGCCAGTTACTGGCCATAACTGACAAGTGATGGAAGAAGGTCATCTACATGAACTTCAAGGCAAAACCTGGAGCATCCTTTGCCACGACAGCAGTGCACAGAGAGGTGGGCACATTGACATATGGCAAAGCAGCAGGGTTACACGAGATAATGAGGTGCATGTTCAGAATGAAGGAATCCTCCTTTGGGGGGAGCTGCAATGGGTGTTTGTAACTTCTTAAATGGTGGTTTGCCCCTCACCACGGGTTAACCTGCATGGGATGTGGGAATGACCTGGGTCAAAGAGGAAGAGGAGCACTCATCCAATTTGGACATCAAAGGGCACACATTAATTCCCTTGGAGATTACAAGTTTCTTGATTATGCTTGTTCACCTAAAGCTGACATGATATACTTCTCATGAACCACCTGCTCTCCACACGAGCTGGAACAAGTCTCTGGTTTACTGAATTCAGTTCCCTGCAGTTCTGGGGAAGCATCTCATATAAATCCTCTTCAGAACAGTAAGAAGTTATCAATGAAAATAAGCTTTTTGCCCTCACATATTCAGTGCGAAAACATTTCTAGAACTTTTCTAATGTTATGGGTCTTCTGGTTTCCAGCCAATACAGCCTGTTTGTATCCTTTTCTTTCTTTCCCATGTCCACAGTAAAGTTCTCTTGGTCCTACATTCATTCCTAGATGTAAAAGATGACTGTATATATTATATAAAGATTTAGAGTTTCTGATGGCAGCCCAAGTTCAGGGATTCTTCGTGTTAACCAGTTGTTTTATTTTTTTGTATTGATGGTCTTTCTTGTTTTCACAGAAAAAATATAGATAGCTGTGTGTTCTCATATGTGCTAGGACCTGAGTGTACTGAGTCTGTCCAAGATCAGCCAGGGCCCACTGCAGTGACCCACAGTAACAAGTGGTAACACTAAATTTGAATTTCCTGAAAATAAAAGATGAAGTAGACATATCGACATGAATATGATTCAATGATTTGCATCTCTTTCAAGCAGAACGCTGCCTCTTTTTCATAGGAAAAAAAAAAAAAAGGACAAAACCCAAACAACCCTTATGTACTATGGAAAAAAGAAGAAATAATATAGTTTCAAAAATATTTGATGTTTAATATGTCATAGTCTGTTTTTCTCTAGATATTTGAGATCTTGGCCACTTAAGTACTTGAGAAAGAAAAAAATAATTCTACTTCCTGTGTCCATATAGAGCTTAGCCTAATTTTTAAAGAATTTCTGAAGCAAAGAGTATGATTTGGGTTGGTTTTTTTTACAGCAAACTTATATTAGGCATGGGTCTGTCTTTAATTCTGCTGTAACACATCAGTTTAAAAACTTCTCCGGGTATCATAACTCTCCACAGAAATCTTAAGTAAGTACTTCTATCAAAAGCTAGAAAACACTGAATATTGTCATCAAGTTTTCCTCATGAACTTTTCCTTTAAGAGATGAAAATCATGTTATTTTCAACATTTTGAGATTAGAAAATTTCTGACATCAATATTTTTGTTAACATTTCAAAGCCAAAGAAATTGTAAAGGCTTTGTTAAATCTGGAAGTATTTTTTATGCAAATTGGAAATTCAGAAAATAATTCTCTTCCAGACCACATATTAGTTTGTCTATGGGAGTAAAAGGGACAATTAAATTTAAATTGTGGCCTTCCACCCACCCTCTACACTTACCCCAGTCCTAATTAAAGAGCCTGGCCTTAACAATTCAATTGTTGCTTTATAAATTAAGTCACCAGAAGAGTTTTTAAATTGGATCTGGTTGTTCAGTCACTAGTAGGATTATACTAATTTTGAGTCACTGTGAAGGCTGCTTCCAACCTGAAAGGTGATTACATCAGTATTCTCTTTTAACAAGTACTTAATAAGTCTCCATGACTTCAAAGGGTTTTTTAGTTTGATTTCAGTCTAAGCATATTCCCCCAGAACAGCAGGTCCCACTGGTCCCTTGCACATCTGCTTGATTAATATTTCATTGCAACATCCACACAGAACCAAACCACAAACAGACAAATGAAATTAACCTTATATTAAAATTCCACTGACTGCAGAAAGCATCATTTCCAGCTCTCTAAAAAAAAAAAAAAAAGCATGTGTAGTACTTACAAAATCAGAAGCCCTGTTGCATTCACCTGACCATGCTGTTCCCCACACTGTTACTTATACTGCTTCATCATCTTCTCCTTCATTAGAGATGTTAAACATTACACAGACACGATAAAAATTAGAGCCAACCAAAAAAAAGGAGGAAACAAAGCAAATATTGATGGAACAGGGTTCGCAAGGATCATCTCTGTTATTCAGCCAGAGAAGCTGACAATCTTCAGCCATTTCGATAGTAGCTGTGACATCCTCTCTGTTGTCTCTGACCATGCAGAGGAGCTTAGGTGCAAAGGTTGTGTGATTAGGACCCTACTGGAAACTAGGAGCTTGTGCCTGGAATCACTAGAAACAGGTACTAACTCTTGGTGCCAGAAGTCAGATTTTCTGTGTTGTGATGAAGCACACATGGAGCCACACATCACATCAGCTTGGTGCTCTTCCAAAATCTATCCAGAGGCAAATCTTCGGCGTGATCCTCAGCCTGTATATGGATGACAAAGTATTTACCTGTACCTTCTCACTCTGTAGCCTAATACCACTGAGGGGGTATTGATAGACACGTTTCCATGATAGGTTTCCCACCCTGGCTGATGTGGTCCCTTCATCCACCTCAGTTCTGTATGCATCTCAGTTACTGCCTTGGGCAGGTGGTGGGAATTCAAGTAGCAGGCTGTTTACTCCCACATGTTGGCATACTGCATGTGCACACCAACTTCTCATTCTCCTTGCCCTCTCACACACTTTTAAATTGTTCAAATGAATACAGGTGCTGTTTGTTTCTATTAACTTTTCCCAATAGGAATGAAATGCTGATGGATCAAGATGACTGATTTTTTCCAGTTAGCAACAAAGACCATGATTGAGTGGTGACATAAAATACAGTTCCTCATTTGTGATTACTCTTTTCTTTGTACTTGTTTACTCACTTGTAATTTTGTTGTTACAAACACAGATAAACGTGGAGACAGAGCATAGATAAACATTGTCTGGACACTCCCCTTTGTTTTCCTCTGTATTTCTTCTCCTCTCCCCCCCCTCCCCCCTTCCCTTTTTACTTGCTCCTTCTAACTCTGACTGTAAAGGGGAACACTTCAGTAAAGGTCACAAACACAGAGATTATTTTACTCATCAAAGCCCAGGTGAATAACAGGTCATGGTGGTCAAGGACAAACTGTATTACAAAATGGTTATAAGCCTCTTGTTTTCTCTTTCATTTGCAATGCCTTGTAATTATGTTTTGTTTTTCATAATGTTAAGCTAAACTTTAACAAGGCATTTCCTTACCATTTCATTATAACAGCAGAAATAAGGTACTACAGCAGTTTGAATCTGAAACGATGAGCAGACAGACTCATCGCATGCCAGGTGTACCACGCACTGCCACAAGCCATTACAGTCCCACCTCCCTGCTGACCACAGTTTCAACCTAGGTCATGAAACCGTGTTAACCAGCTTCACACTGATCATTTATCTAATGAACTAGATCTGTTGCTCTACTATTTCTTTTTAATACAAATAAAAGTGGAAATAACAAGACAGATGTGTTTTATTCCTTCTGATAATTAAAACCACAACAAATTCTACATCGAGTCCATGTTACTGCTGTATAGTTCATGTAGGTCAGTCTCTATACTATACCCCAGCTCACATTTTGACATCTCTAGAAGAAAAAGAGCCATATATTCATTTGCTAATACTTTGCAAATGTCTTCCTGACAGTTTGGTTTGTTTTGAATAGAACATTCCTAAGCAGGTTTAAAGAGTTCTTAATTAACCATTGAGTGGTATGTATTTCATGGCAAGAAAACCACTCAACTTGTCCAGTGTTCTTGTTATGCTTCTACACCTTAGGTAAGGAAATGAGAGGTTTTGTGTCAATTTTGCAGCAATAAAACTCTTCTGGGATTATGGCTCGCATATACACAAGTCACTTCAAATATTAAAAAAAAAATTATACCTGTAAATCTATTATGCCATAACTTGCGCAGAGACTTTTTAGTGTAAAGAACACGGACCACAAACATATTGACAGAGCAGCAATATGAAGGAAACAGAGTATGGAATTAAGAAGGAAATGGACATTGCCTTCCCCTGCATTTCCTTGCTGATAGCCTTGAATTATGTAATAGCCTATGGGGAGGATTGGGCACTCAGAGTGCAGGAAAATTGCTTAGATTGGAGATGTATACGTCTGGTCAACCGTGTTTTTCCTAGTCTGGGTGAGGTATATAATGAATAATATAGGCACAATCTGCTCATCAACCCATGCTTTTGATGTTACTTCAAGAATCTCCTCTACTGTCCTGTCAGAAAGAAAAAATTCAGTAGTTTAGAAAGGGACTGTGAAATTAGGATGAAATATAGTCTATATACAGTGAAGAAAACTTGCACAAGGAGGGGTAAGTTCTGTTTACAGAACTTTTTTTCATTTGAATTAGTATTATTCATATGAACTAAGTAGAGAACAGGGACAAGAGTTTAAAAAAGATACCAGTGGCAGTGACAAATAGAGAACATTCATCATAATTTTTCAGTTGGAAAACCAATTTCAGTTGCAAATTATGCACTAAATGTAGCAGGTGTGTTGCATGTATGGTGCACCATACAACTGAATAACTGAACCCCCTATTACTGCTTCAGCATGTGCAGATTGGATGGTATGACACAGTAAATACAGACTCCTGTAAAAGGGGCACGAGAGCAGGCAGGTTCCTCTAACATTGGAAATCTTTATTTAGGCCCCAGAATCTTTCAAAAGAAGGCTGATTTTTCGTTATTTCTATGTGTAACAGCTTTACTATGGATTTTCTTTTCAGACCTGAATATTTCTGTAACACTAATATTAGTAATGAAAGAGCTACCAAGATTTTAATATCTGGGTGACTTCCATCTAGGATATTGTAAAAGAATAGTATTCTGTATTCTTTTCTTTCTAACCACCAAAATAGATGACAAAATAATCCTATTGACCATAAAGATCTCCAATAACATCTTTCATTGGCCAAGTACTGTTCAGGATATTGAAATGGTTTCAGATTGAGATGGACCACCTGACCAGAGAACTGCTGGACTGAAAATTCAGGATAGATGGCTATCTCTGTTAAGTAGCTCAGTTTTGGCTTTGGGAACATCACTAACACTAACAGGCTTCAGTTTTCTCATCTGTAAGATAAAAATGACACATCTAACTTTCTCACCAAGATTAGATAATGTGAAAATAAAAAATTACTTTCAAAGGTCTTGATCATTACTTTAGTTCTTTATTGAGTTTAATGAAGACGGGATCATTTTTATCCGTTTTATTCCATGACATCTCCCTTGGTAACAGTGATACACAATTTGAAAATCTATCGTCTGAAGGATGCAGCTTTATACAGCTTCAAAGTGAAATTTTAAAGTTTCTTCAATTGCAAGCTTCCATAAAAAAGTCCTCTGGACTTTACAGAAAGTGTCTTCTTTGCTGGTATGCTTAGCACTTTTATTCAAGGGGTGGTAGTGATGAGGTACATTACAGCATGGGGATGGGTGATTAAGTACACCCAAGTATTGCAAGTATTAATAACCTGTATGCACCATATCACACTGCATAAGCCAATCCTTTTACCAGATATTTTTCTTTCATGTCTAGAAAATGGAAATATCTGTTGCCAGCACCTACAGCATAAGAATCTTATACAGGAAAATAGAGAGGAATAAAGCCATTGTGGTCACTGATATTTTTTTTTTTTTTTTTTAATCTTTCTGCTTGACCCAGGCATCCTGCCAGCAGGCATTGTTTCACCTGAACCTCTTCATCTGTTTCCCATCTAGTATTGTGCTTTTAAAATCATATTATTTACCTATGGTAAGGCATCTAAGTCCTGCTCTGACTATGTAAGCTAGGAGAGGAAGGGTGGTCAGTCTTAGTGGGTAGCTATAAGCAGCTAAGAAGCTAAGTTTCTGCGATGCAAACCTCTGACTGAGCTGGGAAGGGAAGCAGAAACTCCCAAGTCCCAACCCAATGCTTTGTAACCACCGGTCTGTCCTTCTTTCCTAATAATGTTCTTGCATTAAAGAAAGAAAGGAATTAATCAATTAATTATGGGTTTCCAGCAGCAATATAGTACTTAAAATTTTAATAAATGTGTGTCTATACAACATGAAAATATAGTTAACAAGAACCATCCCAATGAGTAATTCAAGACTTAAGCAACTAACATTATTCTGAAAGCCTTCATTAAAAAGTTCTTCATGTTCCCATTTGGTCCACTGACCCTGCTATCTGGGACTATCTCATCTGAATTTCTTTCTTTACCTCCTGTGTACTCCTGAGTGATACAGAATCAAATGCCTACCATTAATCACACAGCTGATCACGCAAAGTTGGTCAAAGTGGATTGAAGTAAACAGTAATGACATCATTCTGTGACTCAGAAGCTCAGCTGTCCAAGCACACCATATAGATTTTGGCTAACACTCAAAGAAATGACACAGAAAGTGGTCTTGCAAGACATAGAGTCAATTCACCTTGTTTATTACATCTTGTCAGTCTCCCTCAGACTCATGCAGAACAGCTCTGTTGAAAATGAGGGTACAAACACAGGAATGCACCAGGGTACAAGTGCAGAAGGGACGCAGGTTTCAATCTTATTTTGAATGGATATAGAGTGGATTAAATTTTGCTGTGGCCTTTGCTTTTAAACATGTTGGGAGAAGATTTAGACCAACACCACACAGCTTTTAAAAATCTTACTCTAGATTAATATGCAGACAAATTAAAGTGATTTTTCTATGTCATCAACCATTGCACAAGCATCTCAAATCTGTTACTTTTAACAGCAAAACTCTTGGAACTATGACAAAACTTCCCTAACCCAAACAACAATACCCTGTCTCCTACATACTGATATCTCCTCTGATATTCTTTTCCTGCCTTTCCTCACATCACACACAGTCACTTGCAGACCACTCTCATCTTTGCTCTACCCCTCACCATTGCTCTATCCCTGCTTCCTCCATTAGCTTGGAGACCATTGGCAAATAGAACTTGTTGAAGAATTATAGGGGAAGGCATTCCCAAAGGAAGCACAGCAAGATTGTTCCTTAAACCTTAACCTCTGGGGATGAGGGAAAGCCCAGATGATTTTCACAATGTCTTCTTGCACAGAGCAGCACAGCATTATGGCACTTCTAGGGCTGGGGTCAGCAAGAATGGGGCTCAGCCGTAGAGAGCAAAAAGGTTAACCAGGTCACAACAGCTTCTAGGTGACGGTGTCCTGCTCTTAGGTTCATTGATCAGCCAGTGAGAGTATTTTATTTTTCTTGATGATGCAATGTTTTTAAATTAATGCCTTTGGTAGGACTTAGGTGGGTGGGGATTATGAAAACCAGTTTGAACCGGTCTCTGGCCTTTGTGAAGGCTCCGACTCTCATACTAATGATGATTGAATTAATCTCTTAACAAACACGTTTGTTTTTCTAATTCGCCTCCACACGCTTAATTACTATAGTTCCAAACCCAACACCCAAACATTACAGCACAGATGGCACTTAGTCTTCCCTGATCTCCGGAAATCTCTGATCTATTGGGATCCTTCCTGAAGTAATTTCTGAAGCACAGTGGCTAGGGTCTCCTCACCAGAAACAGAATCCTGGAAGCCAAGACTATCAAAGGAGAATATTTTCTACCAGCATGCTCTAAATATATTTCTGTTCACAGTTTAGTGCAAAACTAATTATTTTTACTTCTGCTCTATAGGCATTCAGTAGCCAGCCAAAGCTAAGAAGTCCCTAAATCCTTTGAGCAGGAGGTCCCTGCCTATCTTTGATGGTAGTGGGGTTATACCCAAGCTATAACTTCTGTATTCTATAACTCACAATCTCCTTTACAAATGCTAAACATTTTTCCCACACCTGAGAAACTTTCCTAGATTGCACAAATATCCAGATTCTTTCTGTAGCCTTTAATGCTCCACTCAAAAATCCTTTCTCAGAAAAACTTATTGGAAGTTGTCTGAGAGAGAAATTTCCATGTAAGAAAGAAGAATCTGAGAAACCTTAACATCTTCATGAATATTTGACTTCGTCAACATTTTGAAGGAGAAATTATTAAAATGTTCCATGATATTTTTATAAGATAATATTAATTGGTCAATTGTTTTACTATTTAACAATAAAATGGAAAACAAAATTCAAAACCATTTTTAGGCAATTTGCTGAAAATTTAAATTCTTGCCACAAGTTGTGAAAAATTCAATGTATTGAAATTTCTCTTGGGAGAGAAAGGTAATGTATTTTATGTGAAGATAATACAAAGAGGGACTATGAATATTATTTAAAGGCAATTGTAGAAAATTCTGACTGGAACGAAAACAATTGTGTTCAAGAAAGTTTTGATTGTGAGCTCAATTCTTCAAGTCAGGATGGGAAATCCTCTGCATCAGTCATGGAGGATCTGAGGAATGAGGGTGTCATTATTTTGCTCCTCGTCATTTTATTATTTGCCTTTTTTGGTGAACAAAAACCAGATTTATCATATACTCTAAGGTAATAGATGTCAAGGAAAAAACAGTTTAGAACTGGTATACTGAGAGCTAATTCACATTAAAAAATAAATTTTATTCAAGTTTGCTATGAATTTGATGGGAAAAACTGATTACTAATGAGATATTCCCATTAAAAAAATATACATACATATATTTGATAGAGAAATGAAAACAAAATCTAGAAATATTAAATAAGGGAGATAAGAGATCTGGTTAGAATCTTTGTGAAGGTTCACTGATAAATAGCAAGGCATTCATGTGATTGTAAGAAGTATAACTAATAGTTGCAAAAAGAACAAAACTGCAAATATGAAGTCAAACACAAATTCACCTAATTCAAGCATTCAAAGTGATAAAAAGACCGAGAAATGCTCTCAAAAAAGCCCACCTTTTTTTTTTTTTTTTAATATAATGAATGCTCCTTACCTACTTAGTCATATAAGTAGTCATATGGCTTAGATTTTTAGTAATTTCCTACTAAAAATTGAACTGAACCATTGAGCTGATGGAAGTATTGCTGTTAATTGAGGAAATAAAAATGCCCTAAGAGGTCGTGGAAACCCTTGGTCACAGCAAGAGGAAACAAGCACTCAGGCTTTGGCTATAAGTAGAGGATATACATACACACTAGAATACATATATAATATATATATTATACGCAATATAATATATATATATAATACGCAAGCATTCTCTTTTCTTTTCTTTTCTTTTCTTTTCTTTTCTTTTCTTTTCTTTTCTTTTCTTTTCTTTTCTTTTCTTTTCTTTTCTTTTCTTTTCTTTTCTTTTCTTTTCTTTTCTTTTTTCTTCATATCACCTTGGTGATAGTTTGGTTTCCTTTTTCCTTGTCACTGAGCACAAAAATGACATATTCAGTGACCTATCCAGCATCACTGCAAAATCTCTGTCCTGAGTGGCAATGACTAATCTGAGACCATCATGCCAAGTATAAACCAAGGGCTTTTCCCCTTGTGTTCTTTGCCTTGTATTTAGTGGCAGTGGTTCTCCTCTGATCAGCTGGCCACTGAGTACTGTGATATCCTTCCCAATGAACAAGATGAAACCAGCAGCAAAATGTGTCATGTCACAATTTTAATAAAGTCCCACATCATCTCTGGCTTTTCTGAATAACTCACACCTGAACTCAATGCTTATAAAGACTATTCCCTCCCTACTAGTGTAAAACTGGTTTTAGGTCCCACTCTAAGGAATTCTGTAAGTTTTCAGAAGTATGTGGCATATACTAACCAAACCATTACAATATGTGAACATATCAACTCTTCAAAGAATTCTTTGGCAAAAGATTCTGGCTACTGCTGTAAAAGACAATAAATTTTTCTATAAACACATTAGCAATAAGAAGCTAAACAGGATCAACATCCTTTATTGGATGCAAGATGGAAGATTGTGACAATGGAGGAAAACTGAGGTTCTCAGTGCCTTCTTTGCCTCAGTCGTTAATAGTAAGACCAGTTGGTCACAGGGTACCCAGACACCTGAGCTGCAAGACAGGCTCAGGGAGAAGAATGAAAACCCCATGAACCAAGGGAAAATGGTCAGTAACTTCTTGCACCACTTAGACACACACAAGGGTACTGAGGGAGCTGGGGGAAGAGCTCACCACTTCAATCACATATCAGCAGTTCTTGGCTCACCAGGGAGGTCCCAGACAAACAGAGGTTGGCAAATGGGCTGCCCATCTACAGGAAGGGCCAGAAGGAGGATTTGGGGCATTACAGGACACTCAGCCTAACCTCAGTACCAGGGAAGGTTATGGAGCAGACCCTTGTGAGTGCCATGACACGGCATGCAGAGGACAACTGGGTGATCAGGCCTAGCCAGCGCAGGTTTATGAAAGGCAGGTGCCACTTGTACCAACCTGACCTCCTTCTCTGACAAGGTGACCAGTTGAGTGAATGAGGAATGGCTGTGGATGTTGTGTACCTTGACTATAGTAAAGCCTTTGATACTGTCTCCCAAAGCACCAAGTCAAAACAACCTGATATACTACAGGCTGGGGGCAGAGTGTCTGGAAAGCTGCCTGGTGGAAAAGGACCTGGAGGTGCTGGTGACAGCAGCTGAACATGAGCCAGCAGTGCCCAGGTGGCCAAGAAGGCCAATGGCATCCCGGCCTCTGTCAGCCATAGTGTGGCCACCTGGACCAGGGCAGGGATTTTCCGCCTGTACCCAGCACTGGCGAGGCCACACCTCAAATCCTGTGCTCAGTTCTGGGCCCATCATGACAACAGAGCCTTGCTCGAGTCTTTGAGGTGCTTGAGCATTTCCAGAGAAGAGCAACAGAGCTGGGGAAGTCATAGATAGTCATATGAAAAGTGGCTGAGGGAGCTAAGGGCATTTAGACTGGAGAAAAGAAGGCTGAGGGGAGACCTTCTCACCCTCTACAACTCTCTAAAAGGAGGAAGGAAGGTGTAGTCAGGTGGGAGTCAGTTTCTTATCCCGAGTTACAAGTGACAGAAGAAGAAACATGGCCTCAAGTTACATCAGGGGGTGGAGGGAGAGGGTTAAATTGAGTATTGGGAAATAATTCTTCATGGAAAGGGCTGTCAAACATGGGAACAGGTCACCCAAGGAAATGATTGAGTCACCATCCCTGGTGGTATTTTGATATGTGGATGTGGCACTTAGGAACAGGGTTGGACTTGACTGTTCTGCATTGAGGGCTAGAGTTGATCTTAAGGGTTTATCTTCCAACCTAGAAGATTCTATGTTTCTATGACAGACGTATTTATTATTTAATATTTTATCATACTTATTTCTAGAACTACAAATTCTACAGTTTGAAAAAACCTGAAGTTGAACTAACTTCTGCACTTTAGATGCTTTGCTGCATCTTTTTGAAAAAAATTGAACATCACATTTGTCACTTCCTACTAGTGTGGTACAGAGACAGTTTAACTGCTGCATCAGTTGGAAAGCTTAACATTTTTCTTGAGATAGCTAAAAGCTCCTGCATGCATACTAAACAGTCAGGGTAATTTGTTGTTACTTGCTCTTTGACTACTTCCCCACCCCCAAGTTCAACTTGGAATAGTGGTTTAAGCTCAGCCACTGCAAAGGAAGCCCATGTTCAATGGGCTGAGCTTTTCTGTATTGCCAGTGCCCCCTTGAACACTTTTACACTTTGAACATCTACTGTTCCTCAGCCTCTTTGAAATTATCTTTTTTAAAAAGAATATGCTATTTTGTGGCATGACTTCTGCAAGTTTCTTTTCCTCAGAGTTGTCCTTGTCCGTTCTTATTATGGTTTTAATGTTCTGGGATTGTTCCTTTTGGCAAGGGGGCATTCCCTGAGCTAATAATGACTTCCATTTCTGAAATTTTTCTTCTTAATTCTAATTTAGTTTTCTATATGAATATGCTGCTTTTTTTGCCATTTTTTGTTTTTCCTTCTCAAGTTAGAGTTTCTTGGATTTACTTCCAAATGCATTGCTGTACATTTTTACAGTAACACAAGCTGCAAGGCCTGGTTATGTCAGAAAACTATCTGTGACTTAGGAAAATCTGCAGGGCCTTTGGATTGATGCAGATTACAAATATCTGCAAGAACCTGTGGAAAGTACCCTGTCAAGGTTTGTTATGGATCCAGTGATGTAGGAAAGTTTAGTACACCTAATTCTCAGTTTGGGAAACACTAATTTTTTCTTCTTGCCTTGTTTGAATGCCATAGAGATGAGTTTTTCTTCATTGTGATTTTAATTTGGAAGTGGATTCCTCTACAGATAGCTTCTAAGCAATTTTATTGTTTCCCTGTCCTAATTTATTAAACCCAAAAAAGTATGATGTAGATGGCCTGTATTTTGTTTATGAAATAACAAGAAGTGCAGCTCAAAAAAAAAAATAAAAAAAAAAAAATTAAAAAAAAAAAAAAAAAAAAAGTGCCAAGACTGAAAACATAGCTATTAGAGGGAGTCAAGAGAGAGCTTTTTAGAAGAGAGATAAGAGACACACAGAAGCTATGCACTTGATTGAGTGGAAGCAGCACACTTTCTAAAGGCTTCGAAATAAACATCTTTGCATGAAATGAATGTCCAGCCTTCCCAAAAGATTCTCTGCCTAGCAGAGATAACCTACTATTTCTTGCTCAGGCTAAAGGCAGAGGGCTTTCTGAAACTCATTACTGGCTTTACCGTGCCGATCTAATGGATATGGGCAGTAAGTTAATGATTATTCGTTGACACTCATCAAAAAAACCAGCTTGAACCATACTTAATTCTTAACTCTGAATAATAGAAGTAAAATAGCAAAATTAGAAACTTTTTAATGTCATGTTTATTAATTGTTGTTGTTCTACCATAGTACATTTGTCTGCATATTTCAAGGCTGTACTGGTGTAAGTGCTTAATACCTATTAACAGACTAACTCACTTTAGTCAATAATTTACCCCTCCTGCAACCAGAGATCGGATATATACCAGGAACATGAACAAAGAAATAAAATAATGATAGATGTTATAAAAACCAGAAGAAAAAAAATAGCTAAGAAAGTGAACAAGGAAATAAAATAAGCATGTTCATCATGTATGTGACTGATTATTGTGTTTCTTAATAGTGAAAACAGCTCTTTATAATATTGTGGCTATACTAACCATGAAGCAGATAAGAAGAAGAGTATCAATGTTGTATTACTGGACAGTCTGGGAACAGAAGGGGTTATATCAAGAGACATGGCAAGTACCACTGATGGGGTATGGGTGTTATTGGTAGGGTGCCTGATCCTACAAGCAATACTGGAACGGCACTTACTGCCATGGGTGATCCCCCAGGTACAGACACTGGCACCAGGGGGAGATGGCTTGTGCTTCCTGCTGCCTAGGGACTTTCAGGAGCTACTTTAGGTGCTGGTATAAGCTAAAAGTAGTCTTCTGGCTGCACTGAGCTGTATATTTGATTCACAATGGTTGGCTCCAGGATGCCAAAGTTCAGAGATCAGACCTATATCTTCTTTTCTTAGATCAAATTCTTAGAACTTCTAAAGTTTGCTCTGGAATGAGTCTAGACTATAGACTTCACAGAAACAGTAGGCAGGGCAGTATGTATCTGCAGGAGGAAAAGACCCCTTCTTTGAGACTCCTTTGCAGCAGCCAAGCTGGGACAGCAACTGACATGCAAGGGTGTAATAGACTCACTGGACAGCAGTGGTACTATGCAAGGTAATAAGCATGATGCATGTTACGGTCTATGCTAGTTATGAACTTCATGTTGGTAGGAGAATGGACACAAATAGTAAAGTGAAATAACTTATACCTATTTGTCAGTCAGCATAAAAAAAAGTAGGACAGAAGGCAGCCATGAGGGAAGAAGCAGACGTACACAAGCCTCTCCACCCACATGCTCCTCATCTTCCCTGCTAGAAGATGTATCTATGCTGTCAGTATCACACAGGCCTATTTTGTCCCAGAGCTAATGACAGTTCTGCATGAATGCAACCTCCTTAAAAAAAA
>VWYO01025580.1:0-20096 GCA_013400275.1 Rhadina sibilatrix | reverse complement strand
AAAAAAAAAACCCCCCAAAAAAAAAAAAAAAAAAAAAAAAAAAAAAAAAAAGCAAGGCCCAAACAAACATGCAACTATGACAAATTAACGAAGACTCTCATCTACAAAAAACAGTGAAGAACATCAGCCGAGGGTGGAGAGCCCCTCTGTAGCCATGCCATACTCATCAGGTCTAATACTTCATTTAAGAGTGGTCATCACCACATACCTAATTTGTACATTAAGTTAATCTTTTTTCAGAGGGTTCACAATTTTTCCCATGAAGAGTATAGTGTCCTCCATAGTTATGACCATTAGGAAGGGCCTGTTGAATTTAATGGTAACTGGAACGGACATAGGCACTATTTCCATGCCTGTGGCAGCTGCTGCTTCGGTGCCAGTCTCATCCACCTTTACCACAGCCTTATGAATAGCCTGTGAAGAAACAGACATTTTACAAGTCAAGGGGGTAAAAAAACTAGTCACCTAATTAAGAATGAGAGTTAAAAGTGCCTGAAGAAGTTGCTGGTAAGAAACAAGCATCAGATGGACAGGTGTGAGTCCACTGCTTAAAGACGGAAAAGTTAGGGGAAAATAATCAGCAAGCTACATGCAGCACACAGCTTTCTAGCCTCAGAGAGGAAAAGTTACTCTCTACTGGAGGGGCATGTCCCCACTAGTGAAAACATTTGTTTTGTTTCTTTTCTTACTCCTTGCATCCACTCACGGAGATCTGTGGCGCCACAGGAGAACTTGGCACTAGAGGCTTTGTTGATGCAAGAGAAATACTTTTATTATGTGTTGAGAATGGCTTCTCTCCTATGGATCCTTGCAGCAACATGTCAATCTTTTAGGTTCTGTTACTCCATTGGTTCATTAAGTTGATGTAAGCTTATGCCACCCTGGTTCCACTCCTGTCTGCCATATATGTATGTTCCCCAGAATGTTCTCCCTTCCTTCGGTCCTCATTGGATTCTGTATCCCCGCCTATCTACCCTGGCATCCTCTACTGGTTTTTAACCTTTACCCCACTGCTGTGGCCTCAGACCATTGGAGCTGATCTCTGCTCCACCTCCACTTCCCCTGTAGTTTAACCTACACCCTCCATTGTTCTTGGTCATTCTGTCCCTGGAACCCTTCGGTGTGACACCAATAAACCCCACTGGAACCCCACACAGAAGCCCCTTCCCGCCTCTCTTTCGCTGACCTCTACCCATTGTGTGTGGCTGTGGACAGTGTGATTGCCTGCGTGCCTGCCCAAGGGGCTTCCTGTAAGGAGACACTTTTGGGAAGGTTGTGGCATTTACCATCCGTGCACACTGCTGCAACACAGACCTGCACAGCTAGACCAAACGTTAGGAGAGTAAGGCCATATTAAACTGTGTATTAGGAGTTCATATAGCTGAAGAAATAACACGCAGATTTGCACAATGAATAGAAATCTGAAATTATGTTTCCTATGTTCCTTCATGTTTTGGGAAAAAATGGCAGCAAATACAAAGGGCCAAAAATGAGGAGTTAAAATACAGAAACATAAAAATTTGGCCTTGCAAAATTAAACACTGGCAGATCCTGATTCACTAATGTCCACTGGAGGTCATGAGGGCAGTTCTTTCCTTCATTAGACAATTAAGTTTGCCCTGATTTTCATCTTTAAACCCTAGGTTTATTGAAGCATGACCTATCTGTAGCTTTTGCCTGAGCCTGGCAGTCATTGTTCATATGCTTGAAGCCAAATGTTTTCAATAGCTGCATTTTCATTTCCCTCTAACAGTTTGAAAGCAAGCAGTGTTTTTCCTCTTCCCTCACCTCCATAAAATACAAGCAGTGATACATCCTACAGCTCCCTACTTGCCCACAAGCTGGCTGAAGAAGGCAGACACAAACGCAAGCCAGTAGTGACTGTAACAATACACTGCAAGAAGGTACCAAGGTGTGGATAGATGATGGTTTGGTTTCTGTTTCATTTTGATTTCTGTTTCATAAAATTGCCCCATGCAGGTCAAAATAGCCTTCTAGAGTAAAAATTACAGACTTGTAACTTGCTCAAAACCAGCTGCTCATACAGTTCAACTAACATGGACAAAATACTCTGTATGTCATCAGCTGCCTTTTCATGTGAAGCAAAGCCTCTTTAAGTGAGTTTTCCACCATGAATAGCTGTGCAGAAAGTGATGCAAGTATCACTAACCATGGGTCCGTGAAACAAAAAGCAGTGAGACTTACCTGGGAAATTCTGTGCTGGGGCTGCCCAGTGATCCCAGAGAGGTCAGCCTTATCAGTGAATAGATCCATGATGCCCATTTTATATAAGATATCTTTTAGGTTATATGTCCCATAAAGCGTGAATTTCGGAAGATACAAATTTACTGAGCTGCCAGAAAAGAAGTGCGAGAATATGGTGAAACATTCCATCAGTTATCACAGAAAAACATAGAATCATAAGAGACAAACTGATTTTGCTTTCTCCCTGAAGTCATTTTGCCTGCAGCCTCTCTCTAGCATACATAAGAGATATAAATTTTCTGAAGTTAGTGATCTCTTGTGCAATCGGCTGGAAGCACCTTCACCATGAGTCATTGCTAAGGATGCAGAGAATTCACCATGAGAAAAAGAGATTCCTTTAGGTGTCTCAAGCTGAGCACAAAAAAAAAAAAAAAAAAAAAAAAAAAAAAAAAAAAAAAAAAAAAAATCCAACACATTCAAGTTTACTGCTTACTTTTTTTGGGGGGAAAAAAACTAGCCTTGTGTATTTATCATATATAAAACAGGACAGATATAACTATATCCACTGAAGAAGCAGGACAATAGTAAGTGGTGATAGAAGGCATGGCAAAATAAAAGACAAAAGCAAACCTACAGGATATAGTTAGTCAATAGATAATTATTTTTCTGTGTCAAGCCCACTGTTTGACTTACTCTGTTTTAAGTGACTAGATTGCTGCTTTCCATCAATTAAGCAAAGCTCTATGTTTCTGATTAATTTCTTCCTTGTTTTTCCCTAAGTATCTTGCAATTACTTTTCAAAAGTTAAGCCCAGCATTTACAGCTAGAAGAGCATAATGAGACAGAAGTTAGTGATAGCGCTGACATTAGGTACTCTTTTCTGGTGTAAAACCAGGACATCTCTTCAGAGCTTTAGGTCAGGCAGATGTGGAGCACTTAATGAAGCTAGCCAAAGAGAAAGTCATCCAGTGGGCAGGTGGCCCATACCTCCAGCATTGCACAGCACCTAATGCCAGCTCTGGATGTGTGCAAAAACAAGAGTGCTGGTGGGTTGATAACAGGTGGCTGATCTCCTACTTCTCCCTGATTTCAGTCTGTGCTGATTGCTGCCACGAATGAGGAGGCAGCTATCACTGAATCACTTGCCTTACTGTTACCCAAAGGCACTCCTTCACAAGCCCCCAGTTGCTTCCAGTATAGAGGAAAGGGAAAGCCACAGACACACAGTAGCAATGCAACCAGGAAAGGAGAGGTGGGATGCACTTTCCAGAAGTGAAAGTGATGTTTTCTCTGTAGTTCAGCCATTTGAAAGATCTCAGCTGTCTGTGCTTCGGACACCAGCAGTATCCTCTTTGTCTGCCACCAGAAATGAAAGATGTTCTTCACAACATTTCTGCCACTAATATCAACATCAGTTTGCAGACAGAGAAGAAGGGACAAACATAGGTAGCCCATAACCTTTAAATTATTCCATATAATACTTTCATTTATTAAGACCTCCCAGAGACTCCAAATAATAGCAGATGCAATCAATTGTTTTAAAGATTAAAGGGAAAAAGAGGTGTTTGTGTCATTATTTTGTAGGAGAGAATGGTTATGATAAAAAATGGGGAGCAGAATGAAACAACTTTTCTTTGACTGTGATTCTTCTTCATATTATAAGAAGGAGAGAGGAAATACAAATCCCTCCAATTGTATTCAACATTCGTCTTGATAATTGTAAAGGCAATTGTTTCTTTGGCAAAAATTATACATAAGTATCTTGATTCACCATCTCTTTTGTCCTATAGTCACACACCACATAGCTATTCCCAGAAGTTTCAAAACTGTAAAGATGCACAGAGAATTACATAGTTTTTCCTGGGGTTTTTTTGTTTGTTTGTTTGTTTTGTTGGTGGGGAGTTTTTTGGTTTGTTGTTGTTGTGGGGTGGTTGTTGTTTTTGTTTGTTTGTTTGTTTTCCCATATGAAAAAGTAGTTATATTATTTTGATAATATTTAACAGTGAATCAGAGCTAGGAGCATGAAACCAGTTTTGGGTTCCTGCATTTTGGATGTAATTTTTGTCTTGAGAAAGGACCATCTAAAACATGATTTTCAAACATCTGTGTGAAGGTCACTTACGTGACACATCAAATTCATGAATGAACAAAAGGGCCTGATATTGTAAACATGTTCTAACTATGCTTGTACACGAATTTTCTGAAAGGCTGTGGCCATACATGACACTAAATGTAAGGACTTTGTAATTTTTGAAAGCATATAAACTTTCTGCCTTCTAGCCTCAAAGTTACCTTGAATTGAGTGTAGCTTACTCCAATTTTGCCTAAGTCCTCAGAGAACCCGGGTAAGTGGCTCTCCTCTATACCTTTATCATTGAGCTTTGCTCTCATAGTTGCTGAATAGAAGTTGTTATTTCAGCATTAACTCTAAAATTGCTGTTAATTTTAATAGGCAGATTAAGAAAAGAAAGACGAGAAAAAAGGCTGAAGTGGTAGGAATCTATTTCTAAATAGAAAGCAGAAGACTTCCCTCCAAATAAGTGAGAAGAGGTCTAAGTAAAAAACTTGGGCCTATTGAGAGCTGAAAATGGGAAACAAAATGCAGAAATAGCAAAAGTCCTAATCTGTGAAGTTTTTCAGTGCATGAATGTGAGAACACATGGACACTAAAGAGCGAGATTCAACTTTGGTCAGGGGATTTCTTCTACTGAGTAAAGCAGTGCTATAAAATACATACTGATTCTGTGTCATACCCCAGCACATTTGTTTCCTTGGCTACCAAGTGAACTAAGATCTTCAGAATTTTACCTTTTGGTGACTAATGTCCTCCACCTTGACAAACGTTCACAAGACAATCTTTTCTCCAGCTTCCTCATTCTTCCTCTATCAGGCAGAACAAAAAATGCTGAAGCACCTCCTTTGTAATCCATTTGCACCACAGTGGAAGACAGCTGCTCATCATAGCCATGCTTGAAGAGGCCCATTCCAAACATCATTGGGACTTCAACAACCTTGTTCCCATCCACAAAAAATTTGCTCATTTTAGTGTATTTTGGATCAAAAGGTTTTTCCCATTCAGCTTGAAATATAAGAGACAGAGTTACAGGATATTTTGAGGACATGAAACCATAGGACATATTAACATAGGATACATTCTTAGATGACAGAAACTGCCACAGTTGGATCAGCTTCGAGGACAAACCAATTTGCAACAATCACTTCTTACTAAATACTCAGAATAATTCAATAGCAACACACACAGTTGTGTTGTGTGAATGTGATGTAAAAACACTCCCTCAGATCTTACAACAGTCTGCAAAATCCTTCATTTAGATGAGTTATCAAGGGTTCTAACTTGCACTTTTCCTCCATGAAAACAGTTTTGAGGAGCCTGTAAAGTCTTCAATAATGTAGCCTTTATCTAAGCTCAAAAGAAGATTAATTTTCTTATTCCCAGACCAAAATGGGCTTGTAAAGGGTGACACAAGGGATGAATTCTCCAGAGATATTAAGGGATTTGGGTCACTTGCAGAGAGGTGTTGATACCTCACATTAGCTGATTATGTATAGAGTCATAAAGAACTTAATTTTACCAGACTGCTGAGTTAAGAAACAAAACAGCAACAGCAGAAACCTTTTCCACTGTCATCTTCACCATATTAAATTTTCAAAGGTTCCTCACTTAGTTATGGTGAAATAAACCATCTACATTGAAACTCCGAAAGATTCTTATCCTCAGTGGAGGGGAATTTCAAAGCCAAATTCTAGGTATCCACATATTATATTTCAGAGGCTGAGAAAATTTTTTTAAAAAGGGGAAAATTGTGGAGTTTTGGAAAGGTATTTTGTTGGTTTTAATTTAATTTTTAAGAAATCTTGTTGCTCTAGTAAACTTTGCCTTCTACAGCAAAACTAATATTTTATCAAATGTAATGGGTAAAAGTAGAGCTGTGACACTAAGTAAAATAAGTTCCATCAAAAAACCCATGAAACGAGATGCCACCCCTTTTGACTTCTGATTTCTATGTGAACATTGATTACTAGGCAACTTGTTACAAATGAAATAATTACCGTCTGCTGTTTCCACCATCTGACATAGCCTGCACTACTTAATAGCTTTTGAAAAAGTGAAATGAGACTTCTCCAGTGCTGTCTTGGTCTCTGGAAGCATGGATTGACAACTGCAATACTCTGAGCAGGGAAAAGTTGTTACTTTTATATATTTCATATGCATTTACACACTTCATTCATAGTGGCTTCTATCATCAGATATATAACACACAGGACTTCTACATTATTATGCTTAAGGGAAAAAAATAGCAGAATGAATCACAGAAACATGAATGACATCAGTCCTGAAAAACTTTAACAACATTTATCTAGTGCTCGACTCAGGGACAATTTCTGATTTCAAGAAGAACTTTGCTTGAAAACTGAGTAGGATGTTAGGACCACTACTCTGGGCTTCAGGGGAGCAAACTTTGGCATCTTCAGAGATCTGCTTGGGATAAAGCCATGGAGGGAAGAGGGCCCTAAGCAAGCTGGTTTGTCACAACAATCTCATGCAGCACTATAGGCTGGGGACAGAGTGGCTGAAAAGTGGCCCTGTGAAAAAGGACCTGGGAGTGCTGGTTAACAGCAGCTGAACATGAGCCAGGTGTGCCCAGGTGGCCAAGCAGGCCAATGGCATCCTGGCCTGAACAGTGTAGCCAGCAGGACCAGGACAGGGATTATCCACCTGTACTCAGCACTGGTGAGACCATGCCTTGAGGTCAGTGTCCAGTTTTGGGCCCCTCAAAATGAGAAAGACATTGAAGTGCTGGAGCATTGAGGGCAAGAGAGCTGTGGAAGAATCTAGAGAGTCATTCATACGAGGAGTGATTGAGGGAGCTGGGGTTTTTAGGCTGGAGAAAAGGAGGCTGTGAGGGGGGAACCTCATTATTCCTACAACTGCCAGAAAGGAGGCTGTAGCCAGGTCAGGGTCAGTCTCTTCTCCCAGGCAACAAGTGATAGGACAAGAGGAATTGGCCTCAAACTGTTTCAGGGGAGGTTCAGTTTGGACATCAGGAAGAATTTTTTCAGTGAAGGGGTTGTCAAACATTTTAACAGGTTGCCCAGGGATATGGTAGATTCATGATCACTGGAAATGTTCAAGAAATGACTGGACTTGGCACTTAGTGCAAATAGTTTATTTGACATGGTGGTGTTTAGTCAAAGGTTGAACTCAAAGATATTGAAGGTCTTTTCCAACCTTAATGGTTCTATGATTCTGTTAATATTCAAGGATGACCTCCACCAAGCACAGGAGGGATCCATCCTAACAAAGAAGTGAGGTAAAAATGCCAGGAGGCCTGTGTGGATGAACAAGGAGCTCTTTGGTGAACTCAAACACAAACAGGTAGCCTACAGAGGGTGCAAGGACAGGTAACCTGGGAGGCATAAAAAGAGATTTTCTGAGCCTCCAGGAATTAGGTTAGGAAAGTTAAAGGTGTGATAGAATTAAATCTGGCCAGGAACATCAAGGACATCAAGAGAAGCTTCTATATGTATGACAATGACAAAAGGAAGACTAGGGAAAATGTGAACTCCTTCCAGAAGGAAATGGGAAACCTGGTTACCCAGAAGGTGGACAAGGTTGAGGACTCAACAACATTTTTTGCCTCAATCTTTACTGGCAAGTGAAGGGACTGGGAGAATGAAAAACCGTCCACTGTAGACGAAGATCAGGTTCAAGACCACGTGAACCTGAACGTGAACGTGTCCATGAGACCTGAAGATCCTGAGGGAAATGGAATAGCTAAACCACTATCCATCATCTTTGANCCCAGAAGGTGGACAAGGTTGAGGACTCAACAACATTTTTTGCCTCAATCTTTACTGGCAAGTGAAGGGACTGGGAGAATGAAAAACCGTCCACTGTAGAAGAAGATCAGGTTCAAGACCACATGAACCTGAACGTGAACGTGTCCATGAGACCTGCAGATCCTGAGGGAAATAGATGGAATAGCTAAACCACTATCCATCATATTTGAGAAGTGATGGTAGTCCAGTGAAATTCCCACTGACTGAAAAAGAGAAATGAGAGCTCTCATTTTTAATAAATGAAGAAAAGGAAGACCCAAGAAACTATCATTCTTTCTCACCTCCTTGAGTGGCAAGATATGGAGCAGATCCTCCTGGAAACTATGCTAAGACACATAGAAAATTAGAAAATGATTGGTGACAGATAACATTAAGGGTAAACTATGGTAAAGGAAGAGCAATTGATGTCATCTACCTGGAGCTGTGCAAAGCATTTCACACTGTCCCTCATGACATCCTTGACTCAAAACTGGAAAGATGAGTGTGATAGATAGCCCACTCAGTGGATAAGGAATTGTCTGGATGTTTGTGTTTGAAGGCTTACTGTCAATGACTTGTTGTCCAAGAGGAGATCAGGGATGACCAGTGCTCCTTGGAGGTTGGTATTAGAACCAATGCTGTTCAATATCCTTGTTGGTGAAGTGAGCAGTGGAATTGAGTGCACCCTCAGCAAGTTTGCCAGTGACACCAAGATGATGCCATTCTGTTGATATGGTGTAAGGAAAGGATGGCCTCCAGCGGGAAGGGATGCCACCCAGATAGAGAGGGTGCCATCCAGGGAGAGTGAAATGGGCTTGAGAGGTGGCCCCACTAGAATATCATGAAGTTCAACAAGGCCAAGTGCAAGATCCTGCATGTGGGTTGGGGCAATCCCAAGCACAAATACAAGATGGGAAAATAATGGATTGAGTTGATAGCAAACAAGAGGAGAAGGACTTGGTCCTGTTGGTTGATGAGAATCTCAACGTGGCCCAGCAATATGTTCTTGGAGCCCAGAAAACCAAACACATGCTGAGCTATATCAAAAAAAAGTGTGGCCATCTCCACTTCTGCTTCACTCTGGCAAGATCCCACCTAGAGTATTGCATTCAGCTCTAGGGTCTCCAAGAAAAGAAGGATGTGGACCTATTGGAGTAACTCCAGATGAGGGCCATAAAAATAATCAGAGGGCTGGAGCACCTCTCCTATGAAGACAGGCTGAGAGAGTTGGGGCTGTTCATCCTGGGAAGAAAAGAATCCAGGGAGAACTAGTACCTAAAGAGGGCCTATAGAGGGGAAAAACTTTTTATACAGGCAGATAGTGATAGGACAAAGGGGAATGACTTTAAACTGAGAGAGGTCAAATTTAAATTTACATTAGATAAGGAAGAAATCCTTCTCTATGAGGGTGGTGAGGCTGGAATAGAGAAATTGTAGATGCCCCTTCCCTGGCAGTGATCAAGGCCAGGTTGGACAGTTCTCTGAGCACTCTAGTGTACTGGAAGTTGTCCCCGCCCATTGCAGAGGGGTTGGAACTAGATGATCATTAAAGTCCCAAACAATGACTATCAGTTAACAATCAGATTGAACAGAGATGATATTCACTAATACTTTCCTCCTATTTCAAAGGCACTCATTCCTGTTCTCACTTCAGTCTTAGGGGGATATCTTCTAGGCACCTTCCTCAAGTGGTTCCCAGTGCTCAAAACGAAATTCGAGGTATTCTTTGTTGTTACCACCTTGACTAAGGCATGAAAAGGGACTGGTGCAATATAGTGGAATAACATGTCTTGTAGGTCAGAGTTGAGAAAATATTGCCAGACTTTTGTCCTTAAAGAAGAAATTCTTTACTATTCTACACCATGAAAAAAAAGTCACCACTAATCTGCAAGGAAGTTTGTAACGCACAAAAAGAGGACAAGCACCTAAAAGTATGGATTGGTTATACAGCTAAGTGAGGTTTAGAAATCCTCTCCAGATTAATCCCAGCTCTAGATAATTAACCTACATTTGATTTCAAGATAAAAAAAAAATGTTATTTGGGATTAATGCTATTCGTTAATCCATGCGCTTTAAAATTGGAGAGCTAAAACTGAAACTCCACTACCTTTAGAGGAGCTAGGAAATCTTTGCAGTAGTAAATTGAATAGCTCATTAAAAAAAACCAAAACCCAACAACTCCTATTGTTAGAACATGTAAAAGTTAACTGTAATACAAAGTTATCCTTAATACAAGGTTTCTCAGGCTTTTGTCCCCGTTGTGTTACTAAATTNTGTAATACAAGTTATCCTTAATACAAGGTTTCTTAGGCTTTTGTCCCCGTTGTGCTACTAAATTCGTAGCTCATTCTTCAAACACCTTTCAGTAAAAGAAAAATCAGCAGTTTTTTTGCCTGTTATGAAAGATGTACCCGATGATTAATAAAAATCTAAATAAAAACATTATTTGAGAGGAACAAGTAGGTTTTCAAGAGAACTAAGAAACATCAGTCATCTGTATTTCAATTAGCTCCATTTAGTTGTGGCCAAATCTTCAGACATTAATAGAAGGAGCAGAGATGCAGATGGAAAGCAAAACAAAACAGAAATATAATTATTAATTATTTCCAGGGGAAGCCTTATATTGGAAAGAGCAAGCATCCAGGTTAACAGTTCTGAAAGGATAGCTTTTTTAAAAAGAATTATCTAGTATGTCATCTCCATTTCCATTAAAAAGCTTGATGATATTTTTATCGGACAAATTACAGAATATTTTTTTTGACTTCAAGTACTTTGCTTTAGCACATAATCAGTAAGAAAGAGAAAGTTTGAAATAAGATGCATTATCTGTTATTAGACCACTGATTGAGCTTACAGCCTTGATCTTCTTCTTATTATTAGATCAGAAGAATGAAAAGCTCTGGGAAGATCTGAAGACTGTATCTAAGCAAAAGTTTATTTAAGAAAACAAGCTTATTGTCAATAGGCTTGTATTTGATACTGGTGGCTCATCTCTTCACTGGAAAATATTAGAATCCACAAATAACAAAAAAAGAGGTTGCACCTCTGGACACATCAAGACTACAGACGTGCTATCAGCAAATGCACAGTTAGTAAAAAAATAAGGAGGACATACATGTGAAACTAAAACTATTGTAGCATGCTTAGTTTTGAATACATAAACATACACAGTAATAGCAAAGCTGTTGCCTAAACATATTTTCTGTTTGATAAGATGCTAAGTTTTCCCTAAGTAGCTAGCATTCTTTGCATTTAACTCTGTATTTGGTGAACAAAAAAAAAAAAAGCTGGATTGAAATTCACAGAAATGGCTTTCAGCCAAGCATTTACAAAAGTGCTTGAATCTCACTAGATTGTATAGGATTAGATTCTTTACTACTTAGAGATGCCTTCCTCAACATATATTTCCCTTAATTTTGTGAAGGAAAGAAGTTTAAATATTAAAAGATATGGGAAAATTTGCCACACATTTTTCCAGGAGTTATCAGTGTCAAGTAGAACATAATTTCCAATACCTTTGTTTCTAATTAAATATAAGTGAGGACAAAAAGAAAAACAAGGTATGAGTCCATCTGCAAAATAGTATTGCAAAAAAAGATGAAATCCAAGGCTGACCTGAGGAAATAATCTACGGAGTAGAAGAACATGATATCTTACCGTTAAAATAAATATAGCTAATAAGGAGAATTTCAGTAAGTGGATCTAGGTTATTTACAAGGTCCTTGATTTTTCCATTCGTTCTTCTTGCTACATATTCATTGATCTTTAGCTGGGCTTGATTAGCCTTCTTGAAGTTCATAGGATAAGCTTCTCCTTCATAGAAGTTTCTGAGATTACTTAAAAATTTTTCTTGTGGCTTCAGTTGATCAAGCACAAACAGAACATTTCCCATATTCAACTGTAACCCCCCATTCTTTCTGTTTACCATTTGCATGAGTTGACGATAACCTTCATGTATGTCATTCTCAGAAATCTGACGAGGGTTAAAGCAAAGGACCCTAAGAATCTGTGTCAGGGTGTCTGACCTGGCACCCAGAGTCAGCATTGCAAAGGCAGTAGAGATGCTCAAAGGAGAGTAGAAAACATTCCCATTGTTTTCACGAGAAGAGATCTCTTTGTAGAAGCAACATGCAAATCGACAAACACCATTCCTTACGCTCTGCCATGGCATGTTTCGGTTTTCTTGTGCTCTTTGATTCTGGTTTCTTACCCCTTGTTGATAAGGCTCATAGCAATAACTGTTGGAACGGATTCCAACAAGCAAAAGACACAGGAAAAGCAACTTCTTCATATTTCTGTGATTCTGTAACAGAAGAAAAGTTACATTTGGCTTACAAATCTTTTCACCTTGTGTTTAGCAAAACATCAATCCCTTCACTATACAGAGTTAGCTTAGCACCAGTGACTCTGAGATGTTTGAATTGAGGGAAATGAGCTTTCTATTTCAAGGAAGCAGACTCTGGAAAATTACTCAACCTACTGAAGAGGTTATGAAATAATAAAAATTAAAGTCAAAGAGGGATGAGGTAATTCCAAAAACGCCCTCATTAAAGTTCATTTTAAACTGTTTTTTTTTCCAATATTCTGTTTTCAATGTGTCTTTAAGTGATGAAAGAGTCAAAAGTACAGGTTTACTGTAAAGAAAGCAGAGATACAGTCAAGGCTAATCAGTTAAATTTGGAAATTTTACTGATGAAAAATCAAAGCATAAGAAAGGCACAATATACCTCTTTTGTGAAAATTAAAGCACACATATTTGAATGGGCTGCATGTAAACCCATATGCAAGCACCTAAAGAGAAAGCAAATGCACTTGTTTATGGGGAAGTGATGAACATTTATGGTGATTTCATAAAACTTGAACAGTTAAGCACAACTAAAAAAAAAAAAATACAACTTCCACAAAAATAACAGAAGAAAAAAATAGCAATTAGGATGTTATCAAGACCCTGGGAATACAGTGCTGCTTATAAAGAAAGGGAAAATGAGTATGTACATAGAGCAACAAAAGGAAGTAAGTGTGCCTGCTGCATGCAAAGTCACGCCCAGCCCAGTGACCAAATCAAATCACCTAAAAACAAAAATAAAATTTGAAAATTAGTATTTTTTTTTTTTTTCTGTAGAGAAGCTCTACAGCAATCACTGTCTTCATTATCAGGAAGACAGAAAAGGGTGATTTGGCAGAGAAGCCTGGAATGTTTGAAAGTAAAGGTGAGCGAGTGAGTGAGCGAGTGAGCGAGTGAGTGAGTGAATTCTGGAGGAACAAAGACACTAAAAAATACAGATAGAAAAGAAAGGCCTTTTCCAGAGCAGCATGGAAATCATTCATTCCACATCTATGGCAATACTTTTACCTGTAGAAATTAATACTGTATACAATTGGTTCAATAACTTCTGTCAATAGAGAGAAGTAAAGATGTGGAATGTCTGGAAATCCAAAACATCCCCCTGTGGTATGTGATCATTTGACCTACAGAACTTTTTGTAAAACAAAGTTCTCTCTAGGGGAAAAATATAAAAATTTTTGACTTGCACTGAGAAATGCAGCTTCTGCCTTGTAAAAGCTCTGAATCCTTATCAGCTCCCACCATGATCCCACATTTGTGTTCTCCACTTTCCATCATTTTGTTTCTCCAAAACCCAATGAATTCAGAATGCTGATCTCAACTTTAGTAATACATGCTGTCAATATTCCTTAATTCACACTCTGTATATCATGGTCATAGAAATACCACTATCACTAGGAAGGGCCTGAACCCCATGACAAACCACTTTCAGAAAAATCACTTTCATATCTAGAACACGTTTAAATTTAAGTTTTTATTTGTGTGTGACTTGTCCCACCATAACTCTAATTCTTTTAGCCACAGTTTCTTTTTTTTTTATGCTCTCTAGATGCTTTAGAGAGCAATCCTTAAGTGCCTTAGGATTTAGTTTTATTTCATGCTCCACATTTGTTATTATCATCAATTTACTTAATTTAAAACACTTAGAAATGCAGTTTTCCTAAGGAGAGTCATGCCGTATGAATGTGCCAACCTCACAGAGGACTTATCTTTTCTACTTAAAAAAACCCAAAATCATAATTAAACAATAAAAGAAGCTTTAAGCCAAAACTTGAATATCAACATAATAATTTCTCAATTGATTATTCAAAATTTTTTGTCCTGAATAGTTTTTGACAGTTTTTCCACATTAAAAAAAAAAAAAACCAAAAACCCAAAACATTACTTACTGTGAAATTAAAAGGGTCCTGTTGTATTCACCAGGTCTGCACGGGTCCTTCCTCAGTTGTTTATGCTGCTGAGCACAAAGCAGGGTATCCTCTAGTAAAGGTTAAGATCATCTAAGGGCTGTGACTCACACATTATAATTTTAGAGATTAGTATGATGTCGAAACTAGTTTTACTGGACACTTAACTTTACTGAATATGTTTCACATGTGACTTCTTATTATTCATGACTATCTGATCACTCTGGTTAGATTCAAACCCATTTTCCTCAAACTGAACCTACTGTTTCTTAATATCAAACATTCACACACACCTCAGTTGCCTGAATCTACTGTTTTATAAACAAGTCACCAGAAGAAGTAACTACAGAGAGATATTTTGAGCATAATTGGCATAATTTCCAGAATTTCCAAGAGCATTGCTGCCACTAAGGCAGGAGGACAAGGCTTGATGCACCAAGACAATGTGAATTTTTGTGATTTACTCTGCTTTGTGTCCTGCATATCCATGGCTGGGGTTGATTGCCTCCAGGTGAAGCCAGTGATGATTCCAATAGGTGCAGGGCCTAAAACACTGTTGTGCCACACTAGCGAATGCTGTCAGATGCGTACCTGGCTGTCCACTCCCAGATGGGGAATCCACTGGCAGCAAGAGCTGTGATACTGACTCCTGGGCCACTTCTTCTCTGGGCCCTGTGCCCAGAAAAGAAGAATGTGGCTGGGATGCCATTGAATGCAGGTGATTGCAGTTACAAGCATGGCCTGGGGACAGGGGGTGGAAGCTGGGGAACATGGGTGTTAAATAGAGCAAGTCTTTAGATCAGCCTACTATCTTATGATCTGGGATGTGGGGAGCAATCCCCTTCTGATCGTGTGCCAAGTTCAGCTGGGTCAGATCAGACAGCCTAGTATCCCGTGCTCAGCTTTACTCCTGGGTGCAGAATGACTGAAGCATCATAGAAAGGAAGTCTGGGGACCACACAGTTCAAACCCTTGCTCAAACCAGGGCATATATGCTGAGTTACTCAGGATGGTGTCCAGCTAGGTTTTGACTCCCTCAACAATGGAGACTCCACAAGCTCTCTGGGCAATATCTCTACTGCAGATTTTGACAACACTGACACTAAAACAGGTTAACAGGTTCTCTCTGCATTTAAATGTAGAGAAACTTCTTGTATTTTCATTTGTGCTCATTGCTTCTTGTCTTGTCACTAGATGCCACTGAGCAGAGGCTATCTCTGTCTTTACTCATCTCATCAAAAATTGTATGATTATACATTGTTGAGACCTACACAGGTCTTTTTTTCTCTGGGCTAAACATCAATAGCCTTTAATCTTCTAGCCTCTCCTCATATGTCAGATTCTGCAATTCTTCAATGACAATTCTGTCACTTTAATGGAGTCATTCAGATATGTCCATCCTTGCACTGTGGAGCCCAGCAATGGTTGCAGGTCTCCAGATGTGTATAGGGATATATGTATAGGGATGTGTATTCTCCAGATGAGTAGAAAAAAAGGATTTCCTGTGGTGACCTGCTAGCAATGCTCTTAATGCAGCTCAAGTGCATGGAATTACGGACTCATAGAATAATGGAATGGTTTGAGTTGGAAGGGACCTCAAAGATCCTCTAGTTCCAAGCCCCCTGCCATGGGCAAGGACACATTCCATGTTCCCCTAGGCCAGGTCAGTCAAAGCCCCATCCAACCTCACCTTGAACACTTTCAGGGGTGGGGCACCCATGCTTTCTGTGTCTCACCAGACTCACAGTGAAGAATTTCTTGTTTATTTCTAATCTAAATCTACTGTCTTTCTGTTTAAAGCCTTGTCCTATCACTACAAGTCTTTCCAAAAAGCCCCTCTGCTCCTCTCCTGTAGGACCCTTTTAAGTATTAGAAGGCCAAAATAAGGTCACCATGGAGCCTTCTCCAGGCTGAACAACCCCAACTCTTCCAGTCTGTCTTTGCAGGAGAGATGTCCATGTCCTCTGATCATATTTGTGGACAGGTTCTCTTCTGGACAGATTCACATCCCTCTTATGTTGGGGACCCCAGAGCTCGATGCAGCACTTTGGGTGGGATCTCACCAGAGCAGAGTAGAGGGGCAAAATCCCCAAATCCCCTCCCTCCCCCTACTGGCCACGCTGCTTTGGATGCAGCCAGGACACATTTGGCTTTCTGGGCTGTGAGTGCACATGGCTGGGTCATGTCCAACCTCCCACCAGCACCCCAAAGTCCTTCTCAGGAGGGCTACCCTGATTTGTTCATCCCCAGCCTGTGTTCATACTGGGTGTTGCCTGACCCAGGTGCAGCCCCTTGCACTCAGTCTTGTTAAACCTCATGAGGTTCCTATGCTCATGAGGTTCACTGCTCAAGCTTGTCCTGGTCTCCATGGATGACATCCATCCTTCAGGCATGGCAGCCTCACCCCTCAGCTTGGTGGTGTTGGCTGCACTTCCTGCATGAACTTACTGCTGGCTCCTGGTCTGCCAGGAGCCTCTGATCCCCATGCACAGCATCTCACTTTCTAAAAGTAGGCTAATATTTTCTCTCATTTTCCCTTCAAAATGCAAACATTTCCAGGGAGGGACCAACCCTTACTACACACAAAGAGAATGCTGATCTCAATGATGTTTCTAAGGACAATTGAAATACTAACCACAACAATAATTCAGTAATATTTTCTGTAAGGCAAAGATGTAACCAGTGAAAGTTGTTGATGATTATGACCTATCAAGAGGCTCAACCAATTGCAGAAAACCCCTTAAACATGTTGCTTATGAGGTAAAACTTGAGAAATAGGTGTCTTTGATGCAGGATACTGGACTCACACTTAGTGTGTTCTTCATACACACCACTCACCCGAAGGAGTAGTTGAGATACTATTTTCACTGCTTCTTGTACAAATAAGAGCCAATAATCTTGCTTAGAGCTGGCTTTTAATAATGGGCTGCAGTTTTCATGGTATATAAAAACTGATTTCTGATGAAGGAAGGAAGCCCAATTAAATACAGACGCCATGCTAATGACAAGGTGACGGATGAATGACTAAGACAGATTTGAACACACCTAGGCCACACCTCAGAACACTTGCAGAAGAAAGCCTGCTGCTGAACATGGGAAAGCTGCCCTCTGATTGGAAAGAAAGCGGGAAAAAATCAATATAGTTTCAATTTCTATGAATAATGTGAATCTCTGAACATTAATATTAAAGAAAGTCCAAAATTTTTTTTTTCCTTTGTTTCTGTTGTCAAGCCATGACAGGAAGGAAGGTAAAGGAAAGGGTAACAGGTCTAGACCCAGCTGTATAATATCAAATCAAATAATATCAAATATAATATTTGATGAAAAATTTTCAACAACCAAAAATAACGATTTTTATCATAATTATTAGCAGAATATTGATTTACAAAAAAGTTTAGCCATTTTGCTGAGTTTTGAAGATTGGGTTATTTCAGAATAATGTTGCAAATGTTGGAGATACGATACACGGAGTGAACAGGGAATTTCCTCACTCACACTGGGGACTTTTCTTAAGGTTCCACAGCTCTTACACTGCTAATACTGAACTGTTCATAGGGAGTTAAGCCCCAGCTGGCAAAATTTAATGTAAGAACATGTTCTTTGAGCCAAGAAGCTGAAAGAGGTTTGTTTATGCAAGGTTTCTCTCTCTGCTATATATAGTAACCATTGATGGCACAAGCAGAGTGTTCTACTGTATAAACAAAGCCTCAGAGGCTCTCCTTAGCCTGTGCTAAACCACAGATACCAGGTGTGTATATACCTTCAAAGAGATGGAGGAATTTCTTAATTTGTTGTCTCATTGAAACTAAAGCACTTCCTCATAACCATAATTAAAAAAGGGAGGCAACGTGGACTGGAAAACAAAATTATATTAAGTTGTTCTTTTCTGAACCTAGTAATACTTTCTCCTGAAAACATAATAGGGGAGAGTGTGCATCCTTTGTAAATTGTGAGGTGTGATCAGTCTGATTTAGGGCATCTTTTTTCTTACAATAGTGTAAATATGATCTTTCATGAACAGCTCAGGTCTTGAGGAGTCTCTCAAAAATTATTGCTTATTAAGTAGAGCACTGTTAGAGATGACCTACAGAGATAGTAAGCACTGAAGGCATCTCCATCTAGTTATGGGACTTTTCACAATTCTTTTAGTCCTAGGATTTCCTACCAGTAAATCTATTACACTACACAACAAACAGGTTGAAGAATTCACCGAACTGTCAAAGTTTGGGATAGCTTGGAATTGACTGGCATGTCCACAATTTCTGTTCCCACAAGTATCTGAAGCATTCCTCCACCTGAAAGCCTAAATTATAGGTAAACATAAATCCAAGCAATTGACAAACACTATTCCCAACCTCCCAAAGGCTGAAGTGTTCTCTTCCTGCAAAGCATTTTTTTTCCTCAGACCTTTCTCAATCTCTCAATCCTCTCTTTCATCCCTCAATGCAAGAGAGAATATGTTTTCCCCAGAATCCTGGTCAATGCTTCCCTTAATTTCCAGTCTTTTCCTTCTCCTTAGGCAGCAGATTAAAAGTCACATTTTACCTACATTCTCTCTTCAAGGACCTGTGCTATACACGAACAAATAAACACTTTTTTACTCTTCAATATTTCCTGAATACACTTAGTGATACCTTACCTATTACTGGAAATACATGGCTGTATGTAAATATGTGCAACACTCTCGTGATACCACTACAAGCTTTTCTTGAATTAGGTCACTATTTGCAAACCCAACAGTCATTTGTCAGAAAACAAAACACTCTTTCAGGAACAGAGCAGAAGTGGCTGTGGTATGGCAGCTGTTCTCCCTCCTGCCCAGCTCCCCACCTTTCTTCCCTTGTAGAGGATGGAGAGAAGGATCCCACCCAACTTCTCCTGTCATCTCTTCTTCTGCAGAGGATTCAAGAGCCAAACAGTATAGAACCATAGAATCGTAGTGTCATAGAATGGTTTGGGTTGGAAGAAATCTCAAAGACCATCTGGCTCTAGCCCTCCTGCCATGGACAGGGACACCTTTCACTACACCAGATTGCTCAGACTCCATCCAACCTGGCCTTGAATACTTTCAGGGCTGGAGCATCCACGACATGTTACCATCCTCATAGTAAAGGATTTCTTCCTAATATCTAATCTAAACCTACTCTCTCTTAGTTTGAATCCATTCCTCCTTGCCCTGTCACTTCATGCTCTGGTAAAATATCCCTCTGTCTTTCGTGAAGGAAAAAGAGGTACTTGCTTCAGGTACTGCAACCCTGCAATTAGGTTACTCCAGAGCCTTCTCTTTTCTAGGCTGAACAATCACAATTCTCTGAGTGAGAGAATGGATCTCTATCCCTCTCATCAGCTTGGTGCCTCTCCTGTGGACTTGCTCCAACAGGTCCATGTCTTTCTTGTGCTGAGGACTCCATAGCTGGATGCAGCACTCCAGGTGGGGTGTCACCAGAGGGCGAGGTCCCTCACCCTGCTGATCATGCTGCTTTGGATGCAGCCCAGGACACATCTGGCTTTCTGGGCTGTGAGTGCACATTGCCAAGTCATGTCCAACATCTCATCCACCAGCATTCCCAAGTCCTTTCAGGAGTGCTGCTCTGATCTGTTCATCCCCTGCCTGTGTTGATACCGTGATGCCCCAGGCGCAGCACCTTTAACTTGTTCAACCACATGAGATTCCCATGGGCCCACTGCCCAACCTTGTCCAGGTCCCCATGGATGACACCCTGTTCTTTATGTGTGTCAACCGCACCACTTGGTTTGGTGCCATCTGCAGAGGTGTCCTCGATCCCTCCATCCATGTC
>VWYO01025578.1:0-10422 GCA_013400275.1 Rhadina sibilatrix | reverse complement strand
TTTTTTTTTTTTTTTTTCCCCAGCTCTTCCCATTCCAGACTCAGGGACGAGGAGCATTTCTGGCAAAGGCAGACGTGATTTGTAGCACACCTCCCATCAGAGCAGCCATTATTTTAATCCATCGTTTTCCAGGGGAAAGAAGAAACGCTTCTTTCCTTGGGTAGGGCTGAAAAAACCCCCATACAAGATGAGTTTTACAAGCAGTTAAAGGCTGTAAATCAGAGGGCCGAGGCAGATGGCAAAGAGTCAGCGAGGCTCCGAGCTCGTCTGTTAAACACCTCGCACCATTCTCAGTTATTAAATTGCTCTTCCCCTGACTCAGATTGGAGCTGAGTTCCTTGTGGATGGCTGGATGGAAAATATCCTTGTGGTACAGCTGGAAGCCTGAGGAGTTGAGGAGAGGACAAGTTCTTCTTGGCCTTGGAGAAGGCGTCAACATCTCCAAGAAGTCTTGTCCATCCATTAAATAAATGTGTTTCCTTTTGAGGCAAGCGAAGGGGATGGGAGCTTTTGCTGCCCTGCTTTCCAGAAGGAATAATTGTTCTATGCTGAGCTCATTGGGCTCCCTTGGCATCGCAAAACTCACATAAACCGGATAAAAAGGAAATGATTGCGGTAACACTTGGAAAGTTCAGGAGAATTCAGCCTGACTCTGGCACTGAAGATGACTCAGGAAGTCGAGAGCGTGCACACAGCAATTCAGGACTGCAGCACCCCAGGAGATTTAGGGTTCCACCTTCCCGAGAGGTTGAAAGCAGCATTTGAAATCCATTTGTTTGGAGAAAACCCCCAGAAACTGAATTTCTTTAAAGCCTCACCACAGAGATGGGTTTCGCTCCGTTCTCTCCTTGCCTAGGGATGGTTGGTAATACGAAAAATACATCCAGAAAAGGTTTGGAGCCTTTACTGGGAAAAACAAAGAGAGGAGTTTTCTTAGGAAACACCCTTCAGATCAGGGAGTGCTAATGCTCTGGAAGTGAGCCGGTGTTAGGGATATTAAACTGTAAGAAGGTATTAAATTATTGCAACAGCAGCCACACATTCAGGAAATGGTTTCTCTTGGTATTTGAATTGCAAAGAGGTCTCTTCACCAGCACAGGGAGCGTTTAAACAAGGAGCGCTGCTGAGAATTCCAGCCGGGGTTTTTAGCAGATCCCCAGGACGTGCTGGCACCGGCAGGGATGCGGTGCCCTGTTCCCTCTCACCGGAGCTTTACCAGCTGTTCACAGCGGCAATAACACCTCCAGCCCGCTTCCTCAGGCAGCGATCCCCGCTCTCCGCGCTTTCCCGGCCGTGCCCGCAGCTGTGCACACGCGGGGACAGCGCTGACCTCGGAGCTCAGAGCGGGCCAGCGCTCCAGGAGCACAAGGAGCATTCCCGGCAGAGCATTCCTGACCGGGCATCCCTGGCAGAGCATCCCTGACTGGGCATCCCTGACCGGGCATCCCGGACAGAGCATTCCTGACCACCATTCCTGGCAGAGCATCCCTGACTGTGCATCCCGGACAGAGCATTCCTGACAGAGCATTCCTGACCGGGCATTCCTGACTGAGCATCCCTGACCAACATCCCCGGGCCGAGCACCCCTGGCGCTCACCTGGAGTGCCTGCGCGGGGCAGGGCAGCACTCAGGGAAAGGTTCTTCCCTCCCCGCGAGGGGTTCCTGGGGGTGGGAACCCATCTCGCTCCTCTCTCCGGGGCTGCGCCGGGAGCGGCTGAGCCCCGCCAGCCCCCCCGGCCCCGGCCCCGCGCTCCGCCCGGCGCTGTCCCGGTGCCGGGGCCGGTCCCGCATCCCCGGGGCTGGAGCCGCCCGTCCCCGCCGGGGTGAGTCCGTGCGATTCGGGGGAGGAAACTTCGCCCCCTCCCCTCCTCTCCTCTCGTCTCCTCTCCCCTCCCCGCAGCAGCAGCAGCGGCAGCGGCGGGCGAGGCGGAGAGGGAAGCGCTGCGGGAATTCGCATCCCGCGGCCGGCCAAGGGCGCCGGAGTGGAAACAGGTTGTTGGGATCTGCCCGTGGGAGGAAGGGGCGGCTCTGCTCAGCCGCTAGCCCAGCCCGGGCTCTGGGAAATGGAGACGGAGCTGCTGCCCGGCCGGCCGGCTGTGTGCTGAGGGAGATGGACAAGGAGCTGCTGCGGGGGAGCCCGGCCCCGGCATCGCCGCTGCCCAGGAGGCTGAGCCGCTTCCCGAGCTCCTGAAGTTCCAGCAGCGCTGGCTCAGCCCGGGGCTCAGCACGGCAAGTTCCAGCCGCGCCGCTGCCGGCCGTCAGGCGGGTGATTGTCTGTCTTCTCGCTCCTCTGCTTGGGCGTGAACGCCGAATACCAAAAAGTCAGCCTGAAAGCCCGGGAGAGCTTGGGGGAAAGCCACGGTGGAGAGTTGTGGCGTTTTGGATATACCTGGCACCAAGTGCTCACACCTCTGCTCGAGGGATTCGTATGGCTTGAAGGTAAGAGATTCCTGTTGTGCTTTCCTTCCAGAAATAGAAATGTTGCGAATATCCCGGTGAGGGAACACGGACGGTGGCGGCTGCTGTGATCACCACTGCCTAGAGATGTAAATAAAGACGGGAGAAAAAGGGAAATATTTGTCATTACACCAAAAAAAAGACCCATTAAGCTGTTCCCTTCCACAAGAGAAGAGCTGAGAGCGGGTTTTCAAACTGAAATCCGGGCTGTCTCATTTCTCCATCTAAACCACTGACTGCGAGGCAACAAACAATTGTTATTGTATGCTAAAGAGGCATTCGGAGCTGCTGAGAGGCTCGGCTCGTTTTTCGAAGTTTGATGTTTAACGTTGCTCTCACATAGACACAATGGAGAGAGAGTGACAGGGAGAAGTGGAGGAGGAGGATGTGTGGAGAGGGTTTAATGTAGCTACAACCCAGTTCCCCAAGGAAAAAAAGAAGATTGTTCAATCAAATTATTTGAGGGAAAACACTCTTTTTTCCCCCCCTTATCACACTCGGGTGTTTTTCCATCTGGTAAGGCAAACCCGGCATCCTTTCAGCCTTAATGCTCAGCCCCCGTCCTGAGGCAGAACAACCTTCCCCAGAGGAGAGCAGGGCATCAGCCACGCTTCCCTGAGGAACCCCTGGAAGGGAACCTCGCAGAAATTCCTCTCTGAGCGCTGCAAGCAGATTTTGTGTGAGGTTTACAGTCGCCTTTGCCTCGATCTTAATTTATTTCCCCCACCCCCCACCCCAAGTTCCAAGTTCCACCCAGCTTTTTGAAACCAGTGGAAAGAAAGTGTGGCTTTAGGGCAGGGAACCCAACAGCAGGGTGGTGCTGGGTCCTGCTCAGCGCTGGAGTATTTTTGGTCCAGGCTGTTGCCTGTAGGTTGTTTGCACACAAGATAACACATCCCCCCCCCACCCATGGTAATTCTCAAGTGTCTCTCCCATCCCGACTTTCCCACATGCCAGGCATGGAGCTGCAGAGTTCCCAGCATGTGGAGCATGAATCACTGCTCCTCGAGTGGAGCTCCAGGTTGAAAAGAAAACCAGCTTGGGTTGTTTTATAAATAACCAGGGTTGCAATGGAGCTGGTCAGATAGGTAACACATGCAAAACAGCGTGGGCTGGGATTCCTACGTGCTCAGGGTTTCGTGGAATTATTGTTCTGTACACACACACACACACACAGTGGTATTAAGAACTCACAACCCTGCTTTTTATCTCTCTTGAAGTGATTGCTTGTAGTAATCTAGAAAAAAAACCCCTCTTGGCAATATTTCTGACTCCATCACTGTAGTTTTTGTTATTTCCTCCCCAGCCTTTTACTTCTTTCCCATGCTGCAGAAATTCTGTCACATTCAAACCAACCTTCCTTCCTTCCTTCCTTCCTTCCTTCCTTCCTTCCTTCCTGCCTTCCTTCCTTCCTTCCTTCCTTCCTTCCTTCCTTCCTTCCTTCCTTCTGAACAGAGTTTTGTAAAGGAATTTTCTACTGATTTATGAACCGCTGTGTAAAGATCTGCTGTGCTTTCCACATTTCCACCTAACAGGCACACACACACACACACACACACTGCGTGTGGAAAAGAGGCTCACTCTCACACTGGAAAATAAAAAGTGCAAGTTGTAGGCTTTAGAGAGAAGCTTGTGACCCCCCAAAAGCAGGGCAGCAGTCAGTGTGGGTATTTCTGGTGACGTGGGCTCCTAAGGAGCTCCTTCCCTGGGACATCCCGTGTCACAGGAAAGGCTTGGGCAGGCTTTGGAGGGGGTGAGTGGCCCTGTGCCCATCCCCACCCCCCAAATCCCCCTGAGCTGAGCAGGACCCAGCCCTGCCCCTGCCAGGCCGTGGGGATGGATTGATTTGTGCCCAGGGTGGTGTCAGGAGAGGCAGCAGGACACGGAGTGCACCCGGAGTGCCCAGCCCTGCTGCAGAGGCAGACACCTGCCCTGGTGGCACTGCCTGGGACTGGATGTGCCTGGGATTGCTGCCCTGGCCCAGCCAGGCTGCAGCAGCAGCAGCAGAGGCTGCAGGCACCGGGCAGGGGTTGCCAGCAGGGACAAACCTGCTGGGAAATGCAGCTGGAGGAGCAGGGACACCTCACCCTGCACCTGGGAGCAGCTGGGACCCGGGGCAGAGCTGCTCCCCCTCTGTGGCACAGGCCTGGCACAGAAGGTGCCATTCCCTGGGCGTTCTTCCCCCCTCAAATCCTCTAAACCAGCAAATCTGCACCCTCCCATGCCCTCTGGTCCCTGCAGCTTTGGAGCTGCAAGCCCAGCTGGTGCAACCACGGAATGTCCTGAGCTGGGAGGGACCCACAAGGATCCTTCTGTAGCAATTACCAGGCACAGCTTTGTAGTCCTGGCTGGTGCTTGAGATGTTTCTGTTTTCTGAAACTCTTTTTTTTCAGAGAGTTTTCTGTCAACCAAAACACCTCGGGCACGAACCAGGGCTACACAGCTGCTCTAAAACAACAGCCAAAAAACCCCCCCAAAAAAAACCCTTTGAAAAGCACTTCTCTCCAAGGTTCTGTGGCTCTCCAGTTAGGAGCAGGATGGATTTGGCTCACGCCCCTCACAATCCTTTCAGGGTAACTCGTTTTCAATTTCACCCTCTGTGCACAAATTCCCTGCGAGCGGGGAGGAAATCTGGGATCAGCTTTGGGTTCCCCACATGCCCAGAGCTGATATTGCAGTGCCAGGAGGGGCAGGGCAGTGAACACTGGGCTGCAAAGCCTCCTGCCACGGGCTGCCTGCATGCAAAATGTTCCCAAAATGCTGTAGACGCCAGGGAATTGCAACTCCAAGGGAGAGAAGTCCACAGATTGTTAATAAATGCACAGAAAGCAGCACAAACAGTTGGGTGATGGGGGAGTGTTTGCAGAAACATCATAAACATCTCTCCGTTCTCACACTCCTGCCCAGGCAAAGGCAAAACTGGATAAAAAAAGATCCCAGACTGGTGGGACTTTGGCCTCCCAGGGCTGGGTTTTTTTAATGCTATGAGAGAAAATACCGTGGGCTGGAGGTTAAAATTTATTCAGGCTCGGCATATAGGTTTGGAAAGCTTTGTCTGGGATCAAACTTTGCTGTCATCTCCAGCCCCAAACTTTCAGTAACTCCTGAGGCTGAGCAGTGAGCGCCAGGGTGCTGCCAGAGAGATCCCTTGGGAAGGGGGAGGTAATTGTTTAAGTCCTGTCAGATGCATCATCCCCTGGGCTGTTACAAAACCAACCTATATTCAATCCCCAGTGATTGCTAATAACTATTAACTCCTCTCCCAATTGTTCCTCTTCAATCGTGTTTTCTCTCGCTGTCCTTCACCTGGGTATTTTTAGCTTTGGGATTTATTTTTTTAAATTAGTTTTTTTTTTCTTCTTCTGAAGATGTGACTGTGTGTTCAGTTGCTGCTTCTCTGTACATCCCTCCCAATTATCCTGGTGGGTATTTTTCTCTCAAAACCCCCCCCAGAATAGGTTTATTTCTGGTTTACTCTTCCCTGTTGGTTTCCATGTGGTTATGTGGGAGGCTGCACTTTCTTTATCAAAGCAGAGAGCCATGATTAGTCCATTCAGAAAATGTAAATGCAGCCTTATGTGTTCTGGAGCTGCTGGGGAGAGGGAGAGGCTGCAGGAGCAATAAAAGCTGAGATAACAGAGCACAGCCCCGAGCCCTGCAGGGCTGCCCCGGCCACACTTCACCTTTCTCAGGGAGATCAATAAACCCACGGAGCTGCCTGGGGAAAGGGAATCACGGAGCAACCTGAACGAGAGGAAACCCTCTGCAGCCTGTGCTGGGCATCCTCTTGCATTTCTAGCTCCTTTCTGCCTGATTTATCCCAAATTTCTCTGTAGCCTCCTCGGCTGCTCTGGTGTGAGGTGTCCCAGGCTGATGAATACACAAATAAATACAAATACTCCATTCTGCTCGCTGCCCCAGGTTGCCAACTGCCAGCGCCGGGGATGGATCAGCAAAATCAACGCCATTGAGAGTGCTCTGTGCAATCTGCAGCTCCAGGGAGAGAGATGAACCCTTCACCAGCAGCTCAGGTTTTTCAATCAGCTCCCCCTGAACGCTGCAGCTGACACACTCCAGCAGAGACCTTTGAGCTATTACCTAAAATGTGGCACCTTGCAAATTGCTCCTCTAAGCTCCGTCCTGTTTTGATATCTCAGGCAATCTGGAGCTTCAGCAAATTAGGATTCTCTGCAACAAGCACTCTCTGACCCCCCAGCCCCTTCTGTATCTGTTTATTTCCAGCTTTTGCATACTTGTATGACAGCTGAGGGGAAAAATGTGATTATCTCTGGGGTGGAATTGGGTGTCCAACATTTGATCTGCTTCCTCTGAACACCTTTTAGCTCCAGCCTTATCTCCATCCCTGCAACCCACCCCAGAGAGGGGACAGGACACCTCCTGCTCTCCTTGAGACGTCCCCACACAGATTTGGGAGGTGAATTTTAGTCACCCGGCTTTGAAAAGCCACAATTATAAAGAGCTGGCTAATTTAAAAGCCCTTAAAAATAGCAACACCCCCCCCCCACACACACACACACACACTCACATCCATATTGTTGAACAGGAAGAATCACTCATGTCCCAGTACATGAATCATTCATCACCCCCATGAGGTTATGGATGCTCTAAAAATGTGTTGGTGAGTGCTGAAATGGTGATTGTAACAAATACTACAGGAATACTTCAGCCCACCCTGTCCAGGCACGTGTAAAGCTCCTGATTTGCACTCTGATGGCAGAGCTGGGAGAAATCAGGGGGTTTTCTTTATTTCCGCTGACAAGGGAGTCAAGAAGTCAACAGCAGAATTTCCATGTGAGTGGAGTCCTGCATATTGGTTTATTTCCATTTGGAAAGCAGGCTGTGATCCACGCCTGGGGCCTGTGCTGTGACACAGGGAGTTACCAAAGCCTGACAGCTCTTATTACCAAGCACCACCGTCATTATTATTATTATTGTTATTATTATTGTGAAACGGCACATGAGGCACCAGCCAGATCCAGGTCTCTGCTTCTCTCTCCTCTCTAGAAAACCAGACTGAAAGAGGAGCCTTGTGCTCAGATTTAGCAGCTGGAAGCAAAGCAGTTTGCTGGATTTAGTGTTTCCAAGGATCCTTGGATTTCGTATTTCCAAGGATAGCACCAAGGGAACTGCAGGGGACAGAGCTGCCAGGCCAGGGGGATGCCTGCCTCTGGATTTATTTCCAGACTGAAGACAAGGACTTGAGAGTAAATTCCAGCCCTTTTTGGTCACACGCAGCTCCCACCCACACGGATTTACATCCACGAATAACTCCCGGGCTCCCTCCCTGTCTGCTGGAGGCTGCTGGGCATTGCTGGCCTGCCTGCTGCTGTTCCCGAGCCTGGATCATTGGGAGTGGGTCAATATTGCTGGAATTGCTGGGCAGGGGCAGGGCCAGGGCTCCCTGGAGCTCACACAGGCTGTGGCACCGGGGGGTTATGGCCAAAGCATTTGGAGGAGAAAGGAGAAAGGGGAAAGGAGAAAGGGGAAAGGGGAAAGGGGAAAGGAGAAAGGAGAAAGGAGAAAGGGGAAAGGATCAAGGAGAAAGGATCAAAGAGAAAAGGAGAAAAGAGAAAAGAGGAAAGGAGAAAGGAGAAAGGAGAAAGGAGAAAGGGGAAAGGGGAAAGGGGAAAGGGGAAAGGAGAAAGGAGCATGCCTGCATTTCTGAGCCTGACTTACATTTCTGAGCCCAGGCTGCATTTCTGAGCCCAGCCTGCATTTCTGAGCCTGACCTGCATTTCTGAGCCCAGCCTGCATTTCTGAGCCCAGCCTGCATTTCTGAGCCTGACCTGCATTTCTGAGCCCAGCCTGCATTTCTGAGCCCAGCCTGCATTTCTGAGCCCAGCCTGCATTTCCTGCCACAGGTTTCACCAAGGGAAGGAGAAACCCATGTGCAGGAACCCATTCTGTGGGAGGATGTTTGCCTACATGTGATGTCTGCTGCTCTGCACTTGCCTTTGTCATCCCTTCCAAGAGTTATTTTTATTTACTTCGAGATTTATTTTGTTTCTCTCTCAGCGTGAAGGGAGAATCAATTAGGAAATCACAACCCTAACAGAAAACGACAAGGAGGGATAATGATGATAACAAAGTCAGGATTCTTTGGGGCTCCACTCTGCAATTTAATTTTTACCATTGAGTTTCTGATTCGGGAGGCCTCAGAATCCCAACCACCAAAATTCAGCTTAGGAGACATTGTTTGTAGAGGCAACAAACACAATCTAGAAAAAAGAATGGAAAAAAAAAACCACACAAAAAACCAGGCAAAGCAATCACTAAAGAGAGAGTTCAATAACTTGCACACGTCCATCAGCTCTCAGCATTCCCATAAAAATATTATTCCAAGACATCTTTCAGGTGTCAGGTGGGACAACACAGCGAGCACTGAGGGTGGCTCTGATTCTGATGCCATGGAAAAAAAACCCCAAAGTCACAGGAACAACAGCAAGCCCTGAGCACAGGGCAAACCACATCAGTGATTTTTTTGGAGATTTTTTTTCCTGGAGAGAGCCACAGGCCCAAGCAGCGCTGCCTGAGCAGGTAAAAGAGAATTTTTATTTTAGGATGACCAAGGCCAGTGCCTGCAGGAGGCTTTTCTTTGCCTTCTGTGCCTGTTCCACCTCCAGCAAGCCGGGCATCTCTCTCCACATCATGATTTCAGTCTCTGCACCCAGTGGTTTTTATTGCTGATGAATTAAACAGCCCCGGGTTTAGTCCTGGCTGAACTTCCACAATAACCCGCACCCAGCACCTTAATTAAAAACATTAGAGCTCCTTGTAAGGCTTCATCTGAAAGAAAATCCTCTCCCTGCCAAGCAGGGGGAAAAATATTCATGGCTTTCTGGAGCCCTGCTAATGACTTTGTGGATTAAAGGAAAATGGAAATCGCATGGAATTCACCCGTCCCGCCGACTGGATTTGGGAATTGGGTTCATTATGGATGGAGAGTGCACTTCCCAGCAGGCTGGAAATTCTGCTGACTGTGTAAAAGTCAAATGAAATCCAGGAGAGCAGCAGCTGATCCCAGGGCTGGCACAGAGTGAGAGAGATGCCTCGGATCAGCCAAAGAAATGGAGCACTGGAGGCTCAAAGTTTTTCCCTGGCTGGGGATTTGTCAGTGATGCTACCAACGAGTTTTGTGGAAAATGGGAAGAAAATGCTTTTTTCCAAGATTTTTTTTTTTTTTTTTTTTTTTTTTTTTTTTTTTTTTTTTTTTTTTTTTTTTTTTTGGGGGGTGGGGCAGGATCAGCCCCAAACCATGAACCTCTGTCAAGAGGTTGGAGACCTGGAAATTCCAATCTGTTCTTGGGCTGTGCTCCACACACCAGCTGTAGTTCCACTGCAGCACCTTCCTGAGCTTGCCTGGATTTTAAAGAATTTTAATGATGGGAGAAGTTCAGTGAAAACAAGAGAAAACCCTGAATCACTTTTGTAATGTTTTGGCTCAGGCACGGGGCAGAACAGCCATGATTTCACCTGGAAAACAGCCACGATTTCATCAGAAAATAGCCACGATTTCACCTGGAAAACAGCCACAATTTCTCTTGGAAAACAGCCATGATTTACCCTGGAAAATAGCCACGATTTGCCCTGGAAAATGGCCACAATTTCACCAGGAAATAACCACAATTTCACCTGGAAAACAGCCACGATTTCACCTTAAAAATAGCCACGATTTCACCTGGCTAACAGGTGGTACCACACGCAGTAGAAGCCAAATCCTTCCGCCACCAGAATTCACTAAACGCCAGAGAACTTAAAACGTTCTGTGGGACTCTTGGGAAGTTTGACTGACCAGGCAAACAATTCCAAAGGCCAGGCAGGGGAAAATAATATCCCCCAAACCCCACAGGGTGAGCAGCTGGGCATCTTTCTTAGGGGAACTGAACACCCCGCCTGGGAGCGATAATCCTTCCAGGAAGGTGAGCAGCAGGAGGAGCAGCAGAT
>VWYO01025577.1:27025-72709 GCA_013400275.1 Rhadina sibilatrix | reverse complement strand
TTGGCAATCAATTATCGAGTCCTTATATTTATCAGGCTAGAATATTAACTCTTTCCTTATACAGATAAAACTTACAAAGCACTAATCCTCTCTTAAGTGAGAGAAAAGGACAGAGTGAAGACACATGCAGAGACAATATGAAGATATTGAGGTTAGTAAAGGAAGAGTCAAGGCCTAAATTGAAAGAGAACAAGAAGATGCCTTGGTTTTAGGCTGAAATTCTTTTGTAAGTCATGGTAATGGACTGTGATAGACTAGAATATCCCTTTAAGTCATGGAGGACATGGATGGGGAGATGAGAATGTTCAGATTGCAGATATGAGCAAAGGTATTTGTGGTGGACTAAGTAAATATCGAAGTAGTTGTGGTCTTATGAGAAGTTTGAGAAGAGAGAGAGATGAGATGAAGATCTGCCCCCATGAGGAGAAGAAGACCTCTGTTCCTAGAGACAGAAAATTATCTCAGAGAGAGATGAAGAGAACCTTTGCTTTTGAATTGCTCATTGTTAAAATGGTACCCCAGGAGTTTACATGACCCATATGCAGCTGTGGAAAGGCTCTGTGATGTGGGAGGGACTTCACAAATGCAGATTCCTGGGCAGCTGCTTTTGTAAGAATTAAAAGCNTGGGCAGCTGCTTTTGTGAGAATTAAAAGCCACAAAGAGGACTGTTTGTCTTGTGGGGAAGTTTCCATGGCAGACCAAAAGAGGCTTCTGTCTCTGAAAGAACTGATGAAAGACTATTTTATAAGTGATAAACTGACCTAAAGTTCTAAGTTTTGTCTCTATACATTGTCAGTAAGAAAAAAAAAGAAGCACTTGGGGGAGAGGGGAGTGTTTTGCAAATTTCATTCTGATTTTTATTAGTTTTGTTCTCTCTTGTAGTTTTGTTAATGAACCTTTCTTTATACCTTTTAAAGTTTGAACCTGTTTGCTTTTCTCGTAATCCTATCTTGCAGCAGAAAAAAGTAAATAATTCTAGTGGGCACTCAAACCACTACACTAATTTCGGGAAAATAGAAATTGGAGAACCTGAAACCACTACAGAGGGGGTATTTGCTCCCTTTTTGTGGTACCCTTCCTTCTTTTCTATTTCCAACTTGCCCATGGCAATCAGAGATGTAGAAAAGAGAGAATCCTTCTTTCCTTCTTTTACACAGAATCCTTTCCTTAAAGGAAATCACTGCAGATGCAATGATAAGAATGCCCACTGCCAGCAGTACACATCTGGCTTGATGCAAAACAAATATACAAAGTATAAATACTTGACTGAAATACCCCATATTCTATTTTGGTTGTTTTTACATTATTACGATATCTGCAAAACATTTAAAAGTATAGTAATCTAAGTTGTGCCAGACTGTCCTTAATTTTCAACAGGCTATTACATATTATTAAATAGAATTTTACCTTACTTGGCTGGAATCCATAGTAAATAATCCATAGAGGAAAACAAAGAGCCCAACCAGGGCAGCAGGTATAAGCATTCCAGTATACCATCCCAGCCAGGCAAAATACAGTCCAATTTTTTCACCAAAGTATCGCCTACATGAAAAGGAAACACATATATTGTTTAAAACTAAATTTTATGGTGACCTTTATCTATCTCTACTGTCAGAGTAGTAGAATAATTAATTCTAACAAGGAACTACCGTAACAAGTTTATGGCAAAATTGTCACTTTAGCAAACAGGTTTCTTTCAGGCTAGCATAATATTTTAGTGACACTAATTGTAGATTTATGAGAACAAGGATATAACTGTAGTGCCTCTGTAATTTTCATGCAATGACTAAGTAGATGGACTAGTAGCAACATTATTAAACATAGGATAGATAGATAGATAGATAGATAGATAAATAGACAGACATGTACACAGACACAAAAAATCTGGAAAGGGATAAAGTAAGTTAGTATGACCTAAGTATTCAATTAGAAAAAAACATTAGATTTTTTTAAATGTTATCTAATTATCTAATTTATGGTAGATGATCATACGTAGATAATATGTATGTATATTTCAAACTACTATTAGTGAAAAAGATGTTCTGAAAACACAAGCTAAAGACTGAACTTTACTTCTTCAAAACTTGGATATCAATTGCTAGAACAGATGAAATAGCAGTGATCAGAAAGTCAGTCAAGGATGATACAGCATAAAATTGTCCCGTGGCACATGTTTAGCTCCAACAATAATTGGTTATGACTTGGATCAGGAATAAAAACTTAGAGCAAGGAAAGTGAATTATTGGTATTCAATGTCAGAGGAGGAAACAATGAAACCAAAATACTACCATTGTTTAACTTAAATTATGTCTATTTCTGTATTTTACATTTGGTAACCTGTGATGCTAAGTTTAAGATAGATAAATAAGAGTTTATTTAAAACCCACACAGAAAGGTTAAAATGGGATTGCATTTTAAGTCCTCTGCATCTGGTAACTCTGACTCTTTTATGTGGATAAAAGAGTCTGCTCTCAAAGGTGCTCTCACAAGTGGCAAGTGTCTCTGATCAGCAAACCACCTTATGGCTTTGTATTTTAACACTGCAAATTCCTCAACAGTTGGAACTACATGTACTTTACGCAGACTCATTTGGAATTAACCTACAAAAGACCACCCAAAAGAGGCAACTTAGACAACTCCAGCCTCGTCCAATAATAGGGAATATCTAAATGCTATAGGAAAGCATAAAGCATAATTTATGAATACAGTTAGCACACTGTTGCCAGGCTTTTTGTATCAGAGAAAATCTTCAAAGTACGAATACCTAATTAAATCAAGAGGCTGGTATTTGTACCACATTCCCCATCGTGCCCAACGCTCATACAAGAGGTGTCTGTGATTCTGTGCTCCATGTGTTTTGATGGGATGTCTGCTTTTGTGACTTCCCTGAAAAAAAAAAAAAAACCACAAAGAAATGTAAGTACATTACTAGGCTCTATGGAAAACGTGTAAGTTTCTTAGGTATTTTTTTCTTACAATTTTAAGAGAAATGTTCTTTATATTACATAAAGAGGTCTCTTATTCTGGGCACATCTGGAACATGTCTGCAGGAGCTAGTGCAAGCCTGACATAAGAGACAGGGTTATATACAATTCTGAAATGGCCAGTTCCTCTAATAATTAATGACTGAAACATATTAATAGAAGACTTTAAAGAAGTACTCAACTCTTTATATGACCTCAACATTGTTTCTACTTCACTAATAGATACCTACTTGTATGCTTTTGCCTATTTAAATTTTTCAATAAATTCTTGTATATTTTTATTTCTTCTATAAAATTTTAGAATTTTCTAGTATGTCAGCTCTCTTCTCCTAGATATTTTCTATGATTTTCTTTCACTGCTGTCAAAGGTATAGAGAAATATATTCTTTCTGTGGTACATACTTTCTAAGATGAAGGAAACAGAATTGGCATTATTTTGAAGCTACATAGGACTCTTGAGGCATTAAAAACAAAACAGAGTCAGTCTAATCCAAAAGGAGTACTTCCAGGCCATGTATGACACTTACAGACCACCTAACAGACTAAAAGAATAGCCACATGCTTGGCAGTCAAAGGCAGCAGACAGATTTACTAGAACAGTCTTGAGCACAATCTCTTGCATTTGTAATTTTGCTCCAATTCTGAAGTAGGACATTTCCCTTAGTTGAACTTTTTCCCCAAAAAAACCTCCATCACTCAGCTGTGGTAAAGAAAACATTTCATCAATTGACTGCAAGTGAGCCAAGTCATTTCTTGTGAGGAGAGCAGAGTTCTCCAGTGCTGTACTTCAGTTAGTGATCAGACAGATTCTTGACCCTGGTAGATCTAGGTAACTAAAGCCATTTAGATTTTTATTATGTCATTGAAATCTTGAGCATTCCCCACAATTCAAAGAACACCATTTACTTGTTGCAATCTGCTGATTCTCTCTGACTTAAGAATGAGTTAAAACCAAAGCTAAACATAGCAAAGTGTCCAAGTCTACTCCTTTCTCCTTACAGTCAGCAGAGCAGCATACCAAAGATGTTAACACCGAGTGTGACCTTTGCAGCATCTAGGAACACCTAGGAAGAGAACATCAACTTATTCTCACAGTAGGCTGGATAAATGACTGCAAAGCATTACCCAGTATTACATGTTTCAATTTATTTTTTTCCTGCTTCTTTCTGCACTGTTATTCATAGAAGAGTTCAACTCGCAGCGTTCCCACTGGGATTGAAATTTCACTCTTTATTTGTTCATGTGGGAAAGAAAAAATAAATAAATAGTGTCCCACCACTAGTCCTTAGCATCAGCCAAGCAGCAATTATGATGAGTGGCTTAAAAATGGGATTTCACCAATTTTAACTGAGATGTGGAAACAGTACCTTATGCCATAAAAAGAAGAACATATAAAATGGATATGACAGCATAGCTTTCATGCCAGAGAAAGCTTCACAGACTTTTCTGGTAGTACAGCCAGCTTTTCCCTGAAGTCAATAATGCACAACTGAAGCATCAACAATGATGTTACATTATTTCTCTAAATATTCCTTCTCTGTATTCCTAGTACTTAATCATTGAAAAAACTACTCTCAGCCATTTGTAAATCCTTTGAAACATGAAAACAAGTCACAATATTCAGCTGAAACACCCAGAGTTCAGAGCTGCAATTACCATGTTCCTGAGAGCCCTTCAAAGACTGAAGATGTATGGCTTCTTCTTTTCAACATCAAAATATTTTCTGAAAACCCTCTTAAGTCATACACAGTTTACTTTGTGTTAGTCGACTTTAAACTACTGGAAAAGTAGAAATTATCCAGAACTACTCTGAAAATACTAAACAGGAAATATTTAAGCAGTCTCTCTGTGATCAAGTGGCCAAGCTATTAGAAAACCTTTTTCTAGGTGGCAAGCAAAAATAATTTAATACAACTAACTGGAACAATTTGGAACAACTGATACTCTCCTTAAGAACTAAACAAGCAATGTCCACTTCATACAAACCAGAGAAGAATTATAATATCCTAGTCCAACCAGAAAATGTTCCAGGATGTTATTATAATATCCAAATTATCTAAATACAGAACATTTTAAAAGCCAATATTAAAGTAAAAGCTGTAAATAAAAGAAGAATCAACAAATTACAATATGAAATTAAAAGTTTGCAGGACAAATTTAAAGTAAGATCCCAAACCACTAGTTCAAGCTTTAATCTAAATATAAAACTAAAAATCAAATTAACTAGGTTACCTCATGTGGTGGGAATGCTGCTTCATATGTTCCATTATTTAGTAACCTGTTAATACCTAAAAAAAAAAAAATTAATTCTGAGTATCAATTTTTTATACATTCTTTCAAGTAGTGTGAATTTTCAAGTTACATTTGGAGAATGTAACTTAGTGTTAAATGATAAGAATGCTGCTAAAGATGACCATCAATAATCCCACCAACTACTTCAGCAGGTAATGCAGATCCTTCAAGATTTCTGGGTCTGTCCAACTAGACAGCAACTTGCCAAAGAGCCAAAGTCTGCAACTTTTCTCTCAGGGTTGAGTGCTTGTACCAGAGAATACAGTGTGAGAAGATAATTTCATTCACATTGTATTCCTCAGAGCAGATAATACAGATTTTATGGGTAACCAGATGATCTGATATACAGAGCCAGTGGTATGGATAGACAATTCTTGAGGCAGTGAAAGCCCTGCAGGGTTAAAAGCTAACAGTGTATTTTTAAATACAAGCCAGCTGACAACTTCATATCAGAGCAGTACTCTGTGCCAGACTGACTGCTGCATTTTGGATCAGTTCCTAGAGTCTTCCTAAAACTAGGTTTGTTGTACTAGCAAGCAGTCTCTCTGAAAATGAAAGAAAAAAAAAAAAAAGAAAAAAAAAATATTGATAGGTACAATAAAAAGATTCAATAGCCTTTAAGAGCAGATCTGTAGCCAAAAGTTTCCCCAAGAAATAGGTACGTGTGATGGAATACAGATTTGCTTCTTCAAAGATAGAAATTACACTAAACTAATCTCACAATGAAATTTGCCATCATCAGCTGCAAAGGTGTTAGATATGAACACTTAACTCTCCCTGTTTTTCTTACTATTGCTTTTGTTCAGAAACTCAACAAGCAACAACTTTCTGTAATTGATATCCTCCAAGCCTCTGCATATTTAATCCTTTATTTAATTCCTGCAGAAAAAAACAGAAAATCATGCATACATCCCCTGGTCATTGAAAATGAAAATGGGTAGTTAGGCCTAAAAACTAACACTGTATTATGAGTGTTGATATAATCTGAATTTAGTCTTCAGATCAGCTGTCTCTGAGCTACACAGAGACCTCAAATAAATCAAGTGTGGCACACATTGATTCTGCTGGACTGTAACAGGTGGATGGATAATAGTTGAAATAGTAGGATCAGTCCTTGAAAACACTGTCAGCTTTCTGAGGTATATGTAACCCTTACTGAGGCTCTCAGTGATGTAAAGTTACAATAATTTCTCCATTTTATTTTAATGAATGAGTAATTAAGTCAAAAATATTGCAGATTTTCACTGAGGTATTTAGGTAGAAAATGATGGGACATTGTTTCAATTCTGTTACTGTGTGAATGAAAAGATTTCAAGAACAGGAGAAAATTAATTGAGTTTATTCAAATGATATCTTTTCAGGCAATTAAAGATGAGAAAATGTAATAGTTTTGGGTTAGGTAAAAAAATACAGCATTCTCACCCATTTTGGATTTCCCATCTTCATACTTAGTTCTCTGTAGCACGTGATGCACAATTCTACTTCTTGTGGAATTGCTGAAGAAGCTGTCTTTGTTGTTTATCGTAAAACTAGTAAAATAATTAATGTCTTAATATTCAAAACAATCCACACACGTTGAAACATAGCTGAATGAAACATTTTACAAGATTTATTGGATGTTTACATTCCTTAGACATAAGATTTTACACCCTTACAGCAGGTCCAATAAAGTTACCCTTGTCACAGATTATTTTTGGGAAAAGAAAACTAAAACTAAAACCAAAAATACCCTACTATCTAGTTAATTTTGGTTCTGGATATAATTAATTAAAAAAAGATCTTCAATTACAGTTGTAGCCTTAAATTCAAATTACTTATGAGATAATAGTTTCTATGTAGTGGAACCACTCTACTATTAAAAAAAAATAAATCCATCCACAGGAGACTTGGGTAGCAGCTCCACAACTATTTGCCCTTAGAGGATCCTAGAATGGAGCCAAGTAAAGCATCCTTGGCCAGATGGCTCCATTCTGGACACCAGAAATCTGATATGAAGGAGCTTCTTCCTGCTGAGCTGTGCCAAAAGTGATATTATTACAATTAATTACATCAGATGAGCTGATTGAGAAGAAAACACCAAAAGCAGGGGATTGATCCAGTGTAGTATGGTAAGTTACTGGGAAAAAAAAAATTGAGACTGTAATACAATTACTCTGTTTTTCTGGGGTAAAGTCAGTTCACTACCATTTAGCTTCTTTACTGAGCAGAAAAATCCTGTTTATTCTCAATCATATTTCTACTTTAACTTTTCTCTCCTAAAACAGTTTTCACAAAATAACCTTAAAATTAAGAAACAGGATTTTAAAATCTAACTCTATAGGTACTGAAAAAATTTATATCACAGTTTAACTACAAAATCATCAGCATGCTGATTTGAACACATATCGTTTTGTTGTATATATATTTGTATTTTTAGAGGCAAAAGACCTTTTTAAATGCAGATCTGATAAGAGAGGAAAAACATCACCACTGGTTTTAGTTTGCTTCGGGCGTTCCAAATTTCAACAGCAAAACAAGTAAAATAAATAATAAGCAGAGAAAACTCGAGCAAGTATTTGCGTTTTGTAACTTAAGGGAAAGAAAACCCAAAAAAACCCTCCTAAACTAAAATGGCAACATTCATTTTTCAGTCAAACCTCAGATTACCGAGTGACCATCGCATAGCGAGCAACGCAGAGCAGATTCCCACTTTTAAGAGAGTAACATCAAATAGGATACTTGGTATTGCCAGCGACCATCTGTCAGCAGCCACCTCCATGGCACTTGCCTCGAGGTGAGAAAAGAGAAAAACCCTTGTGGGTCTCTGGCAGTGCCTTTCCAATGCCAGCACTTACTGGTGTATGCGTGCCCGGCTGAAGGGGGCTGTGTAGCAATCTGTTTCCTCCAGATCAGGCAGGGCCTCCTTATCAAGCTTCATGGGATTTCTCGGCAACCAACTTTTCAGCTCTCTGATATTCCTCTGCAAACTGAGACAGTGAGGAGGAGTCAGATTCACAGGCTCTCAATTCCTCGTCGTTTCTACCCCCAGCACTGCGTGTTTAGGGACGTCGTGCTAGGGATGAAATGAAATGAAAGCAGGGAACTTCCACGTTAGGTAAAATAAAAGAAAATAAGGAGTTAAATAAAAAGCAAAATGAACGATGTTTCTTTGCAATCCATCTCGAGCACTTTACTTGAGTAAAACTCACCCTAAAATTAGTGGGATTATAGCTCAAAATGGGACTGCGGTATTGACTCTGGAGAAATTAATTTTCCAAAGTATTTCATCTAGCAGAACAGATGCTTATGCTTTAGTCAAAATCATCTCTAGCCACACTGAATAAAGCAAGTGAACCTCCTCCCCACTCTCCTGCCTGGCAACGTGGACTCTAAAATTCATAAAATTTTCAAGTAAATTTGAGAGTGCTAAGGATCAGATTATGGTTTTCTGATTGCAACAAAGCTCTCCCCTGCAAAATTTTCGTAAAAATCCAAGAGCTGATATTGTCTTATGAAAAAGTATACCTAAATATCAAACAAAATAAAGGATATGTTACAGCAGAATGGTTATGCAGTATTTAAGGAAAAAAACCTCTAGACATGGCTTCCTCCAGATTCCTAAAAATTGATACTACAGAACACAAACAGAACATTAATGTTGTATCTTCAATTAAATTATATACTGGCAACATAAATGTTTGATTTTTTTTTTCCTCTACTGGCACCTTGCCTAAATGATGTCTCAGGTGATCATTTATGCATGGGTAAATCTAGTCAAGTGCAGTTAATTTTCAAGCAAGTGCTCACTTCAGTTTCCCACTCCTTGCTCACCTATACTTTTTTCATATTCAATTGCAATGCAACATGGTTATTGAAGGAGGAGATCTCAAATTAAATATGCTATATCATGACAAAATAAGCACATCAGAGATACAGAAAAACTCCAAATTTGAGAAAACCATTCCCTTCATAGTATTTTTTAAGTGGAATTTAGGTTTTACTCAGTGTATATGTATGCATGATATATAAAGCATACATATGTTATATTCACAAGAAGTGTAAAGCTAAGCAACATTTTTTTTTCTCTGAGGTGAACACTTCATTGCTGTTGCTAAGCAGAAGCACAGCTACACATTTCATAATGTCCACAGTAAAAAGTTGTATTTCATAATGTAAATAACATTTCATCATGTGAATGAACAAAATTTCATAATGTTCACAGTAAAGACTAATAAGTGATAAGATGGTAAATTGCTCTCAGGCAACAAAGTAACCCTTGTGAAAATACACTTCTTATTATCAACATCAGCAAAAACATTCTACCCCTACTTCACACAGTACCAGACAGACATTTTAGTCAAATATGGGAGAGGATTTTACAGTTACATTTAAAATTCACAAAATTTCCTTCTTGATATATCTTGCAAGACACTGGTGCACATTCTGCTGTAACTGATACTGCACTTGAGGGACCACTTGTGCTCAACATCAACCACTGTAAGCAAAAGAACATAATATGTTCATGAAATTGAAACACAGAATACAGTTCACAGGCAGGTGGATTCCTTAAGTGTCTCCTTAATAATACCTTAGTGAGTTGATGATCTTTATTAGTTCCAGTGGAAGTTATATATAAGTGCAGTTTCCCCTTTACTCTCTTGAACTCTTTTTTCTGTTGCACACTTGCTGACTTTTTAGTCAAAATCCAGAATTCTTTTTTAATGAGGTAAACGTGCAGATGCATCAGGAAGAAGAGAAAAACAATGCCTCTAATTTCAGACTTTTTTTTCTTATGAAAGTACTTTAAAATTGGTTATGGGAAAATTCTTGATCATTTCTCCCACACAAAAATCTAAAAAAATAGTAGATAAATATTATAAAGAAGATAGCTCCTGTTTAAAATTCATTGCTGTTTCTTTTAACATGAAAAGCAGGACTGGAATAGACTAATGCTTGTGTCCACATCATATTTGCAGTTTCTCTTCTGCCTTTAGTGCTAGATAGCATAGAATATTGCAACTGAGAAATGTATAAAAATGATCCAACAAGAGAGAGATTTTTCTTATGTTATTTTACTGTTGAATTTTCATGGAGCTTTCCTTTAAATAAATTTTTGCCTAAATCACAGGACTAGGTATTAGCATTTTTACTCAGAGTGGCTTTCTGTGGAAGAAGCTGACAGCTGGCCTGTGAGCCTGAGGTGTAAGTTAGCTAAAGAAGAAGCTGGTAAGATTCATGTTTATGCCTGAAAGGAATTGTACCAAGGTCGTTAGCATGGAAACCAAGAAGACAAACAAAAGAAACCTGCAGCTACAAGGAGTATTTTTAGAAAAGTTTTGTGAATGCTAGCTGAAAACATTGGTACAAAGCTTTGTACCAATGAACACTGGGTTGATTTTTTTGTAACCAATGAATAATGTGTAAACTCTGTCAAGGAATGTGTAAAAAACAGCATGCAGCCATAATAAACCTAGCTGAAAACATGAAGTTTTACTGCATTATTCTGTGTGTCATAGCCCGCTCAACAGTGACAGCTTTCTAGGTTAAAAGTGGCAGTTTAAACAAATTCCTGGCTTAATCTATTCAATATAGCCTATTTAGCTACAGTAAAAGCAGAGAGAGCTAGTCTGGGGAAATCAGTAGTTCAGGCAATGAGATAAAATAAAAAAAATATCCCAGTGGAATGGTGCTGCAAAGTTCTGGGATAATGCTTCAGGTATGCTTTTCTTGAAACCACTCCAGCTGGTGCTACTGGAACACTATGCACCCTGGAGCAAAGGGTAGTACTCTGAAATGCATGTGCATTTCATCCTTAGCTACACAATTTAATATTTTATTGTCATTTCAGCTTTGTTCAACTTCCATTCTCGGTTGTACCATTCTTATTTATTTGGTTGGTTAATCCTTTTTTTTGCAGAGCAAAGTTCATCCAAAAATCCTTGCAGATTACATTTACTCAACAGACTGCAATGCAAAGGAACACAGTATATAGATGATCTTAGCATTATCTGACCAAACTCAAGGAACAAGATACCAGAATTAAGCAGCTTCACCTTCATGTTAGGTAGTTTTGACAGCAATCACCACCCAGTACTTTGCTTGGTGTTTCTATCTCTCAAGATTTGCCAGAAGTGTCAGCTATATTTCCATGTAATGTAATGGGAAACACATTAGGGTTGATAGATTCAACATATATATATTTTTAGTGATGACACAATCATCACTAAAAAAGAAGAAAATTATAATAACTTTGTTTAATGGAATGATATCAACAATTTCACTTCAGTGTGCACACTGAAATCCAAAAGATTTTAAAAGTCCTTTTGCAAAGCAAACTTACTGCAGGTCAGGTGTTAAAGAGTCATTTTTGATTCTCTATCCTTAGAAGTATGAAGTGATTTTAACATTTTTGTGGGCAGAGTGAAGCTGCATCCTAAGACAACTATGTTTTAATTTTCTTGTCCTTTATGCCATCCTTTATCAGCGTGAAGCCAATTGGTCCAATGTGGCAACTACAAGACAGTTTTACTAAATTATTCAATGAACAATCTGAGAGTTCCAACAATTTTTGATACCTACCCTATTTACATGTATATTCCTCTCCTTTGAGAAGAAGAAGGCTTTCCAAATACTGCTCATAATGAATATGATAAATTTATTTCTATAGTGTGATTCTATGGATAGAAATCAAGTTTCATACAATTAAATACAATGTTAAGGGCTTTTTAAAGACGTATAAATAAATAGGGAGACACGACATAGATACCACATAAAAGAAATTAAATATTACATTTCTCTTGTCCTTTCATTCATGCACCTACTAATCTTTTGCAGACCTTTTAAAGAACATTTATAGATACATAGATATCTATCATAAAACCACGTCAATAAAGTTAGAGAAATGTACATGTCACAGCAGGTCCAATATACTAGTGTTACTTTGTATTCTTAAATGATAGAAACTTTTTAACATTAATATTTTGATATACAAGAATTTTAATATAGTTCTTCATTGTAGCTCATATAAACTCAACTCAGAAATTTTAACAAGAGATTAAATAAATTAGAGAGAAGCAGTTAAGCTTGAAAAGTTGTAAGATGCAAGGTAACAATGACAGTTGTAGAAGTTAAAGTATGCATGTGATGTGTATGTCAGCAATTTCAGAGGTAGCTTTCAATTTTAAATATAGCTTCTTTATTTCTTTTGTTTCACAGAATCCCTTTGTGCACTGAATTATATAAAGTGCCAGAAAATAAATGCATAAAAATATTCATACCCAAATTCTCACTAAGTATATCACAGGTAAAAGCATTTATCTCAAATACAAAATCAATCTGGCATGTAAATTACAAATTACTTATTACTTGATTCACAGGTACTGTGCAACTTAAGTTGCATCTTTCAGACATCTGCCCTTCTAAAGAAAGAAAACAAAATTTCCAGGACTCACCAGATGGATTATAGATGAAATGAGACCATTTTGAAGTAAAGCTTGTTGATTTTGCCTTTTATTAAAAGCATATCACTTAGACTTTTCATAAGGCATGCTAAAATGGAGCAAGCACGCAAACTGGGAAGAGGACAAAACGCAGTTGTAAATCTATATTATAAATTGGTTTATTTCAACATATTTCATAGGCTTATATGTTTAAGGTTTTCTCACTTTATCATTCAACATTCTGTTGTTAGCCGATCGTCTTGGAAACTGTTATCATGAGAGTCCCTAAATGCTTTCAGAGAAAGGAGAGCTCTTTACCATCCAAAGTAACAATAAAAGAACCTAAATCAGAAGTAATCTCATCTCAAGATCCAGTTCAAGAAAACCAGTGACAAGGAACTCTTTCAGGAGATTTCCCTCATGTGAAATATTTTTGTGTATCTTTTCTGATGGGGACTAGGATTTACAAGCCATAATTATTGTCTGACTAAAGCCATGGGGAGTAGCTACAGCTCAGCGTCTCCCATTCTCACTTCCTAGCACTCCCAGGCTCCTTCCACCTGCCCCCATGGCCTCTTGTACCCTTCTTCTGGCTGACAAAAACACCAACAGCAGCAGCTAGCTACAAGTGAGTTTTGCAAGTTATCATCTCAGCCAGCAAATAAAAATTCAAAGCAGCCTTCAGCACGTGGCATTGATTTGTTCCTGATCACGAGGACACACAGGAGACAAAGTGTGTTTTCGTATCTAAGGAAGCAGCTGGCTGCCAGAATCTGCAACACACCCCTCTAAAGTGTCCTTCATGCTGAAGAAGTATGCCTTTGTGTCAGCAGGTGTAATGGCAGAGATAGATCCAGTATTAAATCTTTGCTGTAAAGATAAGATCTCCTTTTTTTTTTGTTTCCGTAGCATAAACATTTTTACATTTCTAAAATGAGAACTGGCAAAGCTTTCAAGTACTGCACCTTGGTACAGATGAATATTTTAACACTTTGAGCTGACATATTTTGAGTTTTCAGGAAAATAATCTAGTTTTCCAAGTTTCATGGATAAATTTACAACTGCGAATGGGTTTTCTTTAGCAGGGTGGCTATTTGACAAAATTAGAAGTTACACATCACCCACCAACCTGCCCATGGTTTTGCTCCTCCAGTCAGTGTAATAACATTTTTTCCTGAAAGAACAGCAAAAATCAGCTGAGATTAATCGAGTAGAAGACAGTTGAAAAAGATATATATGTTACAAAGGAATGCTAGACATTTTAAAGCATGCATTTTCATAGACAAAAAGGTGAAAAACACTTTAACAAGGCAATTTAATAGAATAAGTCACTACAATAACATAGTTTCATATTTGTCAAGTTTTACCTTTGTTCTAAAATTACATTTTAGATTTGTAGCTACTGACAATAATGACAGCTAATCAATAAGTCACTTAACAGTTCTTTTCTCTCCAGCCTTCACTTATAGACACTTAGAGAAACAAGACCAGGAATTCCCAGTAAAGCCTTCTGAGAACAGCTATTTTGAAACTAAATGGAGATGTATTTGCTGCATGGTTACATTTTCCACATCGAGTTTCAGTTTTTCAGGCTTTTTTCCTGACCTCCTCCTATAATTTCACATCACATTTCAACCACAGATAAGCCTTGACATTGCAGATTCTTCAGGAGTTATTAGAACTGCACACCTGAGCAGTATTTTAGATTTATTAAAGCACATTACTTTCATTGAGGATCCACTGAAATTACTACATTAAAAAGAGGGTGAAAGGCACCTTGTCTGGAAAATGGCCATTGGAAAATTATCTATGTACCAATCTGCAGACTGCTGGCAGCCTGATAGTTGGTACTGCTAGGCAGAACTGTAAATGAAGCAAGGAGGTGTTATTAAAGGGTTTTCAGACTTTTTTTTAAACAAAACCTTCTTTAATTCCCTTTAGTTACCCTTAGCTGTTTTGCACAGATGGAGATGATGGAGTTCAGCTAAGTTACAGATGCAAATAATTTATTAATTACAAATAGTAATTATGTGTCACAAGCTACTTGTAGACAAATAAAATTAAAGCTTTGTCTCAGTTCTGGAAATATACAGTAGTTGCATTTCTACTGACAGACCATATACTTAACAAAAATACCTATGAAAGTTAAAAAATTCTAATTCAGTCATGATCTAACTTTGACTCAAACCCCATTTGAAACCATATACATATGCTTCCAAATAAAGTAGCATTGCAAAGCCAGCCTTATATACAAGACAATAATGATGACTACACACTGTCTATTAAAATTTTACAAAAGTTTCCTTCTGCAATTGAAACACTGAGTTTCTATCTCTATTACATATATGATATATATTATATCTGCCAACATATTTTGGTATAATGCCCTGCTAAAATGGACCTGGGGTTGTGGGTGAATCTCAGAAGTATTCTTACTTTTCAGAAACAGAGAGAAGTAGCCTGTGTGATAATAATTCTCTTGATTTTGTTTAGATTCCTGGATTGAGCAAAATGAAACTAAAAAGTTTCATGGGTTATTCATATATGATATTGACATATGGTATATTTTAGTGACCATAACTAAAAGTCAAAATTTTGCAAGACTGTGCAAGAGCAAACAGGTATACTGTAGGGAAGGTTATCTGTCATCTTTTATACTAGAACCAGTCAGAAACCACTGATAAAACAGATAAAGCCTAAGAGAAATAATTTGCTTTTTAGAATTACAGAATATCAAGTGCAACTCTCTTCTCCTCTTAGGCCTACTTAAATCAACCTAAGGATGACTTAAAACTTTTTGGGAGGAAGATATCCTAGGTCACTGAGTAAACACTATGGGAGAATTGTATCATTTGAGGTTCCTTTGTCCATTGAATGGTTCCCTTAAGAAAACAATATACACAGTCCAGGTAGGAAATGTTTCATCAAAAAAAGCAAATTCAACACTTCAAACACAAGTGTTTTTAACAGAATATGTAATTAAATTACAAAATGTGTGGTCACAGGAGTGTAGATTTATATTTTTGCATCCATGAAAAAGCCATCCAGGCAAATATGAACAGAGATGAAGACTTAAACTCTGTCTCAGCAAGTTTCTAAAGCACAGTCTTCTATAAATAGTGAAAGTATCATGAAAAATTGTTCATTTCCTGTAGGGGACACTTTAGAAAGGCTGCTAGCAAAGCAGGGCAGACTGTTCTTCAATTCTGCTACATCCAGTTTGGATTTGTAACAGAATTGTGTTGAGTCTTCTGTTTTAAAAGTTATAGAAATTCAAGAAATATACTGAAATATTCACACAAGTTTTAGACTGCAATTTCATTTAAATTCCTATTAAAAACTTTTTAAAGATAATAGAAATGTTGCCAAATTTACTCTTTCTCACAGTTCTATTATGGAGGTAGAGGTGGAAAAATTTCTTCCCAATTATATGTATTTCATTGTACAGCAAATCTACCAAAAAGGTGAAATAGCAAAATTTAGTATTTTATCTACTTTTGCTTTACTGAAATGAATTGGAGAAAAAGCAGCTAAAGCAACAGTCCAAGAATAAAGACACTTTGGGAAAATACTGTAGAGAATATATTTACATGCCATTTAATAGTATAACAAACAAACCTGACCTAGAATGCCTTCCAAATAAAGTAGAATTGCAAAAATCAGGCTTTTTTTTTTTTTTGTTCTGAGAGCACTATGGATCTATGAAGTAACTGAAATTATGAAGAATCCAAACCATTGCTAAAACACAATTTTTGTTAATTGCTGCATCAAACGTAAGAAAAAAAAATTTAATTGGAATTTAGATTATGTATGTATACCCATACATAAACACTTCTATATTTAATATACTGACAAGTTTGGGGTTTTTTTAACTAGCAAAAAATAAAAAATAAAATAAAAAGCTAACTAGTTTTTGATTTAATCCAAATAGCACTATAATAATATTCTTAAACTTATGGAAGATGACTGTTACAGAAAGCATTTTTTTATGGGAAGGCCTTTGAAGGCTTAATGGGATGATGTGAAAACTCATTACAGAACTGGGTATGTGGAGCAAGATTTGAGCAATGGATGCTTCACAATCACTGTTTCTGTCTTAGGACCAATGCAAGAGAGCACAGAAGATTGAACACCTTGCAGTTTGAGTGAGGAAGTAGTGCTGCAAGGGCATTTTCCATGAGTCACACAACTTGGGCATCTAGTTACCACTTAAAGTCATTCAGAGTGTGTTTACAGCACACTATATGCTTTTCTCTCTCTAAGAACATTTTTAATCAATTATTAAATCAAAAGGCACATTTTTCTCCTTTAAAGACTTAGGTATTGTTGCAGGAAATATTAACCTGTCCCACAAATTATTAAACAAATATTTATTGCAAAAACATACAATAACAACTTGCTTTGCATTCAGATAAGGAACTCAGTTTAGTCCATTATTCTGCCTAAAGAAAGCTACTGGACCTCATTTTACTCCAATTGTGACATTATTTGCTGTATTGGATTCAGGGAAGACACTAGATTTTTCTGTCATTTCCCTTGCCTTTCAGTAAGACTTCAGAAAAACCCTAAAATCATGGAGGATTTTATTACCTAATCAAGCTCATATGGAGAATATCTGAAACTCTGCCAAGAACATCCAAAACAATTGATTTAGAATGCAAGTTTGAAAACAGTAACACAGAGTACTGTGTAAAAATGAGGAAAGGACAGGACTTACTTGTTTCTCTTCTCTCCCTATCACATCACTAAAATAAATATGAGCATGCCTGGCTGCAGAGCAGCAAAGACTGCATTTTAGACTTAAGCAAGTGATGAACTTTCAGTATTAAGCACTAAATTATAGGTTTCTTAAAACAGTTTCCACCATACCTGAAAGGCATCCTGATGTTCATTCTTTCTGCATATTTGCACAGTGTCTCCCACGGACAGTGAATTTTAACAAACATGATATCACTGTTGGTAACAGCTGGCTGTAAAGAGCAGTAAAACACAAATATATATTAATAATTTAAACCTCTAGCAACCACCCTTCCAGAAGCATTCTTCAGGGTCAAATTCTGATTTTAGGCCTGAATTGGGCAGGCAACTGAAAAGAAGTGCTCTTCTAGACAAAAGAAAATCAGTAACCCTTTTCCCTTACAAACTGTAGTATGTGCAGACTAGTGGGAGAAAAGGAATCTGTAGGGGAAGATGGTTGGTCATGAACATTAGTAAAGACTTCATGCAGCACCTTTTTACATGGAATAACTTTTACTTGAAATTAATTTTAAATCTCAAAAAATCACCTTAGATAAGCAGATTGAAGACCATGCTGTGTGTCTCCCATTAAAGGAGAAGCACGGTCAGCTGCTAGAGACATGAGAACAGATGAGAAAAGGCTCCAGGTTGCATTCTGCCAAAATGGTAACTCAAGGGAATGGTTCAGTAATTGAGTTAACTGCTGGGAACTCTTATATATGTATGAACTGAGATGGTTTTTTTGTTAAAATTACAATGTGTACTCTACACAAACGTTTTTCATCACTAATTTATTTGTACATAACAGTTTCAGCCTTACCAGATTTGTATATTCACTTTCTCTTATGAACACTTCACTTCCCCACCCTTGTCCCAAATGTATTTGTTTAAGATTTTATAACTAGATATTTTGATATTTGAGTTGAGTCTGATTAAAGTCTCCAAAAACTTGAGTTTGCAATGTTTGGTAAGTAAAGGTAAAAGAAAATGTAGCTAAAGGGGTAATAACACTTAAAACGTTTACAATTTTACCCACCAGTTCCATAAAGTCATATCACAGTTCCATACCACTACCTCAAATACTTTACTTTCTTGAAAGATGTGGAAAAAATAAAATACTAATGGAAAACAAAACATTTCAGATCTTATAAAACCATTTGTTTCTGAACGTCAATAAATCTGAACTGACAAAAGCTAAGATTTTACTATTTATTTTAATTGGAACAAAACCAGTCATTTTTTACTACTATACTGTAACAATTCTTAAAAGCCTTAAAATCAAATTTTAGTCAGGTTATGAATATTCAAGGTGCTCTGTTGTGAGCCGTATCTTGCAAGCTCATTGCTTAAACACAGACAATATGTTACAATTCTTCTGAGATGAAAAATCAAGATGGAAGATACATGAACAATAGGAACTTATATCAGAATAGACTAAATATATACCTGTTCTGTAGGTAATTCACGAGACAGCAAAAATCCAAGGCTGTTTCCCTGGCTCCGTTTTCTTTCATTTTTATATTAATACTACTATTATGAGCCATGGATTAACCAGAATAGTGACAACCTTAACCCCTTGGAAAAGAGTGAGACATTTAACATCAGGCATTCTGCTGAAAGGCATAGAGGTTATATATTAAAGCAACAACATGGGTTACTGAAGCTGGATCTTTTCCCTTTGGACTACACTACACTACACTTCTGTGTACAAACACGTATCCCTAAATCATTTTGAACACAAACCACCAAACAATTCTTCTTATTAGTTTAATATAGTTAAACAGATGATGGGAATAGCCTGACTGGAAAGGCTTGTAATTTTGTCTGGAATCATTTATCAGTTCAGCAAAGTATGATAGTATTATAAAGGGGTTTTCTTATGCCACATAAGCTAGAGGACTCACCTCTCGTTCTAACATTAGCCCTTCTGCTCTCAAATTCTTCTCAAATGTGCTTCTTTTTTCTACCTGTGGACTTGATTTCTTGTAGACCAAGATGTAGTCAATGCGTTTTTTTCCATCTTTGAAGAAGAGTCCTGATGATGCCATGGCATCACTCTAGCAAACATAAAATAAAAATACCCTAAATATGGCATAGATAAAGATGAAGAGCCCCATCATGAACTGTATATAACACAGCACTTCCTAAACCATGGAAATATCCATATATCTGAAGGATGAATATGCAACAAACTCAGAAGAACAAAAATCAATATGCATCAGTTGCTCAGGATTTCAAATTAATTAAAACAAAACAAAACAGCTTCACAAAACCCATATTCCAGTTATTTCAGCTGTGCAAAAACCTTACAATTATTGTGTGGTGTGTATTGATATGAATTTTTGTTAGTCCCTATTTTCAAGTAGGAATTAAAAAGAAAAAATAAAGGCAGGTCAATTAAAGCAATTTTCTCAGCTTTTTTTCTCTGTGCAAATTTTATAGAGCAAACATACTTGTATTTTCTCCAAGACAGAAATAAATCTAAAAAATTTAAAAATGTTCTACTGATTGGAATGTTTGCATGGATAGTCTAGTTGAAGTGCTTTCTCAATGCCATGTTAGCAATGTTTAAATCTTGACTAGTTCCTTCCACCATGCTTGCAAACACAAGGAATTACCTGACCTTGATATTGAAAACCCTGCTTTACATGCTGCTGCTGCAAGCTATTTTTGCATTCTGTGCTTTGCATGATTCAGAACAGAGACCAAACCATCTGGTGACAGACTATAGAACCATAGAATCATTAGGTTAGGATGGACATCCAGGATCATTGAGTCCAACCAAACACCACCTTGTGACAACTGAATTACAGCACTAAATGTCACATCCAGTCATGTCTTGAACACTTCCACAGATGGTGACTCTACCACCTCCCAGGTCAGCCTGTTCCAATGCTTAACCATCCTTTCAGTGAAAAATATCTTCCTGGATCCAATCTGAGTCCACTAGTGCAATTTGAGGCCATTTCCTCTTGTCCTGTTGACTGGTAGAAGAGGCTGACCCCCACCTTGCTACAATCTCATTTCAGGTAGCTTTAGAGAGAAGTAAGGACTGCTCTGAGGCTCCTCTTCTGACTAAACAACTCCAGTACCCCAGCCACTACTCAAAAGACTTAATCTCTCTAGATCCTTCATCAGAAGGACTGCCCTTCTCTGAACACACTCTGAATTCTAAATAGAAATGGTAGTAAAAACATTATTTTTATTATTTTTTTAGAATGTTATAGATTTAATGATCTAAATCCATATAATGCAGAGGTTTGAAGGTGATGTAATAGACTGAAGGTTCCAAAATGCAGCACCTCAATGTCTCTCTTCAAATGAAGGGCCCAGAACTGGATACAATACTCAATGTGTACCCTAACCCATGCAGAGTACACAGAGACAATCACAGCCCTGCTGTATTTCTGATACAGGTCAGGATGATGTTGGCCTTCTTGGCCAACTGGGCACACTGCTGGCTCATGTTCAGTCAAATGCTGATCAACACCCCCAGGTCATGAAAACTTTGAAAACTGAAAAGGTAAACTGAGAAACTATCATCATCTTCTGAAGAATGCAGCACTCATTTAAACACAAACCATCCAGAAGAATGATAGTTTCAAGCAGTATATATTACACCCGTCGTATATGGGACCAAATGTTTATGAATGCTGCATTTCCTGAACAATAGGATGCTGGTCTTAGAAATTAATCCCATTTGGATTATTTAGATATGAAATTTATAATACTCAGAGTTATACGCAACAGGGACACTCTCTATTCATAAATAGAACCATGTGTCAGTGCATGATATCAGCATTATAAGTACTGGATACCAGCTCACTTGTTTCTGTGTGAAATGTTTTTATTATGCCCACATGTCTCACTGCCAGCCTTCTACACAGTTAGCACATCTGAGAACTCCTCAGTCTGCAAAAACCTGAAGTATTCTAACAAGATTCTTCCTCTTTCCCTGCTTTTTTAACTGCCAAAATAAAAAACAACAACAGTCTGTCTCAGACTGCTACAAAGGAGTGCATCATCTTACACCTGGGAAGATTATTTAAGTACATTAGGCTTCAATTTAGAATCATAGATCTTTAAAGATCATTGAGTCCAACCATTAACCCAGCACCACCAAACCCACCACTACACCATGTCCCCAAGGGTCACATTACACATCTCTTAAATACCTCAAGGGATGGTGATTCCACCACTTCCCTGTGTAGTCTGTTCCAATGCTTGACCACCCTTTCAGGGAAGAAATTTTGCCAAACAGCCAATTTAAATACATCCTAGTTTAACCTGAGGATGTTTTATCTTGTCCTGTTACTTGGGAGAGGCTGACCCCCATGTGGCTAAAACCTCCTTTCAGGCAGTTGTAAAGAGCAGCAACACTCTGCCTGAGCTTCCTCTTCTCCAAACTTGTAACTCCAGCTTCCTCAGCCACTCCATAAAAGACTTGCACCCTGGATCCCTCTAAGAACACACTCTAGCACCTCAATATCTTTCTTTGTATTCAGATAAATAATATCTGAAATCCAAATTAAGGTAGTCGAGAGTGTCAACCACTGCATATAGAGTGCACTGAATATAGAGTCTGTCACCCCTTCAAAGAATTCTGAATAGGAATGGTAGTAAAAACATTATTTTTTATTATTTTTTTAGAATGTTATAGATTTAATGATCTAAATCCATATAATGCAGAGGTTTGAAGGTGATGTAATAGACTGAAGGTTCCAAAGTGCAAGTTTGAATAAGCAAGTTTTTAAAGCCCAAACATTTTCAGGTTCAAGACATAAGCAATAAATTTGCTCTTCAACAATCAATAATTCCTGCACAAGTATTTTATAAAACCAGACCAGGGCTGTTTTTATGGTTTATGAAGCAGGCACAATAAGACACAAAAAGCCTGGACAAAACTCCTCAAAGGGGAGATCTGGAACTTCTCTAACATGTCTTCTGCTCATTCAATTTCTGTACAGGCATGCTGCAAATTATATCTACCTTTTGTAATACACTTCTATTGCCTTTCTTTGAGTTGCTATTTCTACTCTTTCCTAATTTCTGAAACATCTGATTTTCTTCAGTCTTAGAAAAACATTCTTTATTTCTCAGATTAATGACAGTATCCAAAAATGACCTCAGATTCATCAACGTCAAACAGAATTATCGGGGGTCAATGTTAAAGACATAATGAGCAGTGAGGACTGTAGAAAGAAATCTTCTATTCCTGGTTATCCCAGACCACTTTCAGAGAGCAATCCCCACAGGTCAAGAAGCACAATAGTAAGGCCACTTACCACATTCATGCAGTGAACCTGGCCTCTACTACACTGATTTCATGACTGATTCATTTTAATGCTACTGGCACCATTAGTTTCCCTTTTGTGCTATTCACAATCAATGATGACCACCTACATTAGCAATAATATGGTAATTACTTAAGTAATAAATACCAGTAAAAGAATTTATATGGTTGATTTGTATGGATGATTTAGTTGGGTTTTTTTCAGTTGATCTGAAGGAGCTCCGTAACACTAAAGGAAAACAGGGAGCAGTAATTTCAATTAAACATTAATTGAATAATAAACATATAAGTCAGGGTGTGTTATCTATACCTAGCACAAGGAATCAGCTGTTGGTACAGTGGGCATTCAAGCACAGATCACTTATTATTTATCTGCTGGTTTGTAATGAATTCATTAATTCATTCTTTCACCTTTTTCAATAGAGAAAAGGATCAGAAAAGGAGAAGAGCATCAGAACATATATTTTGTGCAAAGATCTTACTCTCCTCTATTCTGTTTGAGATTTCCTGTTTCATCTGAAAAATGTGTACAAAAGAACTAATCAACATTCTCTTATCCTCTCCACCACCTTACTCCTCCAGATTTTCTGAAACAGCATCCATCTGTTAAGCTTTCTTACATTTACACACATATGAAAAGTCATTTGTATTGAAAAACTCCTTTTAGAGTACTGTGACATAGTTCAGGTAGTAAACTCAACAATTTAACTTAACCTTGTTCTTTCAAAATCTTTAAATAGAAGAACTTCATCTGTAAGTCTGTGAGGTACCACTTCACTCAAGCTTTTTCATTATGCAGAATCATAGTACACTCGTTTGCATCAGAGTAAACTATCACCTGAGGCTTTGATATTATAGATCTGCTGCAGTTTCTTGTTTTTATTATGTATCAGTAGTTTTGGTTGATCCATAGCTTGTGGTTAGTGTAACAAATCACATGACGTGCTGCTTTGGAGTCTGAAAGTGTAAAATTCAAAATACTGCCAATTATCATTCAACTGAAGTTTACACAAGGCACAAACACATTGATCAATTTATCCTAGAAAAAGGAGTTTTGGCTTAAGCAAAAAAAAAAAAAAAAAAGGTGGAAGTACCATGGAATGCAAGTACTTACCAAAGCTATAAAATAAAAAGAGTTTATATTTCCATTCAAATGTACAAAAAGAACTTCCTTGGATCTAGCCAACATGGAGGGATTTTTCAATTAAACCACTTTTCAGATTCTAATTAATTAGCAATGCCCCTTTTACAAAGTGGGAACATCTGATTTACTGGATCTTTCTCCCCTCAGTTAATTTAAATAGCACAATTGATAGTAATTGTAACTATTTCAACCTCATTGTTCTGATCTGTAAATTAAACTTTTATTGTTTTTTCACTCCATACATAGAAAAAAGTATTTCTAAAGAGTGAGTTGAAAAACCATGCTCAAAATAGGAGCAAATTTTAGATTCATGTAAGAGCAAATTACATGGTATTCACTGTATCCTAATTTAGTAGCATGTTTCCTTTGTTTTCCACCTTATACTGTTAAAAAGTTTAATAATATACAAGACCTAGGTAAATTTAAGATAATATACAAAACCTAGGTGAATTTAGAGGCTAATGAAAACCACACATAGGTACAACATTTCTTAAACTGTGCAACAGATAAATATCAAGTACCCTCAAACCACTATGAAAGGTTCTAATTTGTTTATAAATTAAAGGTACTGCATAGGAGAGAGCACATAACTAAGAAATGAGATACTTCCCTCTACCACCTGCCCAGTGTTCAGCCAATGTCAGCTCAGATTTCTATTTCTTCAGGAACTTTCTATAACATTGTCCAGCAGCCCTCAAATCCACATCATCTTTTAAAAACTGGAAGACCTCTGATACAGATTTCCACAGCTCATTTCTGGGAGAACTGCTTGCTCCTGGTTTTGAATTCTGGACAAATTTGCTTTATTTGATGCTTCATGGCTGTAATTCTACAATGAAATACGTATTGTTTCTTGAGCTGTGTAGAAACTTATTTACCATTTTTATTTACCATTTAATATTTGACTCCAACACCCCCTAAAATTTACTGTACCCCTAAGGTATATTTATAAATGAAAAATCACTATGTTTAAAGCAATCACTATTCCTCTCTCCTCAAACATGTACATTCCTCTTCTTGCAACAGACTTTTTAACTAAACTTGACAATTAGCTAGTCAGACATGACTATTAACATAAAATATCAATGTAGATAAAATATTATGTAAAATATGCTAATATTATATATATAATATATATACTAATATGCTACTATGCATATGCTATACATTACAATAGGATACCATCATATTTTACTATATTAACAATATAAAATATTGACTATTTTGTAGACTGAAGTCAGATTTCAATATTCAGCCACATTCAGCATTCAAGTCAAAGCAAACACATGAATTCCTACACATTCACCTTCCCAATACAAAGACATCCTTTGTCCTTTTAAGCTTGCAATATTAACCCCTACTTTTCAATTTTTGGAAACAGACTTTACCAGTTTTTTTTACATTATTTATCCTAGGGGATGAGTTAAATAGCCATTTGAGGAATCTTAAATTTGGTTGGCATTGTTTTATACAGTGAAAACTGTAGACAACTGAGATTCTAACTTGTGATTCTTTACTTCAACCTATTTGGTTGATCAACCTAATGTCTGCTTAAATATATGTCATTATTGACTGGCTGAAATAGTGACAAAGGGTATTTTTATTCAGGAAAAATAATATAAGTACTTCAGTATGAATTTAGCCTTGGAATCATTGCATTATTAGATTATGTGTGTCTTTATTTTAATAAATGAATTTATTCTGACTTACTATCAACATCCAGTAAATCAAGTCTGACATGAAAGTAACGGTATAACTCATTTGCCTCACCTACAAAATTTTCATTACCATTATTTCACACAGAAATGTTAAATGAAAAGCTGGGAATAAGACTTTTATTCATTGCATTTTATTATTTGCTTAACAGTTTCCTGAAATTTTGAAGAGGAGGCAATGAAAATGAGCATGATTTCTACATATTTTATATATCTGCACACATATACACAGAGACTAACGACTGTATTTTCCCAACATCTCAGTAGTTTGCTGCAGATTTACTTTGTTAGCTGCTTTAACATAGATCTAAAAAACAGTTTCATCTACTACCCTTGTATTCAGCAGTTATAAATAAAACATCAATAAAAGCACAACATGAGTGCTGGTCTGGCAGGAGGCACAGAGCCCATGGGACTCAGGCCAGAGCAGGTTGTTCTGACTGAACAAATCCAGGAAGAAACAAGTTTTACACTGGGATGTAGCTCAGGCAGTGAAGAGTCTGTCTCAGCTTCTGACTCCAAGGAATGTTGTTCACTTAGCAGAAAGAATATTAAAAAGTTTCTCATTTATACAAACATAGAAAACATCAATTGTCAGTCATGACCAGCAATAGGAGCATTCACTTAAACAAGTGACAACTTACACAGTACACAAGAATTAAGCTCCCACAGCAAAATATGTCTATTTTGTCTCTGCAGCATAGAGAATGAAGTTTAGCTTTCCTCTGTCTGGGCAGCGTCATTTGGATTACATTTGTAAAATTCTATAAAGGAAAGTAAATATAGCAACAGACCTGTGCCTGGGATCTAAAAGACAGATGGGTACACACAGCTGGGTCTCAGGAGCCTTCTTTTATAATAGCACCCTAAATTTGTTAGATATCTCTCTCCATTTTTTTTTTTTTTTTATGCTATGGTAATGGTGTTTGGAACAGAATTAATTTCCTTCCTAAGACAGCTCATGAATTCTGATGCTAAACGTGCCACAGAAAAATAATTTTACTAAACCCTTACCAATAAACAAGTAACATACTAAACAGAGACTTATCCTCAAGTGTCTCAGTTTTTTTCCCAAGGAAACTCTGAGAAGGGAAGAATTCACCAGTAGAAAAAGTGGTGCAACCACTGGAAATGTAAGTACTGAGTCTCAACTCCACCACTCCATAACAGCACCACCTCACCAGTAGCATTTTTTAGAGACAAATACACAGGGAAAAGTTGTAGAACCAGGCAACAGAGCAGGAAGAAGCAAAGACAATTAAGCAGACTTTGAAATATATTTGCTTCCTCATGGCAACACTGACGTACTGCTGGCAATTAGAAATTTGCAAAAACCACCACAATTAGAATATGCAAAAACATAAAATGATGTTTATATGTTGGAATGGTATCTTAGAGCCCAAAAAGGACAATATGGATTGTCATATATACATGTGTGCATATATAGGTGTATGTATATGTATATTCTCAAACACACAGTTATGTATACATGCACTATCACTCCATACACTTGTAAGGAGAATCAGCTTGGAACAGAGGAATATGAAGAGCAGAAAGACATTTAAAATGCAAAAATGCACTGGTTACCAGAGGTATGTCAAGGAAAAGCAGTCTTCTGTACCTCTTCATGCTTTTAAGAGAACTTTCAGAGATAATAAGATTAATTCAGGGCTATTAAATCATGTGTAAGCAAAAGTAGCCATGGAAACAATTTAAAGAACTAGCACTGGAATTTTGGCAGGGGTAAAGTCTGATCTGTTAATTTCTTCAGCATGGCAATTACCTGAAACTGAAAAATCTACATGAACAGCTTTCCTGTCCTGAGCAGAATGGTTCTCTCTAATAAAAGAGAACATTCTTCCAATATAATATATTGTTCATCATAAGATGCTAATAGGTTGAAAGATTATTGGCTGATTCATGAAAAGCACCTCATTTATTTAGATTACTAATTCTTCCTAATCCTGTTACCATGAACTTGGCATTAACATCTTCAGTAATATTCACATCAAAGAATGCCACCACCATTTAAGTGGTCAGTGGCCACATTCAGAGATTATGATTCAACTTATATCTTAAGCATTTTCTGGAAATAAATATATCTCTGATGTTAACTGTAGTGGATTTAATCCCATGAACAAAAGTGGGATACCTAAATAATGCTGGCTTTGTTTCAGGATGTTTAAAAATCAAAGCTGGGACCTCAACAAGTTTATAGATTTCTTAAGTTATACAGAATTAGCTGTGAAGTGTTTTTAAATAGTACCAGACCCATTTTTTACCTTTTAAGAACATACTCTGATTAAGAATAACCTAAGGTGTGCTTTATGTGAAGTTTGATAAGCACACATCTAAGTTAAACTTCATCTTTTTGTGTTTGTATGAATGGCTAAACCATAACCATATTTATTAGAATCATCCTTTCAATTACTTCATTTCAAAAATACACTGATGATTTTAAGTGTACATTGGTTTAGCATTCCTCTTGTGCAAATAACCTAGGAAAAAAAGTTGGGGACATATTTGCATATGCAAAGATATCCAAACTATCTTGGGCATCAAAGACAACATGACAAGCTGCCATAATTACCCACGCTATCATATTTCTGTAAGACTACACTGCTGTGCACAACAAAGCTTTTTTTCTATGGAGACAAAGACTACTAGAAATATCTGACCTTCCTAATTAAACTACAGTTTAACTTTTTAGGAATAAACTAAAGGATTAGCAATTCTTCACAGAGGACATTTATTCTATTTATATTCTACTCATAGACTTACAGAGTAAGCATGAAAAGTGCATTTGTATATGTTATGGAAAACATACTTGACTTCAGGAAAGGAATGGGTTAGGAGATATGCAAAATTTTTAAAGGAAGTTTGTTCAATATTACCATATGAGGGAGCAGCAAATGGAGGATGTTTGGAGATAGAAGGAGGCTTTTTGATATTTAACTTCTTCTATTTGCTCTTGAGATCTAATAGGGAGGTCTCAAGAAGCATACTAATATGATCACTGAAAACTTTTCTTTACGTATATTTTCAAACATTTTCATCTTTGGGTTAAAATTACTTGCTACTTACAAGTGGAGCTGCATTTCCTGAAACATTTCCTGATCTTTTTTTGGCTTTTTTTTTTTTTTTAAACAAAATCTTACAGGAGATGAGAACCAAGAACTAAAAGCACCAACATGAAGTCAACTTTTGTTGCACTTTACCACCTCCTTCCATTCTGGGATAATTATTTTATCTGTTATCATTGCTTTTAGACTTTATTTACTTCTGTGTTATTAGAGTGTGTTTTTGGACTACCAGAAAAAGGCAGTAAATTAGGCTATTGTATAGGTAGCATTTCTTCAGAGTTCCTGAATGCACAGTGATAATAATGTGAACCTTGTTCTAAAGATCCTTTCTTTACCTTGCCAGACAGCAAAATGCACTACCTAGATTAGGAAAAAAAACCCCAAAAACCTAGATCAAAGAGAGTAACAGTGATGTAGTGAATGGCAGGAAATGGAAGTGTAATTTCTCAAATATTTCTCTCTTGCTACTATACATGTAATAGCAACAGGTAAAGAATGGACTGATTTTGCCTCTTCTCTGGAAAAATGTTGCCTTCCACTCAAGTGATAAAGTCTGTTTAAGCCTGCTTCCCTTTCTTAAGGGAACATTTCAAGTATAAACTTGCCACTCAGGGACCTTCTCATTTTCTACATTTCCCTTCCAAAGCAGATACTACTCATTTTTGCTCAGTAGATACTTGTTGGCCTCATTCCTCCTTGTCAGACCCCTTGGCAGAATCACATACATGAAGTTGTAATTTCTATGCAATTTCAAGAGCAGCTGGTGATGAAAAGTTGGCAGAGAAGGATGACAATGACAGCTTTTTCATAGGTCTGAGTGACTCACAATTTTTCAATATGAAAAATTGTGGATTCTGAAATGATACCAAATTACACTATAGGAAATTACCAGTTATAAATCATAATCATGGAAACAAGAAAAGTAGGTGAATACATTGGCATCTGGTTGCTACAAGGAAATTACCTGATCTTCCAAAGCTTTAAAATGCAGCAACAGAAATGAGATTTATGGAGGTATCATGCGTGTAATCTGAAAAACTAAACAATTCCTGGAAAAAAGTATGTATTGGCTTTCATCATGTCCACAAGACATATTCACTACAGCTGAAGTATTCAAGCAGCTTATTGCTGAGAAAGATCATGGCACCAAGAAGTAATTGCAAACAAGTATTTTAGCAATTTTCCCCTGAGTCTCCCAAGTATACAACTACCCTTCCCAAACAAGCCAAAATTAGAAACATTAAAAAGAAGAGAAGAAGAATATGCTTTTATCCTTGTACTCCTGGCCAAAGCAATGTTTCTCATTCCCCTCATCTGGTCAGACTGAGGAGATTTTTTATTGTGACAGATCAGTTTACATTTCAAATATCTGAGAGTACTTACCAGCTGTAAAGCTGTACTGCAGTATTCTGTGCTTTCAGCAGTCTCAGAAAGAATTAGAAGCCTTCTTTTGTTAGTTTTATATCCATTTTGGGAAGAAGTTTCCCTAAGGTTCTCTAAACTAATTGCCACAAAGACTTCTACAATAATCCAAAGGCAGAACAGTAGTGTTCCCTTCTAATATAAGACTAATCTAAATTCCCCTTGCCTTTTTCCTGTGGAAGCAGGCAAAGGTAAAGGGAAGAAGAATCCTGCTTGGTGGCATCAGGTGCTGGCTTTGGCTGGGAAAGAGTTCATTTTCTTCACAGGAACAGGTATAGGGCTATGTTTTGAATTTTGGGTTTAACCAAGACACCTCATTTGCAAAAACAGTCCCTCTAAATGCAGAAAGAAGTTTCCAGAGTAGTTGCCATGATAAAAGGAATTGTCAAAGTTAAAAGCCAGATGCACCTAGAGAAGACTGTTTTTAAACTCTGAACCAATTTTTTCAGTAGGTCAGTACGTACAGAGTCTGACACACAAAAAGTGTATTTTTCCTTAAACTTAATATATAAACTTAAAATATAAAACTCCTCTTCAAACTTTGCAAGAAAGTAAGCTTACTGACTATGAACGTCATAACCATCCTGAATGCAGAGCTTGGAAAAATACAACTAGTGGTTATCTTATATTTCACATGGAGATGCAAAAAAAAAGTATTTTGCTTTAGCACAGTGAAAGCCCTGTCACTAGACAGACAGTACAGCATCTGTTACTAGACTGTTTTGGCAGCAGTCTTATCTGTTATTTAAAATATTTCGTGCTCAGTAACACGATCTAAATTCTACAGACTCCACATTGGTTTACTGCCTTTTTGGCCACAATTAACATAAAAAGCTTGGTCTACCTAATCAACAAAATCAAACAAGAACATTCATTATTATTTATTTTAGTTCAGCTAGCCTTGCTGGAACAGGCAACAAATCTTTGAATACAAGAAGTACTCATGGTAACGGTTTAGATGAAAACGTAACTCAGGAAATTACATATATGACATATATATAATATATGCCATTCCTGAAGTTTCATTTTCATGTCACAGATTTCCAATCTGTAAATACAATTACCTGTAAGCCGATTTAAAAATTATTAGATAGCTGCTGTAAATGTTTTTTTTCTAAAAGCATCCTCTGAAATGAAGCATCAGAGTTCACACCCAGCTATCCAGAATATGGTAGTAGTGATGATGAGTGTGACAAGCATTAGAACTGTTATATGACTCATGAAGTATGCATTCAATGATAAAATCACAAAGTGCCCCAGGTACAATCCATGAAAGAACTCTATAATGGTCTCCTGAAGAGCATACAGCACAGAAGTTTACCATAATTCAAGCATTGCTAGATTCGTAATGCAGGACTACTGATGCCTACAGGCATGTATCAAAAATCACAGTTCCACTAGTAAAAAAAAAAAAAAAATAAATCTGTGCTGCAGAATTCACTATTTCCAGAGCATGAAGAAGAAAATTATTCAGAACTTCTTGAGGTTAAGTCATTTGTCACACATATGCAAGCAATTATGCTTAATGGAAAGGAGAATCAAGGGTATCCTAGTTGAAAGTATGACTAAAAAAAGATACATATTTTGAACAGAAAATCCATCATAATTCTTTGACATTATAGTGGATTAACTGCTGGAGAAAATGCATTGTGATGAAGAGTATAATTGTGTAATTACTAGGCCAGATAGCATGTCAGACTTAACTGGTGAGATGAGATGGCTTTTGCTGTCATAGTCGATATGTGTCAGTTGACATGGACACTGCACTCAGGGTGCTTCATAAAAATCATCAGAAGGCTTCAAGCAGCACCACCTTGTTATTTAAAAGTCTCCCATACCTTTTCTCAGTATCTCCCAAGAGCAGCTCCACACAGCTCTGGCTCTATCTGTCCTTCAGTTCTGTCTCTCTCCTTCCTGTCCCTGGCACAGCCACCTAACACTGTCCATCCTACGTGCAGCATCTCACCTTTTCTGTCCCTTGCACAACCTCCTGTCCCCAGCTCTTCTCAGCACAGCCAGCAGACCCCAACTGACTCCTTCCCAGCTCACTCACCCTTTATCACACCCATGGCTGTGAGGGCAAGGCTGTTCCCACTCTGGGATAATTAACACAGCTGTAACATATCAGGGGGGAGACTGCCTTCAGCAGCATCTCCTTTTGTCTCCCCACATTTTCCAGCACTTTAGTTGAGGTTCCTGAAAATACTCCTACACTCACCTATACAGAAGTGAGTTTTATCTTCCTTTGAATGTGTCTAGATATCATTTGGATACTGCTTAGAAGAAGGATCTTATACTCAATCTAGATCACTCTTGACTCACCATTTGCTACATGAACATAGTTCCTCTACACTCAGAATTTCTGAGGCCTCCCAGACAACATGAATTCCACTCCATGCTCAGAATCCTAAATTCTGTGCCATATAAATTTATTAAAAGAAGGCTCCTGCCTCTTAGATAAGTCAATTAAAAAAAAAAAAAATCCTGGATTTTATATAATTTTGCCTGCTTTTAATAGAGATAATTCCATTCACTGATTCTGTCACTCAAACTATAGTATTGTCACTAATACTCTCCAAAATCATCAGGATAAATAAAATCCTCAAACACTGTCCTCTTCGTGTTAGCAAGCAAGGCATTACTTCATTCTTGGTGAGGAGGTGTGTGTGTCAACAAAATTCCAGCCTCTAAATAAAAATCGATACAAAACTTTTTACCCTATTTATACATATTTAGCAAACAAAGAAATTAGTGTTCATTAGTTCTAAATTACATAATTCTCTTTCATTAACTGATATCCTATCCTCTGTTGCTTATTTAGCTCTCTTTGCACAACCTAATTAGTCCATATTTTTTAATATTTTTAATATCTCTTTCCTCCAGTAGGGACTTTCCAGCACACATACTTTGTCTCTTCTTTGTCTTCTGGTTTCTGCAAAATTACCTTGTGACCCATAAATTCTGAACTCCTTGTATCCAATTTTAGCAATACATCTCTCTTCTCCCAGGCTTTCTTCATTGAAGCATATAAAGTTTAGTTTAACAAAACTAATTTCAGTAATTTTACACAGTTGTGTTCCCACAATAGCAGCTCATGACGACTTTGCTAAATGCTAACTAAAAGTGATTTAAGACTTAAACCACTGCTTATGATTAATTTAAAAAATTAATTAAAAGTTAATTAAAATCATTACCTAAAACTATTTTAGAAGTTTTATCATTTCCAACAACTTGGAAGCCACCTAAATTTCTTACCATGAGACGCCCATTTACTTAGGCTGCAACACACGTAGTGCTCTAAAAACTGCATTTTAAAAATATTTAAGCACATTCTGACAGTTGGTACAATTTCATAGAATTTTGTGTCAATTACCTTTAAAGATGATTTAGTTCGAGGTTCTGTTTTCTGCCTGGTGAGCTTATTTTGAATAAGCAATGACTGATCTGTACGAGCATCATAATTCCCATGTTCTGAATCATCTGTATATGTATCTTTGTCCTTTCCTACATCTGAAGGAAAACCAGAAGAAAACAATGGGCTCATTTTAGATTATGGTGGATAGAAATAAACAGCATTATTACAGCCACAGTTGAATATTCATTTTATGTATACGCTTTTTAATAACATATTTCTTTTCCTGTTAAAGCTTTATACTTGAAATGTTATCATGTTTATCTTAAACTAAAAGTGACTGCTATTTTTAGTAGAAGGTCTACAGAAATGTTTTTTTATTAACATTCAAATAAAAAAAGTCCATAACCTCCTTTACAGTAGTTTTAAAAAACAAATATGAATATTCAACTGCTTGACTCACAGTTGTTGAGGCTCAAGATGTTTCACCAAAAAGGTGGCAACCCTGGAGACCAGAGCAGTATCTCATGTTTGAAATTTAAACAAGCAATTGAAACGCCTGATTCCCCTACAGACATGCAGATATAGCAATTGGAAATTTGCACATTAAGATATTGCAGTAAATGCTTCAGAACACATTTTAATGGGTGTACCTGATGGTGGTAGGAGGCCTTCATGAAGGAAGTGTTCATCTCGTCATTTGATTTAGTTTTAATTGCTCAGCTAGAGTTTTTATGAACTTAGTTGAGTACCCTAAGAGAGCTGCAGGAAACTGAGAGCTTACTGTTATTGTCCATCAAAGAATCATGACAATACTTGCCCTATACACCCAGCAGGAGTAAAATGAAGGTCAATGCCTGTACAGTGCTGGACTGGAAAGTTTTAATGAATGTTGGAAAATGGTTAGTCTTGAAAAAACATGTTAAAGATTTAAAAGGTGGAATAATAATTGCCACACAGTGTTATATTGGACAAATTGGAAAAAGAAACATATTCAGACAAAAAATTTACCCATAAATCCTGAGTCAAGTTCCCATCTCAGCTTTCACATCAGCATGGGAAAAGTCAGGTAGACTAGGAACAGCATTTAGCTCAGTAATTCTAAAACCTAAATAGAAGCCAAGGAAAAAGCCGTGGTTGCTGTGGGAACCACAATCTTAAATTTCATGGATTTTGAATTCATAAAAGTTCAACTGCAACATTTAAGTATTTTTCATTAAGTTTTCAGTTAAATTCTCTACACTAAGTACTACAGAAATTTAAAAACAATAACCACAATTAGCCCATGAACCCTAAACATTTTGCATTTCTGAGACAGAATATTAAAACCCAGAACACTTACTGAGCACTACTTTTTCTTCAATTTAGTTACTACAGAATGATTATACAAAATGTTCCCTTGATAATTTCTAACATTGATATTAACCACGGTAAATCTGTGATGGGATTTCTTCATGTACTAAGCAGCTCATTTTAATTGTCAATGTGCCTAACTCAGGGGGTTTATTTATTTTTAAAAATGTTTTAACTTAATATACAACTTAATCTCTGCCCAAAAATTAATGTAGTTAAAAGAAGCTTTCAGGTGGTAGGTATGTAAAGTAGGAAACAGTACTTAGCAACTCTGCAGATTTGACTTATGCCTAGGTTTGATGAGCTCTTAGTTTTACTAAAGATCAAGAGCTTGTAAAAGGAGCCAGTAAAAAGAAGATACAAGCCTGTGAAACCTAAACTAGGTCATTTAAGCTAAAAAAAAAAAGACTATACTTACATTAAGAAGTCTATTTCTATGAGGGAAGTTATAGATATTTAGACATTATGAGTATATCTAGTACTAAAAACAAAAAAAAATTCAAAACTTTCACAACTTTTTAAATTTAAATAATTTGAAGTTATGAATAAGTTTTCCCTCTGTGCTCAACACATTTCACCTGCTAAATATTTTTATGCTTTCAAGGACACATATTTTAAATTGCAGCATCTCTCTTCTGTAAAAAAAATCTTTCACCTAGAGATATCTCTTATCTTGCCTGAAATGTAGTCAAAATTTGTTTTAGCAAAATAAAAACCCAAAACAACCCTTAAAGAAATTTATAATCATAAAGAAACCTGATATAAAATTGAAAGATATTTCCTATTGTATCTTTCAGCAGTTGATGACTTATTTTATGCGTATAAAGCAAACAAAACAAAAATCCTAGAAACCCTGACAGAGTCAGAGCTACAACCTGACACCCTGTTGGTCAGGGTGTTGGAAGCAGTCCCAAAGTGAGTCCTTCTGGAGTGGCAGATGTGGTTCTGTTGGAACAGAGATGATTCTGAGAGAAAAGGGTCCAGTGATGGTGAGAAGGGTCCAGTCTTACTCCAGGAATCTGGTGGAACCAGATACCTTCTCTTCCTGTGTCTCAGTTTTTATCCAGATAGGAATTATTGGCTCCCCCCCACTGGGTGGAGTATCTCACAATGGGATGATGGAATGTGTCCTGTCACTGGTGAGCCTTCATGGCCCATCAGCAGAAAATATCCCCTGGAGGGTGGACTGGTAGTGAAAGAGATCAGAAACACTGCCCCACCTGGTTTAACAGCTGGCCCATGATCAGAAGGCATCTGCTCCCCTCTCCCCAGAGTTACATGAGATAAACATCTCTCTATTATAGATAAAATTAATGATTTAGGTAATTTGTGCTAAATGCTATAGTTAATAATTATAAATATGTAGGGGCTGTTAAGCAAACTGCAGAAATTGTAAATATGTAGAAGCTATTAAGCACTAATTGCTAGTTGCAGAAACTGCAGAAGTAAAGAAATTAGAAAGAGCCAGGCCTTGGTGCAGGATAATGTAATGTAACTTTGTATCATAAGACATGAATAAAGTGAGAAAACGGGAGATTTGGTGAAACCATGGTGACCACAGTGCAAAGTCCCCAGGGATGTGCTGCGAGGAAGAGGAGAGACTTCATCCACCGACCACCGTGAGAGGGCAGGAGACCCCAGACTCCTGGAATTGGAAGACTCAACTGTGACCAAATGTGGGAAAACATGGACTGGGGAGGGACCAAGTGGAGTGTGTAAACTAAAAAGTTAAAAAAATGAGAAACTATGAGGAATACTCCAAAAAGCTGTGCGTGGAGTGTGAGTTGAGACTTGTGCTCTCCGGCTTTCCCAGCGCACTGCTTGCTTTGACTTCTCACTTTAATAAAGATTTATCTAATTGGCAATCAATTATTGGGTCCTTATATTTTTCATCCCCAACTGCTTTCAACAGTGAAATAGAATACACATCTTTGGTTCCATAACCCAACACACTGGACAAGGCAGGGTAGTGCTCCTTTTTTCTTCACAGTAGTGACTCAGCCCTGATAACTCCCTCCAGAGGAGCAACAGCACAGTGCCACCCATCCTGAGGGAGTTATTTGTGCTAATGGGCCGTAATGAACTGAATGGCACCAGCAGAACAGGCAGCTGCAATGACTATCAAGGACTCAAAAAAACATCCTACTGGATATTCCATTGAGAAACACACAGCCCTGGGGGAGGTACTGAGCATTCCTGCTGGGACCTGAGGATATGTAACTGGGGACTCAGGACATTGCCAGCACCACAACTCAAGAGAGCGAGGGCTGGACCAGAACTTCCACAAGGATCACCGCTTTTGACAAGACTGCAACCATCACTTACTTCCACAGGACTGCAACCACCACCCTGACCCATAAGTTGCCAGGTTGTACACTGAATTTGTGGGTTAATGCCAGCTTTTCTGTATAATTGCATTTATTGCAATCTTTCCATTAAATTTTAGCTCTAACCTGAAATCTCTCTCCAGGTATTTGTATGGGGTTCATTTCTCCTGTGGGTTTACTTTCAAACTAGCATGAGGATTAAAATAGAAGAATCCAGTTAATACTGCTATAGAAGCTCAGGCTTTTTACACCAGTTGACAGAAAGAGAAGTCCTGAATAGACCTCAGCTGTTACTCACCTGTCCAAGCCCAGAGGGTTTGTGGACATCCCTGGAGGTGTTTATGACCTGACTAAGATGGATGGGGCTCTTAGCAACCTGGTCTAGTGCAAGGTGTCCCTGCTCATGGCAGGGGAGTTGGAGCTAGATCATGATTGAGGTCCTTCCCAACCCTAACCATTGTATGATTCTGTTTTCTTTGCTGCTGTTAATAAATGTCACCCCATTTGTGTTTTGCTGGGCACAGCTGAAAGGCATGAGCTAGGAGTGTCCCATTTGTATATACCAGTGGACTTGCAAGCCCTTACAACTTTTTTATTGAGCATGTTCAGTTGGATTTCATTAATTTTCCTCTTTACAAAGCTAAAAAAAGTTGACCTGAATCAAACTGTGAGTCTATCAAAATGTCCATTGATCAATGTCTATATGTTGAAATATGTCAGCTGAGTAGATGTGTTGTATTTAGCTTCTAGTTAATCTACACTGCAGTTAATAATTCAGTAAAGCAAAAAATCCGTAGCCAATGTAAAAATCAGTAAAAACTGCAATAATTGTTTACAAAGCATTTTTCCATTTCTCCTCTACTGCAGGATCAAAAAGTAAAATTAAAAAAAAAATCTGACTGGTTGCGAGACACCTGGATAAAAATCTCTCTACGTTAATGCTCAAATAAATGGAAGATCTTGAGTCACCTTAAAAATTTTGAGATTGTGCAAAACCTCAAGAAATATAAAGAATAAAGGAAAAGAGAGATGGAGAAGCATAACTGGTGGAAAAAATAAAAAAATCTGCTGCACTGGGGACCTGCAAATGGAGAATGGAACTCATGCAGGTTTATGCCATGTCTTCAAACCAACAAGGACATCAAAAGGACATTTGCCTTTATTCTTAACCATTCTCATATTTAAGTTTTGAGCACCTTGCATACTTTTTTTTTTTTCATGTCTGCTGTGGTGGATTGACCCTGGATGCCAGGTATCCACCAAAGATACTGTCACTCCACACCTCTGCAGAACTGGGAAGAGAAAAATATAACAAAAGGCTCCTGAGTAGAGGTAAGGACAGCGAGAGGTCACTCACCAATTACAGTCGTAGTCAAAAGACACTCCTTGAGGAAAATAAATCCAATTTATTACCAGTAAGTTCAAGGGAGAATAATGACAAAAAAAGCTAAACCTTCCCATTAGCCCTCCCCTCCTGGACTTAAAATTTATTCCCGAGTTATTGATCTCCTCTTGCAGGAACAGCAGAAGAGGATGGGAAATGGGAGTTTTGGTTAATTCATTACACTCTGTGCTTCTTCTTCTTCCTCAAGGGGGAACACCTCACAGTCTTCTGCTCCAGCTCGAGGTTCCTCCATTGAGAACAGCCCTCCATAAACTGCTCCAACATGAGTCTTTATCACAGGCTGCAGCCCTTCCTGAACTGCTTCAGTGTGGGCTCCTTATACAGGGTGCAGTCCCTCAGGAAAAGACTGCCCTAGCATGGGATCACAAGTCCTGCCAACAAACCTACTCCAGTATGGGCTCCTCTCTCCACAGGTCCTATCATGAGCCTACTCTAGCATTGGCTTCCCACAGGGTTACAGCCCCTTGGGGCTGTAAACTGCTCCAGCACGGGGTCCCTCATGAGCTGCCAGTGCCTATCTGCTCCACCATGGACCTCCATGGGCTGCAGGGACACAATCTACCTCACCATGGTCTTCAACCACAGGCTGCAAGAGAATCTCTGTTACAGCTGAAGTTGCCATTGTGTATTTTCTTCTCACTTCTTAAATCTGTTATTCCAGAGGCACTTCCACCGTCACTGATGAGTTCAGCCTTGCCAAGCAGTAGGCCATTGGCTCTACCAGACATAGAGGAAGCTTCTAGCAGCTTCTCATAAAAGCCACCCCCTCTAGCCCTGCCCAGCTACCTAACACTTACCACACAAACCCAATACAGCTGTTCAGGTAAAATATTCTCACTAATGCAAACAGTATATGTGCATGACCCTTTACAAGACCTCTTTATGTGAGTTTTCAGAGTACCTACTAGCAGGAGAAAGATTTAAACATCAATCTTTTTAGAAAATCTTACATTCAAAAGACTATGTGCTTGTAATACTACAATACAAAGCAATGGCACTGCATTTTTAAATTAGTATAGACAATTAACAGCATCTTGCTGATGTATTTGACCTAATTATGTCAATGAAAACTTGTGTGGTGGCTGAGAGCTTTTGGAACTGTTGTCACATAAAAAGTTTTATGAAAAAAAAATACTAAAATTATTTATAGTTTTTAATTCCCAAGTGACCTGTTACAGATGGGAAAATAAGTATGCTATTATGACTCTGAGTCAAAAAAAAATCTGTATGAAATGGTTTAGCTTTTACTAATATTATAAAAATAAGAAAGAAAAAAAGGTTGAATTGCAAATAAGGATATCAAATCAGAGAAAAGGGTTCTAAGCCTCTAATTCTACATGTAGAATCCAAATCTTATCTCAATAAAGTCAGTGGGAATTTCAGCATCTAATTCATTATGTCAGAAACTTCACTTTAATTAAGAATGAACTTAAAGCAGATACACCCATATAATTGTTAAAACAACAGAGCATGTAACTAAATAATGTCACCTGAGATCCACAGTCAAGTATAAATTGCATGTATAAAAGTATGATTTAAAAAAGATTCAAGTATTAATTAAGCAGATAACAGATCTCTTCATCCTAGCAGTTTGTGCTGGTTTTGAGTTGATTAATATTCAGTGAGGAGGGAAGAAGCCAGTCACAGAAGGGATGTTCTAAGAGAAGTTGCTAACAGTTTCCTCCGTGCCTGACAAAACCAATGAATGGCTAGTTTTGAATACTGACATCTTGTTAAACTGCTAGAAAGCTGAATGTGCCTCTGGGAATACACACATGTTAAAAACCTAATAAACCCTGGGGCAGCCCTTTTTTTCTTCTGGCCTGAGAACAGGTAACAGGCCCTGCTGAGGGGCTGGGGCCCTTCCTCCTCAGGAAGCCCACTAGGCACTGGCCTGACTGGGCCGGGGAAGGGGAGGAGAAAAAGCCCCATCCTGGCCAGATCAGGCCCCGGGGGCTGTTGACATCCTGCTGCCAGGCTGGTTTTCCTCCCCACCACAGGCTCCGATGAATCTTCCACCATAAACAGTTCTGGCCACCACTACCAAGTCCCCTTGCCGGGGGTGGGGGGCTGCCCCAGCACTGCGAGAGACCCTGCGGCTGAGAGCAGGGGTGGCCCAGCAGCCAGAACTGAATACAGCCAGAGCCCCTGAGAGCCAAGCACAGCCTGAATCTACCATGGTGACTGCTTCGACCATGGTGACCTCCGCAGGCCCCAAGCGAGATATTTAGTCTTCCATTGCACAGGTGAAACTCCCAAAATATTAATTCCTCTCTGAGTAAGAGAAAAGAACAGAGTGAGGACACGCAGAGAAACAACATGAAGGCATTAAAGGCAATGAAGGAGGAGTCAAGTCCTAGATGGGAGGAGAATGAGAAGATGTCGTAGTCTTAGGCTGAAATGCTTTTGTAAGGCCATGGTGATGGAATGTGATATACAAGAACATCCCTTTAATTCATAGAAACAGTATGTGGGGAGATGAAGCGTTCAAAATTGGAGACATGAGCAAAGGCATTTGTGCTGAATTAAGTACATGTTGAAGTAGCTGTGAGCTCATAAAACGTTTAAACAGAGAGAGAGGAGAGATGAAGATAAAGACCTGCCCCCCCAGGGGAAGAAGATCTCTATTCCCAGAGATGAAGATGATCTCAAAAATAGATGAAGAGAACCATTCCTTTTGAGCAGCTCATCCTTAAAATAATACCCTATGAGTTTGACATGGCCCATGAATGCAGCTGTGGGAAGGCTGCACGAAATGGGAGGGATTTCACAAACACAGATTCCTGGTGACTGGTATTTGTGAGAACTGAAGCTACAAGAAAACTGTTTTCTTCTAGAGAAGTCTCCACAACATAGCAAAAGAGACTCCTCTCCTTAAGAGGACTGATGAAAGACTATTTTAGAAGTGGTCAACTGATGTAAGTCCCAGGTTTTGTCTCTGTACATTGTCAGTGTGTTGGGNAATATTCCTAGTAAAGAACTGTTATTCCTATTCCCATATCTTTGCCTGAAAGCCCCTAATTGCAAAATTATAATAATTTGCAGGGAGGGGGTTTACATTCTCCATTTCAAGCAGAGCTTCAACTTTCCCTGGCAGATACCTGTCTTTCCAAACCAAGACAGTCAGTAGAAAAGAAAAAAAGGTTGTGGGGGAAGGAGAAGTATTCTAAGAGTTTTATTCTGATTCTTATTAATTTTTTTCTTGTAGTTTTGTCAATAAACCTGTCTTTATACCTTTTAAAGTTTAAGCCTGCTTTGCTTGTCCCCTAATCCTATTTCACAGCAGAAAAAGAGTAAATAATTCTAGTGGGCGCTCAACCCACCACATTATTTAGTGCATTGGCCAGGAAACAAATAAATGGTGAACCAAAACCACTACACAATTGCTTTGTTTTGCTATCTTGTTATATATAGACAGGATAAATAACTTCCATCTTCATACATCACAAAAATCTATCAACACTTCCTGATTATAATTTGGCAACACTAAACTTATGACAATAAGATTTACGCTATTAGGTAACTTACATTTTAAAACACCCAAGACAATTTCATTTCTGGAAATCCTTTACACAAAAATGCAGAAGTATTTAGTTTATAAATAGATAGCTAACTCCACATTTTGAATCTTTCTTTTTAGGTCTTCTTATCTGCTTGGCTATCTTTCTTATTATCATACTTTTCTGAAAGGCCAAGAGTGCATTTCTATTTTATGACACAGGATAAAAAGCACTTGTCCTGATTTCTCTATGACATGCAATCCAGTGATATATTTTATATATACACCGTAGTGTATGGTAGCAAATGTTTTTCAATTGAAAAGTGGCATAGTTATGGAAAGGAAAATTAATATTCCTAAATAGTTTCTGTTTCACAGACTTTGATATGATGACTCTTTACTCAATCCTTTAAGGCTTTACACATTTAAGGATAGGCTTTGCAAAGCTTTAGTAAGAAAGAGATAATTTGTCAGGTAAATAATCCCCTTTTGTCCTAATTTAAATCCTAGAAAAAAGCAAGTAACTTGGAGAAGAACATCACTAGACACCTAGATAAATGACACTGTGATGGATTTAGGTCTTATTTTATTTTGCTGTGTACCTGGAATACTATATTATACAGATAACATTGAAAGGTCTTCATCTGTGTATGTATATTTAGATATGAAAAACAACCATAACAGACAAACATAGACTTTTCCTAATGTACAATTTCTTATGAACTTTCAGACAGTGGTACCCGTTAGACAGAATATTCCTCATTTTTCAAAAAGGGAGCCAGTCATATATTATTGCTTTTTAGAGGAATTAAGATTGTGTATAGAACTGGTAGAGGCAGATTAAATGCCTAAAGCACATCAATATTTTGAACTGCAATACCAAGTCCAAAGACTAATCCTTTTTATGTTCCAATGAGCACTGAATAGATTACATAGCTTCTTCATCCATACTGCCAGCTCTCCAGGAGTGAATCAACTCGAATATGGGAGCTGGACAACTCTGGGTATAGGACAAACAGTTCTAATGCAGCTTTTCAGCCACCTCACTACACAATCACAAGAGATGTCACAGCAGGCACTGACCACAGACTTGCGAAAAAATTATTCTGGAAGGCACAACAGAAACATCACATTTCTGTTGAAGCAGAAACTGAACCTGGTTTTCTTCAAGCATCTCTTCTTTCAGTGAAGTGAACTTTCAGTTTTTCTTTTTATGTGAACATTGTATGTATTGCACAGGTTATACATATATATACATATATATTTCAATATATCATAACATACAAAATTGACTTACAAACACTTCTATAATTGAGCACTAAAAAAAAGTTTTTATCATGCAGTTATTATGATTCTTTGTTGGATTGTTAAGTTTTGGTTCAGCTCTTCATTTGTCATTTCACTGTTTTGCAGCACGACACATAAATATGGAGTTTTTTTATATATAAACTTTGTAGTAACTGGATTCAGGATACCTTCAGAATACAAGGTATCTGCCACAGCAAAATTGTTAATCAGCTAGGAAGGATTTCATGTCCTTCTAGAAAGATGAGTTATTATGCACAAATCCTCATAACTAATCTAAGTTAGGGGAAAAAAACATAATTGTAAAAAGAATAAATTAGTTAGTGATGTTTTACTTGCTATAGAGGATTACTTCTGTTCTTATTTCAACCCAGTAATCTCCACCTTCTGTGTCTCCCACCAGAGGTGGGAGGGGAGTGAGTGAGTCAGGAAGAGGGGCATTCTAGTATGTTGAAATCTGAAAGTTCATGTTACACATTACAGGAGCTCAATGCCTATCACTCTGGTTGAATTTATAGATTCCTCAAACTACAAACACTACTTAACACCTAAAACTGACAGAGAAAAAACACAAATCTGTAATGTCTTTGATCTCATTTATCTGTGTAATTAACAAAGGTGTAATATATATAATCTTTTTACTTCATAAATCCATTAACATTAACTAAACTTGTCCAACAGATTTATTGCCTCATCTATAACCAACTGAAATAAAAGAGAAGCTTTCTACTGAAGTCCTTTATTTGATGCCTGTTAATCTCCTTCACACAAGATAATTTTGTCTATAAACAACTCAGGAAGAGGAGAAAGTCATTTGGCCTACATTTCTACAACACTGCCTAATTAAAAATTCACCACATTCACTTAATTCAGCTTTCTTTCATGTTCTCAGGAGAGCAGTTTGAAAACGTTCACTAAGATGATGATGCCCATTAATCAGCCTGCTTTTCAAACTCCATGAAACTGCCAGACTACCTACAAAAAGCATAGTTTTAACCTAGCTGGTGATCAAAGTTGAAGCTGCAATATTCCTCTTTCAGGTTTATTTTTTACTTCCCCTCCCCAGCTACATCCAGATTCAGGATAAAATTGAGAGTTTTAGACTTTGAAACAAATTCTTACCCACACAAATACTAAAGCACCAACAAACTGCATTTTGAAGGCACATGGGCCATTTTATTATATGCACTTTTTAACTGTCCTTTATTTCTCTTCACAAATCTAACAGATAATGCTGATATAAAAATAAGGTAATTTTTACTACTGACCTCTGGGATTTATTTTTAAATACTTTCTTGCTTGTAACTGAAAAACCAAATCAGGTACATTTCTATAAATACAGAATAACTTCACAGATTTTACTTATCTAATTTGGGATAGACTCAAGATGGGCAAATTCATTAATCGAGTTAGTAAAGGGCAACTATATAAATGTGTTTTCTTACATCAGCACAGCTGTAGTCAGAAGAGAAGAAACATCCATACCAAAGTTTAATACAATTTGGAACTGAAAAGAATCAAATCTATCTTTTCCTCAGTTGTTGAGCCCTCCATCTATCTTTTCAGGTTAAAACTAAGTAATGTGAACGAAAACCAGCATCATTTACTATGAGAAAGAATTACTGCTGACATATATAAATACACAACAATATCACCAATGTCTATGTGCAAGCAATTCAGTGAAAAATAGAGTAGGACATTAAAAAAAAAAAAAAAAAAAAAAGGAAATTTTAACACTAAAATCTTGCAGTATCCATGCTTGCCAACCAATCCCACTAGGAAAGTGCAGCAGCTTTAACTGGAACCTTACTAAGACATGATATTCTTATATAACCTTCATGCCAGATTTTTGGTCTGTGCCATGATTTTGGAATATCTGGTTTTGAAGAAGTATCAATTTCACTATTTCCAGTAGTTTCCTATTCAGAAAACCTTGAGAAACCTTTTATCTATCATATGTTTTAGGCATCAAGGAAAGTTGAGGCTAAATCATGTGAGAGGTGAACAGATCCAGCTTTCTGAAAGCAGATACCTTTTATTCAGCATGAAGACATGATTTCTAGTTTGATGCTTTATCAACTGTGTGCAAAAATATCTCTCATAGTAGTTGTGCAAGGTGCAGCAATATCTTTGTGTCTGTATGGGTAAAATAGATGGCCAGGGAATTTCAAAACTGCTTCATCTTGGAACTTGTAAATTATTACCCATGTGTGTTCACAGGTTCGATTTGCAATTACAAAGATAGGATTATTCTAACAATAACTCCTTTCCTACTTACTCTCACTTAATTGCAATATCAAAATGATAGTAAAGCAGTACAAATGTGGCTATTTTCTGCATTATTTCTTTTTTTT
>VWYO01025577.1:11479-26964 GCA_013400275.1 Rhadina sibilatrix | reverse complement strand
CAAATTGTAATGCTTTTTATATGTAAATGTAAATATAGAAATGCAAATACGGAAAACATCTAAAACCAAAAACAACAATAGAACTGCAGCCAGAATAATAGTGAATGACATGACTGTAAAGGAAAAAAAAAGTGAATAATAACACCTTCAAAGGAGTTTCAAGTACATTGTTCAAAATGATTGTTTTATGAAGAACTGTTATTGGAAAAGGATACCCTGAATATACAACATTTCTCTGTCTTTAGTCCCTACTTTTAGTCTAAAAGGTGAGGAAGTATCAGGAAATCTATGACATTTCCTTAGTCACACTTAACCTCCTCTTTCAAAAAAAATGGAAGTTCAGGATAAGTATGGCCTTTCCACATTTACATTTTACATTTAAATACTGTGAACGTAATCAAAGAATCATTAATTTGTCATTATTTCACTTCAGACAACAACTTACCTAAAAATGGATCATGATATTCTGTATTAGACAGCTTAAGCAAGTTGTTTTCCAAAGTTTCCATCACTTTAGCTGGAATAAATGCAATATCTATATCAGCATTCACATGTATTTTGTAAGTTATAAATCTTTACTGTAAAAAACACTTTTTAATGCTGTCAGTCATTCAAATAAAAAACTTTGGACTAAAATTTTGAAGAGCACTTTCTATCAATAGAAAAAAGAGCAAGATAAATTTAATGAAGACTTTCAGTCTATGCCTGAGAGAAGTTTAAGTTCAATAAAATAACTCACTAGAACAATAATTAGTGCCTAGTGTCTATCAACATTAAGGAAAGACTTATTAAAATCCATTACCAGATGAGCTAATTTATTCTACAAAGGCTCACACATATCTGGCAATAGTTGGCAACAGGTGACACACAGTGATTGGGATTCCAACTAGTCTAGTTTCTCTGATAAGGCATGTGTATCTGTTAAAATAGAAATCCTAAAATAAAAGTAGTTCCTTATTCCACACAAGCTAAAAATTTGGAGGGACTTTCTCCATTTGTTCTCATTCTTTCCATATCACTCTTCCTTGATTCTGCTGCTGGTGAATGAATGCATCTCCTCCTACATGTTCTTATATAAAGACTTTTTTGCCAAAGACCTAATATTTATTCTTTCTTTCTCATCTATGACAGAAAAAACAAACCTTCATACTTTTCTCCAGCATAAATGAGCAAGACTTTCTTGTCTTATTACCAGTGAGAAGGAAATAATGTCATCATCGAGAAAAATAAAAATTAGTTTAAAACTCATTTCAAACATTATAAAGATTCACTCGAGAACCTGTTAATACGGGTAAATGGAGATGTTTTGTGCAAAAGCATTTCTTCAACAAGCTGTAGATCTCTAAATAAATCAGAGTTTCTCAGTGCTGGAACAAACTCCTGATAGAGAAAAGAACCTCCTACCTCGTTCTGACACCACATCCACTGCAGCTGCTGATGTCCCTGCACTCAAAGGCTGGGGCTGTGGTTGCACACGATTTGGCTGCAGAAATGAAGAATGCTTGCTCAGGCTCTGAGGATGTGTTTGGCTCTGGGCGAGGCATGGCATAGATCTTCTAGAAGGTTTTAATGGGTGCTCTTTCACTGTCTCGCTCTTGCTTGTATTCATACCTGAAATAGCCAAAAGAAAAATAATAAGCTCTAGCATATTAGGCCATGACAAAGGAAAACGGTTCATTACGAAACCACTTAATAAGCAACTCCTCAACTACACAAAAATGTCATGCTATAAGGTTTGAAGTTCTTAAAAAACAACCTAATGAACTAAAAATACAGATGCTAATAGTATTCCATTCTGTAAAATATTTACATTTTCCTTTCAAAGTCACAAAAATTTTCTCTTCACCATTACGGAAATAAATTAATGCTCTTAATCCTTTCACCTATTGGGTAACATTTGTGAAAAAAATGTAGAACAACGAACAAATGTGGCAAAAAAGACCCCAAACATGCCAGGGTCAGTTAGAACAAAGCAGCAACTCTTACTTCTAAGAGTTGTTTCTGAGAAACAGAGAAACTAAGTTGTTTTCCTCAATTTACATGGAAGAAAGACTCATTATTATACACCTCCTGATTCAATGTAGAGCATTGACACACACAGTCCTTGTAAAAATTAATTCAACACTGAGCAAAATCAAAGCCCACTAGTGCAGTTAGTCTCTTCCACTATACTATTTCTCTGCTTGACAGAATAATTTACTTTACAGCATGTTTTTATAAATCTTAGTTTTTTAGTGATACATTTTACCTCTCGGTTGTGCTAGAAATAATTAGGTAATTTAAATATTTCTCTTTCTTGGAGAGCAAAGAACTTTCCCATCAAAATCTGTGCCACACGAAGAAGGACATCAGACCCAGCAAGTCTCTTTCTTATGTAAACTCAAAGCAAGTGTTAAAGTTTCCTGTCTGACCACGCAAGAGCCACTGTGGCAGTCACACCTGCACCACACCTGAGCCTGGCTCCAGTGGGTGCCCCTCATGACTGCCTGCACATTCCACACTCACAACATGGTTTCCCTACCAGCTCAACACCAGGTTTCCCACAACAGAGTCTCAGAGGTCTGGCTCCTTAAAATAATTGTTAACTGTTAATTGTTAACTGTGTTGCAACAAACGACAGATCGAGCTGGGTGCCTCTGAGGAAAAGGAAACCCTGAGGTTTTACACCCTCACTGTCTAAGTGCTTGAAAGTCTGGGGCCAGGGCCATCAGCTTCTTCCTTGTTTCTGAGGGTCCCCTGAGTGTCACCTGCCCAGAGCCACAGGTCCCCAGGCCCCTTGTTTATGCAAAGGATCACCAGTTCATTCTCTCTAGTCTTGGGCTCCCGACAGCCCGAGCTCAATCTGCAGCTGTCCTGAAGCTGCACACCCAGCTGCCTGCACTAAATGTGGTCCTCAACATCAGAGTCTACAAAGGTCCTTTGATTAGCAGGATAACTCCCAAATTTAACTGTAATAGCTAAGGTTTAAAAGGGCCTTTCCTTTAAAAACTTCCATCAAGCTCACAGAACGTGATTTGGTCTGTGTATTTCTCTTACCAAGAAATGCAGAACTTCATTAGACTGAGGAGAATTCTTTCCAGTTCTGCAGCACAGCAGAAGTGCTCTTGGTCAGATAAATTAAGTATTTAGTACCGGGTGAAGGTAGACATGTAAGCTTCTGTTGCCCCAGAAGTTCCCATAGGTCTTTAAATAAGTATGTGCAGAAAGAATTCTGCTCCTTAATAAAAGGATGCTGTGTGCCAGCAGAGAACTCAGTGGGCACTGGGTTGGCACCCTTGACAAAGCCTTGCTCAGAGCAGAGCAATGCCATACATGTCTGTTGTGCTACTCTGAAGGTTTCTAGGGAGTCTTCTTTATAGTTCTTCCTAAATTAACATGTTTATTAGACAAAAACCTACAGTAGACACAGCAATGGGAAATATAGACTAATATATAAATTGTAATTAATGATCGATTTCTTAAATAGGGTTAGCCTGCCACTAACTATGGACCACAGAGAAATGCTTCTTTCATCTATACTGGAGTCAGTATGTGTAGCAAGATGAATTACTATTAACCAAAGAAATTTATGATAATGCAAATAGCACATCCTGGTATTTAATTTTAACCCAAATTGAAGTGATACATACAAAAAATAGAATATAATTGTTTTATGAGGTAATGCCTCAATTCAAAAGAAAATTATTCCCTTTTGCTCTCTCTTACTCTATGTTCCTCTGTGTCATTTCAAACATATTCCTTAATATCATGCTGCTTCTGCTTGGAGAAAGTTAGTCACAGCAAAGTAATCTCATAGCAGATTTGCTGTTATGCTACTGGTATGAGCCACCTTAGAGTTTGAAAAAGTTAAGTCATACTCTGCTACTGTGTCAGAGTCAAGTTCTGTGATATGCTAGTTTTGGTGGCACTTGCTGTTGCATGCAAATGCTTACCCAGCATGAACAGTGTGTGGCTGACATCATCAATTGGATCACTAAATTGATTTACTGAAATTATTTTCATTCCTTCCTCTCTTTTTCATAAAATCGTTTTCTAGACTATATCTTTCCAACTAGAATTTTGTTACACAGTCCTTGCTTGTTCAGGGATCTTTTAATCTGCAGTAGTAGACATGCATACAGCTAGCAGAAAAAACTCAATAGACTTATTTTTCTATTAAAACTCCATTTATTCGTTCTCCTATAAAATATTCCTCTGGCAGCTAGCACAAGCATGGAAATGATTATAGCATGAGTGTAAAAATGTTGGCGAAAAAGGTGATTCGTGCTTATGGTTTCATTAGATCCTGCCTTTTCAATTTTAGCACTTTTGCCTAGGAAAGTCGTCTTTCCAAGGGGATTCCTGTTGGAAAAGCAAATCTCTACATGGTTCAAAGCCAGAACAGAGAGCTGTATTATGTCTCATAGCTGTCCAATAGGCCAGGCAGGAAAGATGGAGCTAGAACATGATAAGCTTTTCTGGTTTTTAAGTTAATATGCACAATATGTAATGCATGCTCAATATTATGCTGATCTAGAAAGACTCCAAATGAAGCAACATCTCAGAGGCCTTCAGGTTTTGGCCATTAGAAACATAAAAGAAAAATTTTGCTATGCCTCATTCTGTGAAATAAAAGCTCAGATGATAATTTTGGTATTATTAAGAAAAAAAATTTGTCTTTCATTTCCTCCTAATTTTAGATGAGGAAAGTTTGAGGAAAGCCAGTCCATACTAATTGTTAACTCAAAGCTGGAAGCAAGTCTGGATCTTAATTAACCTCATAAAGAACAGCCCAGTAACTATTCCCCATTAAATCCAGCAGAAATCTTAGCATAAAAAAGGAGTAGTTTCTATATAAGTTAAATGGATAATATCAACTTTAGAGATGTGCTATATAATAATATCCACAATCTACATCAACAACATGTCTTACCAACTACTCATCGTGACACCCCACCCCTAAAGGGAAGGGAACATGCAAATGCACAGATGCTTGTGGCTGAAAAGGAACAGCAAAAGTCAGAGGATCTTCAAAATCTTACAAAGCTCTATTAGTGAATTACACACTTGCCATGGAAATCATTACATTAGTCCCTTATCTCCTAGTATAAACGCATAGTGGGGGATTTTGAGTAAAAGGTAGGGTGAAAGAAAAGAGAGAGAGAAAGAAAATTTAAAGAGAGGGAGAGGGAAAAGAGAGAGAGAAAGAGAGAAATCAATCAGTCAATCAATCATCAATCCTGGCTCCAGTGTTGATTCAACTGATGGGGTGTCCAGGGTCCAGGAGCACTGTGCAGGGTCCCATTTGAGCTAAATTTCACACTTTCTGTGCAAAGTAGTTATCAAGTGCAATTTGTTCTTCTACATGTTTTTGGAAAGGGATTGGAGGGCTTCAATGGTCTTTGGCGATCTTAATCCTCCCCTGCTGAGTCGACCTTAGGTCAACAGACCACACCTAATTCTCAAACTCATTCTTGTGCCCTACTGTGTTGTGCTTATTTCCAGGACCGGGCATTTATCCCAAAGATAGCCTGCCTCTGTATGGCCCCCTTCAGCAGCTGCATCCTGCTCTTTCCACGGCTTGTTCTTACCAACAATCCTTGATTGACTCCACATTCATCTGACTATTGATATTGGAGCCTTACATATTAGCCCCTTTTCTTCTGGGCTTCTACATTCATGTGATCACAAGCCTGATTGAAAAAAATACCTCCCAAATTGTAAAAAACTTGCATAAAGCCTTTGTCTTTACATACCGTACATCACTAATTAAAATTAAATGTCATTCATAAAACACATTCATTAAACAGACTGAGAACCTGATAACTCACAAATGGTTCTGTCAATGGCATCATTACAATAAGAATTTATAATCACGTAAATTATGAACAAAAGTTTGCCACATTTTTGATTACATTTAAATGTGAAAGCATTTTTACAGTGTCAAGCGTGAAACCTCAGTTTTGGAGATCGTGTAGTTTTCAACACTCAGTGGATGTAACAGGTACTTAGAGTTAAAGAATAAGCTTACTCTGATTGGCAGCTGCATTCTACAAACAAAACTTTAACATAGGATAATGAGTCTATTAAATTCTGAAAAACCATAACCAAGGGATACTTAATAAAGAATAACAACTTATTTCAGTAACAGCAGAAGTTTTCTTATCTATTTGTAAGACCACCCCACATATAAAGGGTATTCAGTTTCATATATTAGACCTACATTTGAATAAATCATCTATACTTTCCCTTTTTTATATAAAAGGTAGAATATAAAAGGTAGAATCAAAACAGATAACATCTATCTTCCTTTTATATTCCTAAAGAGCAAAAAAAAAATACCACAGCAGTATTGTTATTATACTAGCACTCTTAAAAAATCTTATCATGGTTGGAAAAAATTAAGCAATGCTTTACTTGAAAATAAAAAGAAAAAAAGAGACACATAAACGTGGCTGAAAAAAACCTCTGTGGACGAACCCTGTTTCTCTTCAACACTATCAGCATGCCATGAAAGTTTTGGAATGCAAAATTTTAAGTGCATTTTTGAGAGCATCTTAACCGCCTTTTACATTATGTTGGAAAAGACATTTAAGATGATCAAATGCAACCACAGATCATCAGGTTCAATATTACTCCTATTGAAAGTTTAAAATGCAGCCATTTGGATGAGTGTAACTTCAAGGCTGGCCAGCAGTTACAAACTGAATGACAGTAAGTCATTGTGACAGTATTTTTCAATGCCATCCCCCTGCACAAACATCCTTGATGATAGCATGAAGCCTCACCTTTATAAATCAATCATGTCTTTGAAGATTGCTTGTATTAAATACCATGATTTTACTTCAACCTTTTGCAGTTTTAAGTATGGTAAAAAGATGAACATATATCGTAATAATTATAAATGCAAGAAACAACCCTCAGTCCAGAAGCAGAGCAGAGCTGGGAAAAGACAAAGGAACTGATGGAATTATCTGAAAGTTCTCTTGAAAAACACCCACACATGACAGGACATTTAGAAATATGTTATTAGTTTAATTAATCATTTAAAACACTGCAACCTGGTATAATAGTTTTCAGAGATGGCCAATTTTCCCCCATAGATCTGGTAAACAGGACCAACATTTCGTGGAAGCTTCAGTTTCTAATCTTTATTTGACAATACCTTATCCATTAGATTAAAAGAAAGCTATTACTTTGATAGTCCATAGATCTTTATATGAGATCACTTTGTTTTTTTTAATTTATTTTTCTGATGAGCTATTTAGAAAGAACTTCAGTACAGCATTATAAGGAAGGCATAATGGAACTCTATCAATATTTTAGCTTTTTTTCTTTGAGTTGACAAGACAGCAGCACTCAACCTTCCAATAGCACTGTAACAGCCACAAAGGCAAAAGCTTAGGAGTCCATTAGCTGTTTTGGCTATGGGCCTTTCATGGCTAATAATTTTTATTTATAAACAGTTGCCCCTTGCAAAAATGTTGACACTGTTTCCCAGGAAAAGACTCCACCTTCTGTTCTGAGATGGTTATTGTTGGCCAGCACTCCATTTGGTGAGATATTCAATACTCATGACCTCTGGATGTTACTTCCAGGTCACTACCAAAAATACCAGCTATGGCTGAAAGTGACTCCTAGAGAACTCTACTAGAAAACTCAGGAATAACTGTTTTTCTGGGATTAAACTTCTGAGTTTTATATTTGTGTTTGGGTTCTGATGCCTTAGAAAGGCTGACCTGAAACAGAGGCTGGACAGAGCTAGAGAATAAAGTAGATATTTATTAAAAGGCTTCCAGGAACCACCCTGGGCATTACAGGAGCCTGACCAAGGCTGCACCCAGGGTGGGTTAGGAATGGCCACACAAAATGACTGCCCCATCACAAGATTTTACATTTTTATAAGTTTTGGTCCATTTGCATATTGGAGTTTAATTGTCCAGTTACAGCTTCAGGCTGTGAGGTGCCATCCTTTTTGTTCCTCTCTTCAGTCCACTGTTGTTTATGCTTTTTGGGCTGAAAGTTGTCCTTGTTCCTCAGCAGGAAAAGATTTGTTTTGTCTACTTGTTCTGTGAAGAGAGCTTACTAGCACTTAATATGAAGCTCAAAACTACATCCTTAGGCAGCACAGAATCTGAAAATATGAAAGCTAAAATCTAAGGCATCAGTTCACATTTGATATCCCCATTAATTTGGAACTCTATTTCATACTCTCTAGAGACATACAGTTCACCTAGGCATTTCAATTGCACCGGAGTAAACAAACCAATAGTGCAACAAAATCTAAGAATTAAAGAATGCAGATAACATTTCTCCTATATAAGTTATGGTTACAAACAGAATTCTCTTGTTCTACAACTTGGATTGCAAATCTTTCCAACAGTCATGGTCTTATTTTTGCCATAACTATAAAAAATAAGAAGTAAACAAACAAACGTCTTCATGGAGGATGAGAAATTGCATTACTTCCTTTAATAACCTCTAATTCAGGCCAGTGAAGTAAAGACCTTCCTTGTGGAAGCAGCAGGAAATTCAACTGCCAGAATTAAAGAATCGCTTGCAAGCTGCCCAAAACTTTCCTTCTAAATACAGCATAAGTTTGGCCTTGCTCCCATATGGTGTCTATCAGGATAACTAAGATGAAAAATTGAAGTAAAGTCTACTAATTTAAAAACCTTTACATTGATGGAAATTATATCATTAACTGACAGGATTAGAACAATAAAATTTAGAAGTATAGACATGTTCTCATTGACACAGACAAGGCAGAGATGTTTATTCTTTCTTTGCCTCTGTCTTCAACACCAATGACAGGCTAAGGGGCCCTCGGTGACCTGAGCTGGGGACCATGGCTGTGAGAATGATGAACTCCCAGCTGACCCTGAACTTGCACAAGATCTGCTGCTCCAGCTGGATCCCTATACATGTATGGGGCCTCATGACATTCATCTGAGAATAGTCAGGACCAGCTGATGTCATTGTGAGGCCTCTCTCAATGATTTCTGAGCCATCTTGGGAATCAAGAGAGGTCCCAGTTGACTGGAATGTTGCCCCAATTTTCAAGGGCAAGAAGGATGACCCTGGAAATTACAGACCTGTCAGTCTCCCTTCAGTCTGACCCAAAATTATGGAGAAGATTATTCTGGGAGGTATTGAAGAACACCTGAAGGACAATGCAGTCATTAGTCACAGCCAGTAGGGCTTCTCATGAGGGGAACCTCCTGCATGCCACACTTGATTTCTCTTTATGACAAAGTAGCCCATCTGGTTGATCAAGGGAAGCCCATTATTGTGGTCTTTTCTTTCAGTAAAGTTTTTGACACTGTCTCTCACAGTATCCTTCTGGACAAAATGCCCATTCCACAGCTGGATAAACTCATCATGCAACGGGTGAGCAACCGGCTCACAGGTTGGGCACAAGGAGCTACACTGAACAGGGTGACATCAGGCTGGTGAATGGTTAGTAGTGGGGATCCACATGGCTCCATCTTTGGCTCTGTGATCTTCAATGTCTTGGTAAAGGACTTGGGCAGAGGAATTGAAGGGATACTAAGTTTGCCAATGATACTGAGTTGGAAGGAGCTGTTGACTCCCTTGAAGGTAGAGAAGCCTGGCAGAGACTTGAAAAAATTAGAGATCAGCAATCACCAAATGCATGAAGTTGAACAAGGGAAAATGCCACATTCTGCATCTGGGATGGGGCAAGCTTGGAAGTATGGACAGACTGGGGAAGGAAAGGCTAGTCAGCAGCACTATGGAAAGGGATATGGGAAAGTCTTGGTCAACAGCAAGTTGAATATGAGTCAACAGTGTGCCCTGGCAGCCTGAAGGGCCAACCATGTCCTGGGGTACATCAGGCACAGCATCGCCAAGCAGTCAAGGGAGGTGACTGTCCTGCTCTGCTTTGACCTGCTGCAACCTCATCTTGAGTCCTGTGTGCAGTTTCAGGTGCCACAAGGTTAGAAAACATCCAAAGAAGGGCTATGAAGATGGCAAAGGGCCTACAGGAAGCCACACAGGAAGTGACTGAGGTAATTGGGTCTGTTCAGCCTGGAGAATACTGAGGTGAGAAGTCACTGCAGCCTACAACTTCCTTGTTAGGGGAAGAGGAGGGGCAGACACTGATCTCTTCTTTTTGGTGACCAGTGACAGGAACTAAGGAGAGCACCACGAAACTGTGTCAGGGGAGATTTAGGTTGGATATTAGGAAGAGGTTCTTTATCCAGAGGTAGTTAGGCACCGGAATAAGCTCCCAAGGAAGTGGTCACAACCTGCCACAGTTCAAGAAGTGTTTGTACCATACCCTCAGGCACATGGGTGTGATTTTTGAGGAAGGGCCTGGAGTTAGGCTTTGATGATCTTTACAGGTCCCTTCCAACTGAGGATATTCCACGATTTCATGTATCTACAAGATGTAGAAAAGTTATTGCAAACTGAAGGAGAGCAACATTTTATACGGGCAGATAAGTGATAGGACAAATGGTAACANTTGAGTCCTGTGTGCAGTTTCAGGTGCCACAAGGTTAGAAAACATCCAAAGAAGGGCTATGAAGATGGCAAAGGGCCTATAGGAAGCCACACAGGAAGTGACTGAGGTAATTGGGTCTGTTCAGCCTGGAGAATACTGAGGTGAGAAGTCACTGCAGCCTACAACTTCCTTGTTAGGGGAAGAGGAGGGGCAGACACTGATCTCTTCTTTTTGGTGACCAGTGACAGGAACTAAGGGGAGCACCACAAAACTGTGTCAGGGGAGATTTAGGTTGGATATTAGGAAGAGGTTCTTTATCCAGAGGTAGTTAGGCACCGGAATAAGCTCCCCAAGGAAGTGGTCACAACCTGCCACAGTTTAAGAAGTGTTTGTACCATACCCTCAGGCACATGGGTGTGATTTTTGAGGAAGGGCCTGGAGTTAGGCTTTGATGATCTTTACAGGTCCCTTCCAACTGAGAATATTCCACGATTTCATGTATCTACAAGATGTAGAAAAGTTACTGCAAATTGAAGGAGAGCAACATTTTATACGGGCAGATAAGTGATAGGACAAATGGTAACAGTTTTAAACTAAAAGATGAGAGATTTAGATGAGATGTTAGGAAGAAATTCTTTGCTCTGCAGGTAATGAGACACTGGAAGAGATTGCCTGGAGTTGTGGATACCCCATCCCTTGCAGCATTCAAGGTTGGATGGGTTTGAGCAACCTGGTCTAGTTGAAGGTGTCTCTACCCACAGCAGAGAGGTTGGAATGGTACTATCTTTAAGATTAACCTTTCAACCCATACCATTCTAAGATTCCATGATAATTGAGGTCCATTATATGGAAACACAATTAAAAATCTATTTGGGGTTTGGGGGGAAAATAAAGGCATTTAGCTCATGAAGTCTTTAAGGAGTCCTGCTTTATCTTATGCACACAGAAGTTGGAGAAAATTAAGGCTTCTATTACACTGGGGCCACGTGTTGGCTCCGACAGCTCTTAGTCTTTTAGGCCCCCAGTATGACATGGATTGCTATGTATGCACAGAAGAACTGTTAGTATTCCCATCCAACAACAACCACATTACCAAGTTTAGGGTCAATATGATTCAGTTAAATTTTGAAAATAGTAGTTTTCACAATCTCACCTTTTACTACTTCATGCAATTTTCTCCCTTTTCTAATAAGGGCCCCAATTCTAGTCTTTCCTTGGAGCTGTTTTGAGAACTGCTTTAAGACTTCATTCTCTTAACATCTCCAAAAGGAAATTACTTTTAATGAAACAGATTTTAGTTTATGGATTTTAGAAAGCATCAAAATGGAAAGGAAAAATGTTTGGGTTTTTTATCTGCAAAAACTGTAATGAAGTTAAATACAAAAGGTTGCTTTTAGTACCACACAGCAAAGCAGGACTCACACAAAATATTTAAAATGTTAAAGAATACTGTACATTTTCTACAAAACACAAGACTATCTTATGATCACCCTAACAAACAAAATAACACAATTTCCTGACACTATCCATGTTAGTGAGATGTACTTCAAGCATTTTTAAATGTTTGATTTACAGAAAACCACCAATACTTTGGATCTTTCTTGACAAAGTGTGAGAAATATCACTGTAAATAAAGGAACAGTTCAAAGAAGAAGAGTGGTGATTTTTGCCAAGGGAGTGTACTTACCATAAAAAGCATAATCAAGAAAAGTAAATAGCTTTGACTATTGATTTAACTCTAAAAATTTGTGCAATACCTTTTATAAAGATTATCTCTATGAATATCTTGTCTTACATAAAATAAAGTCTAATTTTAACCAAATAAAATTGGTGCCTGGCTAATAAATAATACTTCTGTGCCAATAAGGTAAAATATTTTTGTCCTTAATGGAACATGGGAATTAGAAGGCTTCAGAAGGCTGCTGACTAATCTGGAAGATTGAAAAATCTGCTGTAAACATATCTTCCAGAAAGCATTAGAAAACCAACAAAACATTCTATTTTCTCCCCTGAAAACCACAACATATTAAATATCTGGAAGGCTAAATATCCTCATTGAAGTTTATTCCCCAGTCCTCATTCTGAGAAATCTTCAGAAAATGCTTTTTCACAGCAGCCTCAGGAGACTGGCACTGGTAGAACTGAGTTGATTCAGCAACATAATGAGGTTACAGAAAAGGAAGAATGCACAATATTGCCTTTTAATAGACCAAGACAGGGCTTAAATGCACTGAGAATAAAATTAATAGACTTCAAGGGTTTTGGATCTAGGTTATAATATTTATTTGTTAGCCAAACAAAAGAGGAAACTCATCGAGTGGACAGTCCATGGAGACATAAAACTCAGGATGGCAGGGGTTTCTTTGATTTGTATATCAAAGTGGCTTCATTCCCTTTTTGCTTTAGGAGGTTAAAGGTCTGATAGCAAACAGCTCCTCTGTGGGAAAGATCAGTTGTGAAATGTCTTTATTCACATTCTTTATTCATATTCACATCAGATTAGAAGTCAACAAATCAGAAGTGGGTGACCTAATTCTGATTATAACAGTTGCAACAATGAAGATAATAAGGTAAGACAAAAGGCAAAGTATATTACCAAGCTGTGTTATTTTGTGCACTTAACTAAAAAGTCAAGAGGAATATAAAGACAACTTTCTGGTTTTGCTCAGCTTTCTACATATAAGCTTTTCAGAACAACATAGAAAACCTTTGTAAGGTCTGCATTTGGTAAATAGGATAATGCATTAAACAGAGCAAATCAGAGCTTAAAACACAATACTCCTCAGACTTGAGTGTAAATCTATTTAGAATTTAGGTCTGTAAGAGAATTAGATGACAAAACAAACAACTTGCAGATTACTCCAATTTGTATTTCAATTCAAAAAATTGATCCAAAATTAGGAATGGATGGTTAACTAGGTACACATCACGTTCATTGTGCTGCTTGAGGTCTTGCCCTGAACAGTGCTTAGGCATTTATCTACTTAAAAAAAGAAGCTGCTTGTTTTGGTCACTGCATTTTCAGTCATAACCAATACTGCTCTATATATTTCAGTCAGATCTGAAAAAATACCCCTAAACTCTCCTGCCTCTCCTCCAACCCTGTCCCTAGATTTCATTTACAGAGACACCTGGTTGTGGTTTATAACAAATGCCAAGCTCTTGGTCCTGTTATTCAATTCCAGTAAGGTTGATTATATTCAGCTGAAAACCTGATGTTGGCAAAACTTCAGTGGAGAATTGCAGGTAGGCAGAAAATACTCAGAACAATTACTTGGCTAAGGCTTACAGTATTTCCATGGGAAAAGTGCTACAGTAAAACTAATTAAAAAACTGAATTCATGCCAGAAATATTTTTGGAGGGATAATGTTCTGCTATGAATTGTATCTGAGTGTACTGAAGAAGAAGAAGTATCCTCAGAAAAAACTCCCAATATTTTTTGAGTAGAATTAGTACATACTTTATAGATGGAATGATGTAATTAAAGAGATGGTGGAAAAAAAAGAATATTATAAACTTTGAAATCAAATTAATTAAAATTAATGATAAAGTTTAATATTTTTGGTGATAAATAAAAAAGTCTGTGTACATTTTCACATTTATCAAAAAATATTAAGATGAAGAGAGACCCCAGAGTTTTGCATGGAGGAACAACATACCAGAAGTTGAAAGCATTGTACATGGCTTAAGATAGATTGTTGTGCATTGTGCAGAATAGAAAGCCTTTTTGCAGAAAGTGGAGTCCTGCAACAATGCTTTCAAAGCTGAGCAGGGTAGTGCTGCTTGTAGCCAGGCAGGTTATGGCATATGCATAACACAGAGGGAAAAACACTGTAGTGTAAAATAAACTATGCATGTTTTTAATGCAAGTTTAAACAAAACAGTTTCAATGGTTGAAAATACTTAAACTCATACAAACTTTTATGGAAGGAAACATAAAATATGGTGTAAGATAGTACTGTACTAATAATTGCTGTAATTAGGGTGAAAAAGCATTCTCAAGTTTTGTGAATGTAGGCCTCTGGCTGAAGAGGTAAAAAACAGTGCAAAATAAGCACAAAACCTAAAGAGCAAAATCAAAGTAAATAAAATTAGTTCAGATAGTCAGAAGAAGCATCTTATAGCATTAGAATACTGCTTAAATTAAAGCTTTTTTTTTTTAAGTTAGTGAGCAAGAAATCTGGAGAGGTGTAGCTGCCTTTCTTCCTTCTCCAAAAGAGCCATCCCATTCCAAGTGGAACTCCTCATAAAGAAAAAAAAAAACCCATCAGGGAAAAAAATACAAAAAAAACCCAACCCACAATCAAAACAAAGAAAACCACCCCAAAATCACAAGGAAAGAATAAACCTAAAGGACTGAAGAAAATCTCCAAGCCAGTATGACAATATCTTACTGAGAAAGTATAACAGAGTATAAATACAAAGTTAAAGAGAATAGATATAATCAATTCCACAGTTCATAGTTTTGACAGAATCTGTACTGTAAAGCTGTGAATCAGTGTCTTTTTCCTCCCAAATCTTTGAACCATCATCCTTTTAATTTTTTTCTTCTTCCTTTCTTGTAAATTCTAATTCCAGAAATAATACTAAACTTAACCCATTAGCTTACATATTCATATAATAGTTCATATAATATAATATGATATTATACAAAACAATATGTTAATATAATACAATATTAAACTTAACCTAATAGCTATTACCTCAGTTATAAATGACTTATTATGATCTCAACTTCTTAAAAGGTGAGCACCTTTTGTCTGTAAACCAACTTCTCTTTTGTATGCTTTAGTTATCAATATTGTTGCTGTTTGTTTCTTCTCCCATTGCTGTTTGTTTTCAGTAAAGTGCAATCCCAACCCACAGTCTCTGCTTTTGTCCCTCTCTCACCAGAGGGGCTAGAGGGAAAGGAAGTGCTTTGTTTGGTGTTTAATTCCTGGTGATTTCAAACCACTACAAGCCCACAAGCTCCTTGGTTCAATTCAGCATGTATGTTCTCCCTTTACCTTGAATGTTAAGCTAAAATAATGATTTTTT
>VWYO01025577.1:0-11433 GCA_013400275.1 Rhadina sibilatrix | reverse complement strand
TTTTAAACAGATAACTCAGTAAAGGTTTTCTCCAGCCTCTGGTACTCAAAACTACCCAAAAACCCCACAAAAAAACAAACCCACTATTCAGTAGTATTAGGAGAAATACAAAAGACTGGAGAAAATGGAGGAACCCATCCCTGCTGATGTGTTTCACATGGTTTAAGAGTGTGATAAAAAACACAAAGACACGCCTGCAGATAGCCTAGTTTTTACAATAGGTCCACTAGAATTCACAGACTTGCAGGCTTTATCTCAGCAACCAAAACTGTGCTAAAGGCTTTAACTCTTTCAGAAGGAAATCATGGACCAACCTCTCAGAACTTGATTACAGGACAGAAATTCAGCACCTGAAGGGAGTTTGTTCTTTTGTTGTTTTGTTATGTGTTCCAGAGCTGAGGATCAGCCAGTCTCCCCATTGCTTAACTTACTGGTTCTCTTCCACTTTCAATAAGAATAAATGTGTTTGCTGCTAAGTTCTGTGATAAAATAATCCATAATCAAGAAAATTTTCATATCACATTTTACATGAGGATTTAATGGCTCAACATGTGAGTCAAACAATCCCTGGATTTAAGAATCCTTAAGGTATGTATCAACAAAAGTGACATTACAAAAGAAAAAATTTTTCTTCAGATTTCTAATATGTATTTACATGGTCACATGCATTTCAAAATGCCTCTAAATACTGCCAAGATAGTGAACACATAACATAAAGTACACAAAGTGTATGTAGAGCTAAGACCAGGAATCACCATGATTTGTATGGTGATGCAAGAAAAACATGTCCAGTGCATGAAGAAATCAATTTGAATCCATTACAGGAGAACAAAAGCAGTAAATCATATTGAAACCCTCTTACTATTTTCAACAAATAAGTAAAATTACATTATCCATTACTTATACACAGATATGTGAAGCTAAGAGTTCAGAATTAGAGAAACCAGGTTTCTTGCATGTCTGTCACTAAAACTTGACAGTCTCTGACGAACAGAGAAATTTCATAGTCCTCCTGTATAAAAAACTGACTGAAAGCCTACATCCACTGGGAAGTATTTACCAGGGAAAAACAAAGGTCACCGTGTATTAAGTTGTGTGCTCAGTAAAGTAAGGATTAAACCCCCAGTTATCCTATTCTTTTCTTATCTGTGTATAGGAAGGCTTAGCTCATAGCACTGCTTGACACAATTCTACTCTCACATTCATATAGTGTGTCTTTTTTTTGTTGTTTAAGGTACATATAGTCAAAAGCGTCAATTTTGCCTTCAGAAATTTTGGTTACAAGTATTGTAACAGAGTATGGTTGAATTCAGTTCTGACTGGAACTAAAAATCTTCAGATTTCAATACATAATAAGTGATTTATTGTGAGTTAATTCAGAATCTAAGTGTGACAGGTTGATGCTGACCAAAACTTTAAAAGGTATAAAGATAAAAAGATTTATTAACAGAATTAAAAGAAGACAATGAGAACTAAAATAAATCTTTAGAACACCATTCCACCTCACCCTTTCTTTCCTTCCTACTAATAGTACAGGGAGACAAATGTGGGATTTTTAGTCAGTTTGCGACTTATAAGGTCTTCAGTTCACTTAAGGAGAGGAGTCTCCTTTGCTATGCCATGGGGTCTTTCCTATGGGAAACTTCTTCATGAACTTGTTTAACATGGTTTTATTTTCACTGCTGACAGTCCACCCAGAACCTGCTTGCAACATGAAGTCCCTCCCATGGCTTGCACTCTTCCCACAACTGCTTTTCATGGGCCATTTAGTTATGGGGTGCAGTTTTTAAGGATGAGCTGTTCTAGTATATAAACAAGGGTCCTCCTCCTCTAATTCTGAAAGCAAGGGTTCTCTCTCTCTCTCTCTGTTCAAGCCTCTCACCAGATTACCAGTTTTTCAGCATCCACATGCTCCAGAGTGCCCTTTTCTCAGGTGAATGCTGCGTCCTCCATGCACTTCATGAATTACAGGAAAAGTTTGTTGTATCATAGTCCTCACCACAGCTTACAGAAGAATCTATCTCTCTCTACTTGGAGCACCTCCTCCTCCCCTCCCTCTTTTGCACCAACCTTGGTATCTCCATATTGTCCTCCTCACATGTCCTCACTTTTCCTTTTCTCTGACTCGGGAGAGAATTGGGTTTGTAGGTTGGTTTGTTTGTTCTCAAGTTCCATCAATTGAAAGTTTTTACAGAGCTCTGCAGCACTGAAAAGTTGATCTTGTCCAGGTTCTGCCATCAGGGAACTCGCTAACTGTGCTTTTCTCTCTATTGCTGGCACTGCACGAGCTGCACTGCTGCCGGCTCCACTCTGCATGCTGAAAAAAGAAAAGCTGCTACCACAATTTTGTCTTTCTGCCTGCAGCATGGCTGGTTAAAAGCAGCTAAATAAACAAAGTCCATTGCAAGCCATGCCAAAACAACTGCAGCCACGTGGCAGGGCCCTGGCCAAAGGGCAGTGCTGGGATGGCCTCTGGCAGCATGGCTCAGCAGCTGCACCAGGATGTGTTGTATTCCTCTGGGGAATGGTTTTTCCCCCAGAACCCCCTAAAGCTTGTGACCATTTAGAGTTTGACCCTTCCTTCCCTTATCTTTAACCTATTGGCTCAGAGCCAGTTATCTATCCTGAGAGAGAAACTAGATAAAACCCATGCTGCTTCTTTGTTCACTCTCTTTCCTTGGAACCCTTCGAGAATAAAGCCTTGGACTGATCCTGGGGGTAAGAGCCTCTTTTGGAATCTTTTACCCTGTGTCTCCTGAGATATTCCTCCAGAGCCCCTCAAGAAACTGAGCTGGCCTATGCAAGCCCAGGAGGGCGGGCAGGGGAGTATTTCAAGGATGGGGTCCAGCAGGTCTCACTGATATGTGGCTCCAGCCCTGCTGGGAAGGGGGGCCCAGCCAGCCCCACCACTTCTCCATAGAGAGCAGGGAGCAAGAGGGTTTCTCATGGTGTTTTTGTTCTTAAATACGTTCTCAGAGACGAGTTTCCAGCTTTTCTAACTGGCTTAGCAGTGTGCCAATTCTAAGAGCTAGCCAGTAACTGGTCCTGCCAGGTATGGAGGAAGCTGCTAGCAGCTTCTCACAGAGAATCACTTCCATGGCTCATTTTTTTCCCCTCTTCACCAAAAATCAATTATTGAAAAACAAGCACACTAAGTACCATGCACAGGAAGGCAATCTGCAGTGTCCTTTATAAAATATTTAGAGGTAATATCTGTTAAAGCTGCCTAGAGCGTACGCTTAGCAACATTTGAAAAAACCAAAATGAAACAAAACAAAGAGAAATTATGGGGTTTTTCTTCTTTTCATCTCCCCATGATTGTTATTATTCCTGCTTTTTAATTGCATTAGAAGGTAAACTGGCAATTTTAGAAATGCATGATAACAGGTAAGTGTAAAGCTTAATCCGCCTTCCACCTTAAGATCAAATATCTTAATTCTTAAGTGTGCTTTTCCAAACTGAAGACACTGTAAATCAGCTGCATCCTCTTCAAAAGCCTCTATTCCTACCCTTGTGTCTTGACCCTCTACTGAGGACATCTCATCCACTGCAGAGACATTAAAGGAAAACATGCAAAGCCAACACGGAGTTGTTCAAGCAAACATTTCTCCTAATTGACGTGTTTTAATGTTTTCCAGTAGTATTACTTTTGGTTCACTATTGCTGAGGTGAGAGGAGGAGGATAAATATTCCCAAAGGAATATTCAGCATGCCTGGATAAAAAGTGCAAGACTGGACAGATCTTTTTATCCCATTTACTTGTTAAGGTCTCTATTTTATCCTGAAAGAAAAACATATTCTCAGTTTTAAAGTCAAATATGCATGTATGCATTTTTCAAGTTTTCCTATTTGGAAAAGAAGTCAGAACCCATGCTGTTGAGAAAGACAATTAAAGATGGGATTTGGTACTCAGCCAGATTGTCTTTAAGCTTGTTTTCACTCTTGTAGACTCTAACATCACCCCTGAGGAGACTTTTCCTTTATTCTGAGTTATAGCAGCTGTTCTGTAACTTGCTCTCTTCTTGCATTTTCATATAACTTGGAGAGAAGCACTTGTGTTCAGATTCCTTAGTACCTGTACAAATGACTGTATTTGTCATTGTACATCATTCCTTTATGTATTTTCATTTAAAGCAGTGACAGACTGTTGCCTGATGTCTGGGAAGGAATGCTTCCTATGCTAAGCACACTTCTGAGTAAAGTAATACATCTGTTTTACAGTATTAGATAGTGCTCCAAACTAAATAATTGACACTTCCTACTTTGCTGGTATGTTGTTTTTGCAATAAATTGGGTAAAATATCATACTGTTAAAGATGTGTAATGAGGCATTACAAATTAATGTTATCTGGTTACAGGATGCAGTACTCCAACATTTCATTACACATCATGTAGATTGGAATGAGAAATTTAATGTATTTATTTGAATGACTGCAAACCTCCATTTGCCCCACGTGTCTCATACACCACATACACATTGCTCTCCTAATGCTTTGTACCTGGGATAAGTCTCAGCCATCTTTTAAATTTGTTTTAAAGAGGTCCTCTTAAACCACTCAGAAAGCCCCTGTACTTTATTGGGGAAAAACCAAAACAAAACAAATCAAGCCCACATTGACCCTATCCCTTTTCAAAAGCCAATTATGATGTCTAGGCAATAAAACCTGGATTTTTTTCCAGAAGACCAGAGCACCAGCCACAGATTCCTGAGCTCTACAGAAGATACTATGGTGAATTTGCTGTGCATGTCACAGAGAATACAAACTGTGAGACAGCTTAGACATCCGCATAAGGTCTCAACATTTTTGTAAGAGACTCCACTAGATCTCAATGGAAGCAGGAACTTTTCCTCAGTTATAAATTTTGCAGTTTTTCTGTTATCCTGTCAAACATGCCATGTGTGGCAGTAGCATGATAATTAACCTGAGGCCCATATGAAGATCATTGCCTGATTATACTCTCCAAGAAGGAAGGAAAAGCTGCAGAACTACAGCAGTGACTTCTGCTAGGAAAAACAGGTCCTAATGTCTTCAGGAACAACTAGGTCTGAAAGAACAAGTCAGGTTCTGGAAGAACAGCTGCAGGGATCTTTAAGAGAAATGGGCCTTAATGTCTCTATGAACATCAAACCACACAAGTTCATTACAGAATCCAGGCAGTTTGAACTTCTGCTCTTTAGGGTAGTAGGAGAAATGGGTCTGCAGAAGTCTACTGCAGAACTCAGACAGTCTGAATTTCTGATGGATCCACAGAATCCAGACAGCCTGAACTTCCAAGCTTTAGGGGGAAATGACAATACATATTCAAGGGGGAATATGTATGAGGCGGTATGGGAAGTCTGCAGCTTCCTAGTTCCTCAGCCAGTAGGGAAAGAAGAAGGCAACATGTGGCCAAGAGTTTAGGAAAAAAGGAGCCTGAGTCCTCCAAAACCTGGAGAGAAAACCCATGGGGTATGCTCCAGTGGACTCTCTCCCTTTATTCAAATAAAGTTCTAGGACTCCTCTGCCTCCTTTGTAGACAATAGCTTTTCCACACACCTCAAAATACTATGAAGCAGTGGAGAAATATGGGAAGCTTGAGAAGCTCACATGTGCTCAAGACATTTTTAAGACATGCTTTCACTCCCTCACATCAAGCATACAGCATTATCATAGCATTTCTCATTTCAAAATTCACTCTTCTCCATGCGGGGAGCTGTGATAATCATCCTACCATAAAACAATCTTAAGACTTAATTAAGTCAGCAGATACTTGAAGCTTTTAATGGCTCATTTTACAAGGTTTTAAAAGTTTTTGGATAGCGCCTATCTTTTGCTGGCACAAAATCACTGTCATTAGCACCTGGGTGAACAATAATGTTATGGACAATTAAGCTCCCAAGAGCAGGCCCAAAACTGAATTTATCCATTACTGGTTAAGAAATAAAAGTTATTTTGAAGTCTTGTTTCTACTATAAGATGTGGCCACGAAAGGACCAGAGATTGTATGTATTCAACTTAAGTGCCATATTTTCCTTCCTATATTTACAAGAAATAATGTCTAGGTCCTTTCCTTCCTGCTTCTAGAACATTTCCTGCCCGTATCTAATAAACAGGATAAAAGCAAATCTGTTTTTTAATTACTTCTTAAGCATTCAGAAATTTAATTTCTAAACATTTTGGATCGCCTGGTTCTGAATCATCTATCTTTTGAGATTGTGTGTGTCATCAAAAATACCATTAATTTTATTACAAAAGTAACAATTTTACTTCAGCAACTGAAGCTGAGTTACTTCTATCGGTATTCAATTTTTCTGGCTAAAAAAATTAAAATATGCACCAAACAGACTCACTTAACAGGCACAATTAGTACAGACTTCACATAATTATCTCCATCAGATTGCAGTTTATGTGCTGCTAGACAGCTGAACCTACTACTAGGTATGCAGCACCTACACTGTAAATAAAGTTTAGCCTTGAGAAAATTGAATACAACATTTCTTTTCTAAGAACTCTGTATATTCGTAGTTTGGTTTTCAGCTGCCATGGAGATATTCTTCTCCCTGTTACAGGGTTATTTGAAATGCTTAGGTTATATTTTAAATCTCGAAAAACTTTTCCAAAAAAGGTGCATGCATATTACTACTACTTTAAAGACACTGTCTATAGGGGTTCAAGCATCTAAGCCCTGAAAAGGACCACAATCTCTAGCATTACTAATGGCTACACCAATCAAGTATCTAATGAAAATATTTATTTCTCCTAATTGATAATGTTTTCAATTAAAAAGTTTATATTTTTTTCACAGTCATCCCATTACTGAAAAAAACACAGCACACCAGAAGGAGGTTAAAAATGTTTACTGAACAAACGAGCTATCCTAAGGAGCCTCAGCCATATAAAACTTCAGTTTTCTCAACCAGAGGCCTTGGTATCCTTTACTCAGTACAGGCAATACTACTTTTGTTGTGTGGGAACTGCTTTGAACAAAACAAGGAACAAAATTTCCTTCAAATCCTGCAAAACATACCACATTTATGTTCCATCAGATAGACCGTAGCTCCATCTGGACCAAGATAAAAACTTTCTAATTTTTCACATGATGAAGCAAGCTCAGAAGCCTAAGACCACAATTTTAAAATTTGTTTATTTAACAGGTCACTGTAAAACTCCAGTGTACCTCCCAAGCTTTTGAAAATAAAAGCTTTAAAATTGATGCATTTGTTGCATAAAGTCAACTGGTAACAAACACAAAGCAAAGTAATACTATCTAGAGGCAGAGCCATATACATTTCTCTCCTAAATGCATTTGGGTGAGACACAGATGTGGATGACTTCACACCTGAGGTTACAAAGGGTAACAAAGAGGCACACAGTATGTTGATGTGAGACCCAGGAGAGCTGATGAGCTGTGTTATAGATGCACATTTTGAAGTTGGCTTTTCACAAATATTGACATGAATGTTATACATATAATGCAAGAAGGTTGTACTGCATTTCCTTTTATTTGTGTAATGAAGGTATATTTTTCTAATTGTAGCATAGAGTAAAAACAAAAAACTAAGGTTTTTTCTTTGTAACAACTAAATTGACCAAACCAGAATGTGGAGGGAACATCCTATATTCCTGTGAGAGAAGACTGCTGATAAAGAAAACTGAACCTTTATGGCCAAGAAAGATTTATGACACCTAGCTGACTACAAGGCACCAAGAACAGATAAAGAAGCTGCAATACTTGGGGACCCTTGAAAGGGATAAACAAAACACATGTTTAAATTTGCATTAGTCTCTTTTAAATACGTAACACCAAGAAATCTGTAATAGGGTGTGCTGCTTTGCACCCTCAGCTGAGAAGCTCCCTTCTTCTGTCTCCTAATTGTCTATTTTTGTTGTATTTTTATTTTATTTTTATTGAACTTAGAAATTAATATAAAAAGGTGAAACGTCATTTTTCACAGTTGGGACACCTAGAAAAACAAAGGATTCTTCTTAACCCCAGCTGCCAGTGTGCCCCATGAAAGTGAAGCTCAGTTTTTGCTCTGGCACATTTGCTTGCTCACACTGAGACAAAGTGAGATGCAATTTTGTTGCTCATAGCCCTATATGAAGCCACATTCATCGTGTGTTGGCAGCAACTATTGTTCACCTGAGAATTTGCCTGCAGATCATTAGAGCTCTCAATCCTGAAGAACTGAGCACTTTTTTCTTGTTTGAATTGCAGTGCAGCTTCATGGTAGCTTTAAGTGACTGATGAGAGTCAGCATGTGAAAAAGGGTGCTCGGAGGAAGTAGCAAGATAGAATGGAAAGCCTGATAAAAAGACAGCTTTTTTTTCACCTCCTTCAGCAACTTTTGGACCAAACTCAACTCAGCTACTTGAACATTAGGCTCATGTAGGCAGCTCAATGCCATGGAGGTATACAGAGCTATTTTAAAAATCTGTAATTTTATAGTTTTCCTTGAGATTATTATTGAAGTACTTAAAACTCTAAAGATTAAATAGCTGAAAAAAAAAAAGTTACCCAGGCTCTTTCAAAGCTTATTATTTCAAGAGAAAATGACACCCTTTCAACAAACACAATTTAGCAAAATGTACAGAACTATGCAATCTTCTATGTTCATCTTTTGCACCTGATTAAGATTTCAATATTACCGGAAGATCCTTTTTTCTTTGCATGCATAACGTGTTTTATTCATGTTCTGTAACTTAATGAAATTACAGAATTGCTCATATAGAACATAATTCTTATCTCTCTGTTTCAAAACTGGATGCAAAAACATTTTAACCATTGTATTTGTCACTTTTAAAAATATACACTGCATCTCCATTTCATAAAAACATAGAACATCCTTCCAACCATTTCTGACCGTTGGTGGAAAAAGATTTAATTTGCAATAGGTTCATGACACACACACACACAAGAAATCAGGAGTGACAAAGGGTCTTTCCTGATAATGTCCTTCATTGAATACACATCCCCATCATAAATGCATACAGATTGATCTTTTTTCCAAATGAAGCATCCTACTGAACCTATCAAGCACATTAAAACACTTTGATAAGAGTTATGAAATACCAAGATGACCCTGATTATTTAAAATTCGGTTAAATCAGTTAGATCATCTGAAAGAAAAGACAGGGGAACACATTTAACAGATGTTAAGATGTTATTAATCTCATACCAATTTCTTAATTTACATTTGAAAATTGCAGCTTTCATTTCAGATTTACAAATAGTTCTTACATGCTAAGCAGCTTATCTGACTTTTCTAGTTATGGTTGCAATTAAAAAATACTTTCTCTAGCACTGCAAAACTTGCCTCACTTTCACTCTTAGAGCACTGTCCATAAAATTATTAACATTATAATAAACTCTGTGGAATTAAATACCAAGGAAGCATATCCAACACGAAATCAAAGTCTAAGTTAAATCCATGAAAAGTTTTTCTGAAAGCCATTACTGACCTTTTTAAAATTACTAGTTCCATTTAAGGATTTGAAAGCTACATGTGTTAATGCATAAAAGAAGGAAAAAGGAAATAATTTTTTTAAAGATGTAAAACAAAAGTGAATATATTAAGAACAGCTGCCACTAAAGAGATTGCAAAAATTGTCATTTGCAATTAACTCATTTAACATGAATACTCATGCACAATTTTTTTTTTCTAATTTTCCTGAAGCACAATTCAGAACAGTAAAACTTGACTAAAAAGCCCACTCTAAATACCCAGCAGAGTGTGTGGACCTAGTCACCAAAATCAAAAGGTGCAAGAATGATGCTGACCCAGGAAGAAGTTGCTTAAATAGCAGACTAACATCTAACCAAGAAATTTAACAAGGTATTTGTGAATCAACCACAGTAGATGGATCAGCCATATCAGGACTTCAGAAAGAAGGATATATCAATCCTTGAGATTTGCTAGTCTAATGTCTGTTTAATTTTGAGTTACCTTCTGAAAATTGGTCTGCAGCCACAATGTCCCCTTCAAGAACTTAATTTCATTTCTGTACACTTCCAGCCATCCCCTGAGAGCTGACATGCTCTCAATCCAACAGCTATCCCTAACAGGGGTCATGTTGAAGAAGACAGTGAGACCACTTGCTAACAGAATTCCAAACTATTTCTCACTGTCTACTCTTTTCTTCATTCCATCATATAGGCAAATCATTATGTCAAAAGGACAGCTAAAATCTGCCTTGCTATAACAACTTATTAAGACTACAAAAATGGGTCTAAAATTTTATGTGGTGCTATGACAAAATTATATAGTGCTCCTCTGGATTTATACTGTGTAGGTTTCCAGCTAGACTAAATAATAATTGTTCTTGCTGCCATCACCCATAAAAAAATTATCTTGGTTGAAGATAAAGGGGCTAAACACCTCTATAATTATCTTTTTCCAGAAATACTTTCACAGGACCTTTATATAGATATAAATTAATTTCATTCAAAATTTACTTAGCATTTGGGGTTCATAAAAAAAACTTCTTGTTCTTCTACAGGATACAACATACTGTTTATAGTTAGATATGTAAACAATTGTCATTAACATGAAATTAGCATAAGTGAAAAAATTATGTCCTAGAACTTTTTTCTCTGCAATCCTTTTTCCTATCACAAATAAGAGATTAGAGCAAAATAAAGAAAATAGTGGGAACAGGAACAGAACTTCTTAATAAATTGACAAGGCTGATAAACTATTTGAAAGAAACAATCTTAAAGGGAGGAAAAGAGACAAAATGTATAAAGTCTCCTTTCAAGTACACTTGAACAAAAATCCTGGCGATATATTAATTCTAAAGACAGCAATGTTCAGCTGACACCTGATTTCTGAGCATCGGCATACAATGCAATGACAAACCATGATTTACCAGACCTCACAATTATTTTCTAATCATTTCTATTTATAGATGCCTCTACTCCATGAGCCACGAAGAACACTTCCAATGGAGAAAAATAAGTGTCTCCCAAGTAAAATTACAAAGTTGCCTTCAATGTTATTTTAATGTTTCCATACCTGCAAGGTTTGTTAATAATTTGTAATGACACTGCCCTGGCTAGGCTGCCAAGGGCATACCTATGGACTTTTCTGCTTTTCTTGTCCTCCTACCCACAGAAGCTGCAGGCTGCCTTTTGTCCCAGTCAGGCCATTACATTATAGCAAGCATTCAAAAGCCCTTCAGAGGGGCTGAAGCATTTGCAGGGGAAGGCAGGCAAACGGAAGATTGAAGAAAAGGCAGCTGCAGAGCTGTCTTTTCATCCCCATCACTGTGTTTCCAAGGTTATCTAAAGTACCACATGAGAATCTCCCTGGGGCTACCCAGTGATGGACAACTGGGAGAAGAGAAATTTTCAGCTGCAAAACAGAGCTGAAAGACTAACTAGCAAATCAGACAAAAGAATGTAAAAGTAGAGACACAGCACTGAACACAGCTGGAACCAGTGGATAAACAG
>VWYO01025576.1:484717-516271 GCA_013400275.1 Rhadina sibilatrix | reverse complement strand
CGCGGGGGACCAGGGGTCCCTGCCAGCTGTGCGGGGCCGGCGCTGACTGGGAGCGGCTGATAAGGGCCCCGCGCGGGAGCCAGCCGGCAGCGCCGCTCCGCCAGCGCGCTGCGGGGCCGCGGCTGGCAAAGAAAGTTAAACACAACTGGTCCGGGGGCGGCGGGGAGGGCTGCGCTGGAAGATAATGGTAATTGATTGAATCAAAGTCGCAGAGCAGCCTTGTTTTTCCTCGCAATTAATTTTTTTTTTTTTTTTTTTTTTTTTTTTCTTTTTTTTTTTTGGACCCAATTTTANTTTTTTTCCCTTCTAATTTTCAGACCGAAGTATCCGAAGAGCTCAGGTTGCACCGAGCACATGCTGCACTAAAAGATAATAAGCACATGCCCTCTTCTGCTTTTTGGGGGAAATTCAGGCCAAGAAAAGGCACAATTAAATAAAATGCACCCCCTTAAAGTTACGAGCGCGCGGCTCCAAGCTCAGCAGAGCGTGCTCTTAAGGACAGGGAAAATCAATGGCTTTTTCAGGTCGCCAGGCTGTGTGCTTGCTGGCTACCAGTGACAAGCAGTCAATTTTGCCCACAAAGCCAGCAGATAGTGACACCAGAGAAGGGAATTGTCAGGGGACGGAGCTGTGCAGTGTCCACACATTGGGCATTTCTGCAGCACTTCTTTCTCTCTTGCTCCCACTACCACCCCGCAGCTCAAGATATATGTAGCGGAAGACAGAGATTGATGCAGCTTGTGTTTTTGTATCAGTTGCTTGGCAGGTTTAGTTTAGCCAGTTTGGATCTTTTTCACTAGCAGCTTGCCAGCCAGAAATTTTTCTTCTCTTTTAAGGGGATTCTCCCCAGTATAGCGTTCAGGAATAGCAGTATAGTTTGTGTGCTTTGAGTAAATAAGACCTTTTAGTCTTTGGCAATTGCATCTGCAAGCAGTAAAATCTTATGACAGCACAGCGTGTAGAGTGTAGAATACCTAATAGCTAGTAAAGCATTTAAAAAAGTCTTCTGCTTGATCAGATATAGTGCTTAATGTATAGTGCTGTATCTTGCCCAGCACATAATTAGTATTGAGGGTGGAAAAGCCTCCTGTGTGGACCATGACACCACAGACCTAAACTGGCATTTTTTCACACATTAGAGTTTTCTTTCTTTAGTGGTGGACATTTCTTTGCTTGTTTTAAAAATCATTCTCTAAGACTTAACAGACTGTATTAGCGTATTGTGTATCTTAAATGAACCTTGCAAGCTCTGGCAGTGTATTCTTTTTCCCATATAGGCACTGTGTAGGGTGGGCAGGCAAGAAGTATTGTAGTGCTAGAGAGATCAAACGTTTGCTAGGGAAAAAAAAAACAACCAACCCTAACCTGGGAAATAAAAATTAACCAACCCACTTTTGCAGTGATTTTGTTGGATCCTATCCTGGAACAAGTGTATGTATGGATGTGCTAGGAAAATGAATGGGCCTCATTGAGGTAAGACACTGTTGTTTATCTAATCATGAAAAAGTTGAGATTTTCATTGGAGCTCTGTCACGTTTTCCTCAGAATGGCAAAAGAAGATTTCTTTATGTGTGGGCCAGATTAATGGGGTTTCTTCCCAGCTAGTGAAAGAGTGGAACATTTGCTGTTTGGGCAGGAGCAGGGTATCCTGATACCCTATCAAACAGACTAATAGGTCTTCTCTGCTGAAAGAGCTGGTAATCTGCCTTGTCATGACCATTGGTTATAAAAGGGACAAGTCAACTGTGAAGAAAGATGACTTTCTTGAAGGAACCATGTAAAAACTTTGGCATAATGCCAGCATAACCATTGCTGATCAACTTTGGCAGGGACATGGCTCAGATCAGAGACTCCTTTTGTGGAAAAAAGAATTTTTTTTCTTTTTCCTTACAGGCTTGAGTGCCTACTGGGTTACTGTTGCCGACCTCCCCTCTTTGATGTTTCAGGTTCCAGTATAATTAAACCCACTACTGTAATGTGTCTCTTTAGCCACTGTGGTATGACTGGCAGGTGACACTGTCCTTCTCTACCTTAAATACAGCTGGTGAACTGCTCCTGGGCAGTCAGTTGTTTTTAGACTAGAGCAGTGCTTGGTAGCACCCCTTTCATCCTCCTCCCAGCCTGGCCAGTGTGCTCAGCCTGTTGGTCTCAGAAGTGCTGACAGCAATGTCACCATTTTTGCCAAAGCAAAAATACTGAGGTCATTTGGATGGGAGTAAAATTCACGGAGATAAGGTGCACCCACTCAGCACCTGCCCACCTCTGTGCTCCTCTATTCTAAGGCACAGTGCTGCCAGTGGGGCTGCTGCCAGGCTGTGCTGGCATCGAGCACTCTCTGGGCTGAGCCACCAGCCCTGCCTGGGAGGGGTGTGGGGAAAGGACAAAACCAGCTTCTGCTGGAAAGATTTAAAATACTACCCCTGTGCTAAGATGTAATGCTTTTACATTTTAGAGTTTTGGGGTGTGAGCCAGTCTGTAGGGCACTGGCAGTCACAGGCAGCTGGAGATCTGACCTCTAGTGAACCAACTCCTGAAATTAAAAGGGGGCAGTTTTAACTTAAAACCGAAACAAAGAGCAGGGCTGGCTCTGCTCTCCCAGGCTGAGGCTCATTGGTGGCTGTAGGCTTTCCTGTCTTGTGTCACCTCCAGTGCAGGTGTCGGGTGTGAGGCGCAGGCACAGCAGAGCTGCCACAGCAGATGGACACGCTGTGCTCCCCATGCTGAGGTGGGACCTGTTCTCCTGCCCCACACACGTGTCTGTGGGGTGCAGAGGGGCCAGGGGCTGCGGTGGGTGGGCAGGGGGTGGTGAAGAGGACGGTGAGGTGAGGCAGGGATCAGTGGTGGGAAGCAGGTGGCTGGCACCATGTCGGGAACACAGCTGGGCCGGTACCTCTGAGGACAGAGGGAAGGAGGCTGGGGGACAGCCCAAAAATACCAGGGTGAGTTAAGATACCTTATAGACGCCTTCTTGGTAGTTTGCTGGGAAATAGACTTGTTTTGAGATAAAGGACACACTAGAGGAAGAGCTGGGTGAGTTCTCAAAGCAGTGAAGGTAGGAGAGTTGTAACAGGGTGGCAGCTTCTTGGGAGGTGACAGCGAGAGAGGAAATACCAGCATGGAGGGGAGCAGAGAAGGGGAGAATGGCGAGGGAAGCATCACCAAAATGATTTCTGTCCCTTTGTTAGGAACTTGGGACATGGTGAGTGAAACAACTCCTGTTTTTCCTGGAGCATTTCCTTTTCTCTACATTTCTACAGGCCTGTGTGTCCTTGCAGCCCAGGTCTTTTTCCATTCTTGAGTGTGTGTTACACCTATTACCAATGTGTCACTAAGGTATTAGCATGGTTTTCAGGTGACTGCTCTGACAATGGGGTTGTTCTTGCCATGTAATTCACAGAGCTTTGCTTAAGTCACAACCTAAATACTACACCTGCCCTGGAGGATAAGAAGGAAATTCACCAGGTTATTTTAAGTTGATTCTGTGGAAGCATGCAGGAATATATCCAAGTTAAAATCAAAGGGAAATGATCAGATTGGCAGCAGATTTCATGAGGCTTACAGATGCATTAGGAATCTCACGTGAATCTTTAAAAATGGTTGAGATTGAAAAACTTAAAGGTTTTGAGAAAACTTGTGGCACAAAAATGATCAGTGTGACTGTGTATCTCATACAGGACGAGTAGGCAAGTTCAAGTAAGGCGTCAGTTACTTTATGTTGAGATAGCCATGTGAACATAGACACTGGAGCAGTGTGAACAGCCATTAAGAAGCATCAGAGTTCTGCTTAGTCTTTTAGCTGTATGCAAGTGTGCAGGATTCCTGTGAAGTTGTTCTTTCAGCTCTGGTAGTGCCTGGTTTAAGAAGTGTTAGCTGAGCAATAGTGCCTTTCTGAAGCACATAATCTTTAACTTTTTCTCATTAATCTTTGAATGTGTGTTAAATTCACCTGGGTCTTCTTGTAATTTTGACAGTTTTTGGGTTTTGGGTTTTTTCCAGATCTTCATTATGTGGGCAGCAGTCTCTCCATTGCCATGTATTTCTTTTATATTGCTTTTTATATTGCTTTTATAGCCCCCCATTTTCCCTGGTCTTGGGTTCACAGAGCTGGTAGACAAAGCAGTTGGCAAGGGATGACTTCAGGAAGGGATGGACTTGTATACTCTGACCATGGAGATGACAGAAATGTAGAAAGGATGGAAAGAGGGTAACCAAGATCTTGAAATCGGGGAAGCTAATGGATTGTGCCCTAGATGAAGGTTAGAGTAACAGGACTGGAAATGGGGGCAGAGGATGTGAGTTAGGGTGGGAACTGCCAAGAGGAAGATGAGAAATGTCAAAAAAGCACAGGGAGAGAAGAAGGGAAATAGACTGGTAAAAGGTAGAGTGGATCTGGAAGCAGCAACTAAGAAGTGAAACACACAGGCTAAGACTGTTGACTCAGAAGAGGTGGGAAGTGTAAGATGAAATTGACAGCTTCAGCAGAGGATAATATCTTTCACTCAAAAGTCCAAAACTTTGTAGAAGGAAGAAATGCATCTACTTGTTTTTACTCTCCTGTTCTTTTGGCTAGGCAGTTCTGCTTTCATTTCCAACATTGATGGCTGTCTCGTGAATTCCCCAAGACATTGTCATAGAAATAGACATGGAAAGCAAATGTCCTGCTTCTGGGAAGCATGGTCAAGTAGTGTCTTCTCTACCCAGTGAGAGATGGCCTTCCAGTAGCTAGGCTATTAGAGAATTTTTTTTTTTTTNNNAAAAAAAAAAAGACTTTGAGAAACAGTTTATATAGAGGTAATCTCCATATGCCTTTTCCAAACTAAATTACTCTCTGATTGAACCTTCCGAGGAAAAAGAAAAGGTGAAATTTGAGTTTTGTTTCTGGTGCAGGTTGAAAAGGCTTAATGAGTAGTGCTCAGTTCTAACAAAGTTAGATGAGAACCAGGTGATCAACTTCCACAGGCAAAATAAGAATTCCACAATCCCAACAGCAAATGTTGCTTGAGTTCCTGGGTATATAACTCAGTTAGCTCTGCAGGATGCCCTTCTCTGGGGTTAGAGTCAGCAAGTACTTTAGGATGTCCCTCCCTTTGCAGGAATACCCATGGGTTTCAGAAAGTGAGACAGGAAAAGGCACACATGCTCCTAGTGACGGCAGCTTGAGCTCGTTACTCTGATTTTTAGATATGCTGGCATTGTCTCAACAGCCTGCATTCGCATTTATGGCCTTTCCAGACTACTTATCTAGGAGAGAATGTGTGCTTAGCCTGCTCCAGTTATTTTCTAAGCTTGAGCTCAGGGCCCAGACAAAGCACACCACTGCTTGGGCAACACCAGCATTGGACTCTCAAAGATGCAAAGGCAAGATACAAAGTGGAGGTATCTATGATAACGATCATGGTAAAGATCTCCATGCAGATCTTTAGCTTCCAGCAGTCCTGTTGGTGATCCCACTGTCTCCTGAGATTGTCTGAACAAATGCATTAAAAATACTCCAATTCGACTATTAGTAAATTATTCCCTCCCATGAATAAGCATGTAAGTATTTTTCTATTGAGATAAAAGAAAACGAGTCTTATTCTGCACCATCATTATTAGTTTGCACCCCAATTAATTCCTTCATGTTAATTCATCTTGGAGTGTTTTGGAAAATTTCTCAGCATCTACCAGTGCATTTTGTGGGACAGTCTATGGAAAGGACAGAACATTTACTAAAGAGCCTTTACTGTATTTTCCCATTAGAATTCTCCACTCAATGCTGAGGTTTCAAGAGGCTTTGAGTGAGCTGGTTGAGCCTCCTTTTGAACCCATAATGGATTTTTCTTTGTGTTTTATTTCCTTTAAAGATTATTCCCTTCCTTATGGCAACCACCTTTTGCCAAATGAGTAAGGCACTGCAGTTCTTCCCAGCTTTTACCCCATTTACCACCTTCCAAAAAGATTGCAGTGGCCATATGACCACATCTCAGATTTTTCCCGGAGGGATCTCTGATTTCTTTTCAATCGGTTCATTTAATTGACCATGTTTACTTCCCTAGCCCTTGTGGCTCCCTGAGTGCAGCTATTCGTCAGAAGCTGGATCTTAAGCATCCTTTTCATGTTTTACCTGGAGAATTTCTTAAACCATCTCATCTGTTCTTGGCATTTGGGGCTAAGCCCAAAAGGGAAGCTCTCTCAATCAAAAGGCTATCTAAATGGATAATGTGATACTTTGAGACCTGTAACAAGGAGACAAATGTCCCAGTCCCACTGTTCCCGTGCTGATCCCACCAGAGCCACTGAAGCTTTGAAGGCTTGTTTGGGCAGGGTTCCCATTGCGGATGTTTGCAAGACAGCTAACTGGAGCTTGGTTCATGTACCTAGCATGCTGCTTAGATGTAGAGCCTAGGCATGATGCCCACTTTGGAAGGCAGCTTTGTAGTCTATATCTGCTTAATTTAGTCCTCAGCTGGCCTCCTGAGTGTGGCTGTTCGCTGCATGTTAGTGTCCAAGAGCAGGAAGCGATGGAGGGAACTTTCATCAGAAAGAAGATGAAGTAACTTGGCACTCATTGGAGTTTGGAGGCTAAATTGCCTCTTAAAAGATCATCCTTACTGCTTGTCTAAGGAGTTTCCAAGCTGTAAATAGGATGGGAAGAAGGATGCCTTTGTGTTCCCCTTTTCTAGATGTTGTCTTGGTGACATGAGCTTCCTTCTTCAAAGTCTATAAATTCTGAATGCTTTTCATGCTCTAGTTTGGCATACAGCATAAACCCAAGCAAGCTGACCTGAGACAGGAGTGCATTTTCCTCTTCAGTGACTTCTGTCTATGTCCACTGCTAGCATCTATATTAGCAAATGCAATTTCTTGGGGACATCCCAAAGCTTTTCTTTTCCAGAATATTTTTAATAGTGCAAAGCACTTAATTCCTAGAAAGTTTGGTCAGCTTCTTCCACATCAGTTTTTGAATCCCTGTTCTATTACTTCCTTACGACATGTTTTATTCTGTCTTTTTAAAAATAAACATTCAGGGGTTAGACTAGATGATCTCCAGAGGCCCCTTCCAACCCTGGCTATTCTGTGATTCCGTGAAACATAAGTCAGGAGTAATTAGAGAGATGCACCACGTTTGAAGTATAAATAGAAGGAAGTAAATGGTATGATGTGTCACTGCAGTCAATGGTCAAATACCTGAATTTTAATCTTCAGGGCTGAGTTAAATAAAAAGAGATCCTTTAAAATAACTTGACATTCCTTCAATGATCCATGAAAGGTAAATCTGAACATTTGACTTCATTGCAATAATACAGCTAGTTTAAATTTTTATTATTTTTAAGCCTTCAGCCAGCAGGCTGGACTAAGTTATTTGCAGCGTATTTTTAAAGTCTATATCGAAATATTAGCCATAACTGTCTGCTGTGTATAGAAAAAAAAAGGGGGGGGGGTGTATGTTTGAAGTTTAATCATGCTTCTACTTATGCTCAGTCCCAGAGCAATCCTTTTTTCTGCTGCTGAGCTCAAACAGCTAGTAGCCAGGTTTGATCTGCTGCCCCATGGAGCAGTGCCCTATGTGAATTTGAAGTTTTCTCAACCCGGGAGGCCTGCAAATAAAGACTAGCCTCAGGTAGCCAAAACTCTCCTTCCCAAAGCAGCTCCCCGGGCGCTGCCTGGAGCAGTCCTCCTGAAATTGTTTCAGGCCATTGCTACAGACTATATCTACTACTGCCCCTCTTACCCCTCCTTCCCTCTCCTCCTCCTGGCATAAGGGAGGAGTTTTGGAGTCCAGGAGTCCTATTTGACTTTAATAAAATGAAGAAAAAAATTTTAAAAAAATAAAAAGCAGAGCAGTTTGTAGGGAACTGGCAGAGACTGTGGAAACAGGAGCCACAGCAAGACAAAACCCAGTGGCCTTCAAAACTTTTTTCCCTTCTTTCTCACCACATGACTTGGAGGATGTGGACAGTAATTAAAGGACCCCCTAGCTCTTCATTTTCTGTGCCTGGTCCTTTGATCTGGTTCGTGTCGGGTAGCTATTTTCATTGTTCCTGTCTTTTCTTTTATTCTCACCCAGCCCCTTTGATGTGAGCAATGATGATCTTTAATTCCAAAATAGGAGATGGGCAGGATAGCAGTACTGGCCTTATATAATGCATCTTTCACATCTTATTTTTAAACTTGAGCATAATAGGTGTAAGTCAGAGCCTGGGGAGCATTAACCCTTTCCATGCAGGGGAACTGCTGAGGAGGTTAGCAGACTATCACTTCTGGTAACGTCAGGTTAATCTTCTGTAGATGCCTACAGACGCGTTTGTGAAAAAGTTTATTATTGTTATTATTATTATTATTACTATTTTCCTGCAAATATGATGGATCTCAAAATATAATCTGGAGGGACTTTTCCCTAATTGTTCCCATGTGGGAAAAATGTGCTGAGAAAGAACAGTAAAGCTAATGCAGTTATTCTGACTGGCTTCACTTGGCAGCACAGTGGGAGTGAAGCATACTGTTTATTAGTGTATGTTAATAAACTATAAGGGACAAACTGCAGGTGGTGGTTTATAAACTGTTAGCTCAGGTAGGATAGATGACAGTATGGAAGGTATTAGTAACATTAGCAGGAGAGAAGGGCTGGAGGTTCTTAATGTTGTCTTGAAATCACAGAAGCCCAGTGTGTCTCTGTGTGCTGTCTCTTCCTCACAGGATGCACAAACCACGTAGCTGCAGTCCAGCCAGGGTGGGAGGCACTGGGGCTGGAGCACCATCAGATGTGGCATGTGCAGAAACCCCTCTGCCAGCCACCTGGGGGTGGCACATGTGACACCGCTGTGCCACGCTTTGGAAGGTGGCACACCCCCGTGCCACGCTTTGGAGGGTGGCACACGCGTGGAGGGCAGCACAATGGCCCCGTGTCCCTGCGGTGGGGGAGCCCCCCGTGCGCAGCCCCAGGCAGGCAGGTGGTGCTGGCGGAGCCCCTGCCCGGAGTGTCCCCGGGGAGCTCCGCATTACCGCGGTCCCCATCTGCCTCGGCAGCACCTCCTCCCTCCGGGCCCCAGCAACAATGGCTCTGCTGCTGCTGCTGCACCCTGCCCGAGCCGGCCCGGTGACATTTGCAGGGTTCAGCCGTCACAGCACAATCCGCTCGGGAAATGCAGCTGTAATTGTAAATAGGGAGCCCAGAATTTTCTCACTTCAGGTCTTGAGGCACCCGCGCCATGGAGGGGGGAGCTCAGCTTTCCCCAGAGCCTTTTATTTTAGTAGGATTTGTGAGTATCTGAAAATTTGGAAGACTATAGTTCTGCTGCTAAGCCACTTAAACATTAATGTTTGAACATCGTGTCACTGGTTTTTGTGTTCAGAAGAAGACCTAAATGGGCAGAAATTAAAAATTAAATCCCAACATTTTCCTGGTAGAATTAATTGGAGGCAAAATATTACAAATTGTCAATAAGAAATAACGAAGCAGTGAGTGTAACAAAGACTAACTAAGTGTGGTAATGGACAGAGGGAGCTTGAGTCTTATTATGTTTTAGTTTAAAGACTGCCTTTTTCTTTTCATTCACAAAATATATATGCATAAGTAGCTTTGTGTCTGAAGCAATTTTAGATGTGGATTTATACCTTCATGACACCTGCTCTTTTAGGGACATAAAATGTGTGTTATGTTTGTGTAGTTCTCAAAATAACAGCTGTTTATTAGATAACTTTCAGGGTGATTCTTATTATATGTTATGGTCCTGGATCAGCAAAGTAGTTCAGCAGATGCCCAACTTGAGCACGTGATGGGCCACGTAGGCTTTTCAGCCTGCACTTGCTTAAACCTGGGCACACACTTAAATAGTTTGCTGAATAGGGGCCAAGACCAGATGTAGTGAATACCTATAATTAACTTTGTTATGTGCTCTTAAATTTCCCACTTGAACATTATTTGAGCTGAAGTTCTGTGTGTTTGTCTATGTCAGTAGAGCTTTTTTTTTTTTTTTTTTTTTTTTTTTTTTTTTTTTTTTTTTTTATTGCTTTATATTTTTTTTTTTTTTTTTTTTTTTTTTTTTTTTTTTTTTTTAATTAAATGCATTTGGTTCCCTCAGAATATTTCTGTTAGGCGTGAAGGAGAAAAAAAATTCTCTTCCAGTTCTTCCACTACAGTTGGTCTTTAGTACCAGTGGTTTTGTAGCTGGGGTGCTTTAAGGAAATAAGGGAAGGAAAGGTTGTAGAAAGGAGTAATATTTCACTGGAGCAGCTTCTAGAGTTGGAAAAAGTAGACAGACTTCTGAGACCTGGCAAAGGGATGTGGAACCTGTAATCTTGTCCACTTTTTCCAGCTATATCAGCTAATCTAATAATAGAAGCTTATAGGACGATGTAATTTCTTTTTTTAGCAGAGAAAACAAACATTGAAACTGCAAAGGGGAAAGTTGGCACCAATACGTTCCTCAGTGAGTACTAGGGCCCTTTCTTCACTTGGAAAAAAAAAAAAAAATCCCTCTTTCTAAAGCAACCCTGTTTTAAGGGCTCAAGCACGCCTAGATAGCCTCTAGTTAGGTTTCAGCAGACTAATGAAGCCTGCCTTTTTTGTGATTTCACTGCACATACTCCCTGCCTGCCTTGATTGGCAGCTGGGTAGCAGACCTCTGCAGCTGTGACAATTTGCCTGAGGGAGACTGTAAGTGTCTCATTGAAACTTGCATTGTAAAATCCTCCAAAATGCCTCCCATAATATTAGGCACAGGAGAAAAACACAGGTGTGAAAAACTTTCACAGATCCCATGAGTTCAATGTCTCTTGGCAGCTTTGGTGGATTCAGTGTTATAATATAAATTTTAAACTTGCTCTTGCAAAACAGAAGTTGCTCCGTCTTCTGTCACAAGAAGTGGTGAAAACCGGCAGTGCCTGCACCACGCTTGCCTTTCCAGGGCAATGAGGATTGGTTATCCATGGGTGAAGCCTGTCTCCCCTGCTCTAACTCAGCAGTGTATTCCAGCACAGAGAGGATGCAGGTGTCCCTGCTGCTGGGGCATCTCGCTGGCAAGGCAGAGTTTTAGGAGCTCCTGTTTTCCCAGTGAAGGCATGGGCATATCCTGTCCAAAAATGAGCGCTTGTTGATTGATTCTGCTTCCAGTGAAGGAGGGATTGGAAAACCTAAGAGGTGTCTCCATGAAATCAACCTTCCTCTATGTATGTACAATCATTTTCTCTTCCACTGGTTAAGTAGCTTAATGTACTCCTCCTGGCACATAGGTGAGATTCAGCATTGCCAGCATGACTGGAAGATGAATCTTGGCTTCTGAATGCCTGATCCTTTTGCTGGTGTGTTTGTTGCCAACTGCTTACCTGTGTGTTAGAGCAGCTTTCCTTCTTACATTTGCCATAAAGGAATCTCAATATGACTTCAGCCTTAAGATCTGGCACTTCAACAGTCTCAGTAGGTTCAACACAATATTCAGGAATTAAAGTTCTGAAGAAATGCAAGCAGCTAAATTTAGACTTAAGAAACGTGCCTGATTTGAGTGAGCTGTGGGTATGCTGATACATGGAAGTTTCCCTGCAAGCCAGCCGGGCTTTATTTGTTGCTTAAAGGGAGGAGATTTTAGTTAACTTGGAACATTTGATTTGCTTTCTTGAATTGTTTTTGATTAGTGACTGAGTGCAAGGTTAAGCTTTAATAACATATCCATTGTAATAAAACCATGCTGGTGAGTGATACATGTGGCTAAAAAGATTTAGATACACTAGTCTGATAAACTAATACAATTTTGAAATGTTCTAGAAATAAGCACATAAAATAAGAACCAAAGGCAGATTTAAAGATTTTTTAACTCTTTCTGGGGCTAAGATTTTTGTGACCAGACTAGCCTGTTCTGGCAAGCTGGGTGAGAACAAGGAAGCATGGCTGCAGCCTTGATAAAAGAGAAACAGTTTTGAATTTAGTAATGAAAAGTGTTAATGCATCACTGAGTTTCTGCTGCGGTGAACCAGTGACGGACCCAGTGAGTAGTTAAAGCTGAAAATAACAAATCTCAAATTCAAATGACATTCAAGTTTCATGAGAGACTCGCAGTACTTTTCACCTTCTCTTCTGAACTACAAACTTTGGTCAGTTCAAGACAAATCAATGATGCTGTAATATGTAGATTTTGTGAGTTGGTAATTGCAGTAGGGCTGAGGTTTTAGTTTCAGATTTTTGTCAGGGTTTTCTACTCTCGGTGCTTTCCACAGACTGTCCTACGAGCCGCGAAACTTGTGCTGATGTATAGTGATTCAATGTACTGTAAACTACACAAGAGGGCTCAGTTTCATGGATGTGTGAAGCTTTTGTGTAAATGTTTTTAGTGGTGTCAATTGAGAAGCTGAACTCAAAGTTCAGTTGAGCATTAGGGGTATCAATTGAAAGCTCAATTTGAGTTACTTGCTTGTTGAGGCTGGGTCATTTCACAGGAACGTTTTAAACAAACTTTGCAGAGCAGTTCAGTATTAGGCTTTGTAGTTCACGATGGGGAAACTGAGGCACCAAGCTATGGAGTTTCTTACCTTTCTAATGCAGTTGGGAATGTTAACAGAACATGGAGACTCCAGACAATGCTGCTGATATGTTTTTGACTGCTGTGTACCACTCCTTGTCATGCAGGGAGCCTAGTTTGTCAAAGGGAAAGGGTTTTGTCTCATCATTGAGGAAGGAAATGGATTTAAATGTCAAAGGTTGGGAAAGCCATTGTCTTCCCTTTTATGGCAGTGAATGTGTCATGTTCCTCTGCTTACCAAATAAATAAATGAAACTATAAAGGAAATGGTAGTTTTGGAAAAAAAAAAGAACAACCCCAGCACTGTAATCCAGAGCATCTGTTTTCTACTGTATTTTTTCCCCTGGTCTCTTTTTATAATTTACATCCAAAGCATGAAGTGACAGAATTTGGCAGACTCAGATCTGTACAGTAGAGCTTAATGGTTTTGTAGCAGGGAATAAATAAAGCCCCTCAAGCCTGCTTAGTTCTCACCCATGCACGTGAGCAGGGAGTGGGGGAAGGAGTGTCGTATTTTTCTTGGAAAAAGACCTTTTCGGTTTCTCCTAATCTGGCACCTGGAGGTCCAGCTGTGCTGGCTTGAGGCTGTGTGTAGCCTTGTGCATGGGAAGGATGATGGACAGGCCGCTGCAGAAGTTGAAATGTTTCACGTCTCTACAGGCAGTATGTATGGCTATATTTGTGAATAGTGGCAGTGCGCAACTGGAGGTGGAATTACTCTTCAAACAATGACTTGCCAATAGTGCTACAGACTGGGCTGGTTTCTGTTGCCATTTGTGGGGAGGGCCAGCAGCACATGGATTTTCCAGCTTTGCTTGCTCGTGCTACAGCAGCCATGGAGCCTCTGTGCCTGCCATCATTGCTTCCTGTCTCCATGAGCTGACTGTAAATTATTTTTCCTGGTTTGAGCTCTGCACATGGCCTGGAAATGTGTCACTCTGGTTATGTTTGGCTTGGTCTTATGCTAATTTATACCAGTTTCTACTTCAATATATTTCCAATTGGCTTAATTCAATGGCAGTATTTCTAATTTAATAACTTGGGTATAAGTAAGAGTATTGGGTTCATTACGCCTAACAGTTTAGTAATCTTGATTTATTTTTGTTCTTCAGTCACACAAATGCCAAGGGTAATTTGCTCTTAAACACCTGATTTTCTAGGACATAAAATGATTCCATATTTAAAGAAGAAAATAGAGGACAATTTTATTCTGCAAACTGGTCTAGGTTGGGGGATGGTGGGTTTTGTTTGTTTGGATTACAGAACTTAGAAAATGCTGGGTTAATATTTGAGAACAGAAAGATTTAGTTTGCCCTCACTACTACTCTTGGATCCTCTGGATTCCTCAGCTGTGGATTGGGAGCTGATATGGAGTGGCACATACTTGGCCCAAAATGTTTCCAGTGCCACAGTAATAAGTGATTTTAATGGAGAACTTTTCACAGCAGAGAACTCAGAGATAAAGTCTGTGCTTTAATAAAGATGCTATGTCTCCACAGTGTACATTAGTCAGTGAGTTAAACAAGCATCAACATTAAAACAGACATTATCCCCTGCAGTGTATTTTCTTAGTGCTTTGTCCATTACAGCTCTCAAATGGTGAGGTTTCTAGTCCTTCCTGTTGGAAACAGCTCTTTTCTAACATTTATTGTGGATGTTTTCCCAGTGTCTAGCATAAAATTGTGCTTTCTTCTCTCCTCCTGCCCTCCCCAAGTGGAATGCTGTGATGGTGTTTACCGTACGTGAACCCCTTGGAAGCAGTTCCTGCACCTTCCTTAGCTGTTCTTTAACAAAGATACATATAATCAGACCTTTGAACCTTTCCTCATAAATCAGTCCATCTACCTCATTAATCACTTTTGTTGCCTTCTTCTAAATTCTCTCCAATTTGTCATCATCCTGTGGCTGGGGACAGCTCAATGACCGCAGCCCTGCACAGAGGTTCAGTACCAGCCCACTGCACCCAGAGATCAGGATTTCCTTATTTTGTCCCTTTTTCCTTTTGCTTCGTTCCCAGTCAGAATATATCTCCTACCCACTCTGCATAATCATTTCTTTAAAACATTTATGGAGATAATTTGCAGTCTTACAGACCCTCTATCATTCTCTGACGTCGAGTTAGCAGAGGTTGAAAGAGCAAAGGATTGAACGTGACACTTTGTGTCTCTCCCTCCCTTCCTTCCCCTGCTCCCCACCCCAAAATAAACAAAATAACTTTTCATTTGGTGCATATGGTCATATTGAATGTGAGGAAGGAGGTAGCATTAGAGTGGAAAAAAAGATGCTGAAAATATAATTGCCTAATTGTGAATCCTAAGTAGTGCAGGCAGCAGGGGCGGCCCTGACTGGAAGAAATCAGAGGGTCACTAATTCATACTGCCAACATCCTAATTAGCTGTGCAAATGTAATGTTTATATTGTTGGGGATGGATTACAATATCCATTGTAGAATGGAAAGAAATAAATGAATTGTGTCAGTGGAGCTATGTAGAAAACACTCCTGCCACCCCATTAAACCATGAGAAGAAGCTTAGCTACTAAAAAAAGTTTGTTTTCAGGCTGATGCGCAAGTCTAATTGGGTTTCCAAAGAAAGGAACATGTTTTAATTATTAATTAGAAATCAGAGGAGTAAAAGAGTGGAAATCTGCTTCAGCTGGAGGTTTTGCTCAATGCTGGATTTCTCCTTAATAAGCTGAAACATTCCAGGCCTGCCTTAGTTAGCGGTTGGGTGCAGTGGCTTTACTCGGGGGGTAGACATCTTAATGCTCATGTAATTATCATGTAATTATTTTGTAATGTGGGATCAAAATTTTGCATAGATGGCATTCTTTCACTGAACTTGAAAAATAAAAAAGTTGTGTTCATTAATGCAGTGATTCAGTCATTTTAGTCTAAGAAGCAGGGTTCCCTCATCCCCCTCCCTTTTTAAGACACAAATATTTTGAAACAGTTTTAGAGATGGTGACCTCAAGATGAATAGAATTATTTAATTTAGATTATGTTGAATATTTATCAGATTTCTTGTTGGTAATACTGCCTTTCAACAGAAGTGTCAAGTGGGTTGCAATTATCATCAAAGTTGATAGGTACAAATAAGCGATGATCCTGTCTGCTAACACAGGGTGTGCAGGTTCATAAAGGGGAATTCTTGTGGAAGTCGCTTTATCTCTATGAATTTTCCTCCCTGTTGCCATTGAACTTCTGGAATCAAAGTTGTTAAAGACTGATAGGCTTTGTCAGAAGATGTTAAGTGGATTATGGCCCATCATAATAAATATTCCCTATGGAGAGACAGGGTATGTTCTCATGAACAGAGAGTATGGAGCTGCCTCTTTTGACTTGTGCTTTCTAGTGCCTAGAAGTACTATTGAGCAGAGTTCTGCTCTGTTTACAACTGCACACAGCTTGTCTGAACAGATGAAAATGTTAGTGGGCCAGTGCCTTAGCTCTTATGGCTGGAAAACACTGACAGCCTGAATCCAAGCTGAATCACAAGTTGAACCTGACAAGTTAAAGAACATAGCAAGAGCTGCTGGCTCTTGAGTTGCCAGATGTTTGTAGATCCATGTGTGTCTTAAGGGGAGCTGCCCATTAAATGTCTCAGCTTTAATAGGAAAAGGGGACGGGAAAGAAGAGCATATGGCTCCCTCAGTGTGGCAGTAAATCCTTGTGTTAGTGGGGTGCAACTGTGAGGAAGTGCAGAGCTGTCTCCTGATGTTGCTGTTTCATAGCAAAAAATCGATGGAGGAGATGGGGAGGATACAGCTAATGTGAAGTGGATGGCTTCCTTTGGGGTTATGGCTTCCAAGAACTTGTAGATGCAGCATTATAATAAACAAAATATCTGACTTAACAGAACAACTGTTTAGAACATTTAAATTGGCCTTTTTTATGCATCTGCTGAAATTACTATGTTTGAAAATGTTTTGTTTGTGTTCACAAAAGAAGTAAAATTTCCTGATTGTGGGCCATTTAGCACCTGTTTTTGCCTATAAGACTCAATATACCTTTTTCAAAAACTCGTTTTAAGAAGGAAAAAGATAGTTTCTTAGTTGTTCTTTATCAGATAGCTGCACTGTGGTGTCCTACCCCTTCTCTATAGTTTATTTACATGATGTTTAATTGTAAAGGATTTGACAAAGATAGGTACCAGTATCAAGAAGGGACACTATGATTTGTGTTGCTACTAAGAGCTAATTCTGCTTGTTTGAATTGTAAGGTAGCTTTGGTCCCCCCTCCCTACTAACAAAGTTTTCCCTATTATCACAGAGGAAACCACCTTCATGACTTGTATTCTCCCAGCAGAAGTCAGGTTAAGCTTCATACTGTAATGGAAGTAACAAGTAATTAAGAATAACAAGCAATTGTGATTAAAAACTCAAAACCTTCACTTTCAAGGGGCCATATGTTGATAAAAATGCTCTGCAGCTGAACCATATGGATGGGTGGAATGTGGGATCTCCTGCACATTGGGAAGAGGCGGTAATAATTTGTGACTTGACATATTATTGCCATGTTCCTTTTGATCATGCCAGACATCCACAGGTCTCTGTCACATCCTTGTAGGAGAATGAATGTGGGTCTTTGCAAACTAAGTATCTTAGGTTCAGAGTTAAAAACAAGTGTGCTTTTCATTAAAACAGGACCAGCTTCTAACAGAAGTTGCCTTGGTCAGATGACAGTCAATGATCCTTTCCCCTCCCCTCTCTTGCTGGAATCTGGAAAAACAGTTCCAAGTACCATTTTGAAAGCTGTTTTGCCAAGTGTCTGGCAAATGCTTCATGTTAAAACATCCATCTTTTCCCTCTGTGCACAAAGAAAAAGCCCAACTCTTACATTCATTGGTCACACTAAGAAGGCTAAACACACCATCCAGTAAAATGCTATAGCTTCAAAAGTGGAACTGGTCCTTTATTTTGTGGAGGCTGCTTTATCCCTTTGTGAAAAAGGAAGCACAAAGTGCTGCTGTGGAGCAATAATAGAGATGTATGAGAAACCATGGATAGTCTTTAATCAAACTTCAGCAGCTTTGTGGAGACCTTGCAACAGGGTTTTAGGCTGGGATTCGTAGAAGAGTGCGTGGTGATATCTTACAAAGGGACATCATGAAGCTCTGTGTGTGTGTGTGTGTGTGAAAGGACTGCTGACAGTGACATCTAATATCTTGAATACATGTTCTACTGCTGTACCTCCTGGCACAGCCTTGGTAGTTTCTTCATCCGTTGCAACTTCAGGAAGCTCATCTGGTTGTGTGGGAGAGGACGTGATTAGCAGCAGTGGTATGTGCCTAGCACTGCTGTGTGATTTGCAGAGGTACTTTTGAGATGCCTGAAGGCTGTTTATGTTCATGTTGCCATTTTCAGTAATCAACTCTTATTGATTTTTTCACAAGAAATCAAAATTATTTTATAGGAAAATATTACGGAGGTTTCTCTGATTGATGGATTTTTGATTTCTAAAACTTGCAGCAACTTAGAAGCTTTTGTACTTTTTGGCCCCCTGTGCTTCAGCACACACATAAACCTGTCTTTGAACTAGTCTGGGAAGTGTTTGACACGGAACGCTTGCTGATATATTGTTTTTCTTCCTAAGCCATCAGTGGAACAACTTGCTGCTTCCTTCTTGCATGAAAAAGCTGGCCCACCTCAATCACCCTTAGCACCAGTGAACCCCAACACAGCCAAAGTAACCTCCATATCTAACTTGAATGCAGGCAGCATCAAGTTTGGGAGGTCAGTAGTATATGGTTTGCAAATTCTTGCATTACACATTATCAGTGGAAATGTTTTTAATGGAATACACAGTCAAACACAAACAATAAATTCAGGCCCTGTAGGTACGGATTTAGGTATTGTTTAGCCTTCCTTAGCTTAGAGAGGCTTTTGCAGTCAGCTGCCCTGCAGTGGGCTAATGCTGGCTGGCTGCCAGATGCCCACCCAGCTGCTCTCTCCCTCCCCTGCCTCAAGAGGACTGGCAGAGAAAGTAAGATGAAAAAGCTGAGTTGAGATAAAGACAGGGAGATGGCTCAGCAATTCCTGTCATGGGCAGAACAGACTTGATTTGGGGCAAACTAACTTAATTTTTCTTCATGCCCCAGGAGTGCTGGGCAGTGGGGGGTTGCAGCCAGTCCAGTGATGGTCAGTCAGCGGTGGGTCTGTTGTGGAGCCAGCTGTATCCAGCACAGGGCAGCCCCTGACCCCTTCTCACAGAAGCCCCCTGCAGCCCCAGAGCACAGCCTGGCCAGGCACACCCAGTGCACGCTCACATTTCCACCCTGTGCTGTGCAGCACGGCCCGGCCAGCCTGACCCCTGGCCTCCAAGCAGATGTCTCCAACTTTTCTTGCCTGCTGTCAGGGTAAGTAGGTGATGGGCTCTCACATGAATGTTGATCCTGAGCCTGGCTTGTGGAGGCCCTCTTTGATGTTTTATTTTGGCTGCTTGCCAGGGGGTCCAATTTTTAAAGCACAGGGGTAACGATCAGATTATTTTTATTATCCCTGCTTCAGAATTCACTGTTCTGCAGACATCGTTTCCTGCACTCTTGCTGGGTAGCAAAATGTCCCCGAGAAGGACGTGCCACCAGATGCAAGATCTGTTTCTGTGTTGCTGGGAGGAATAACACAGGGACTGCAAAAGTTGCCTGTCTGTTCAAATATTAATGTCACAAACTGTGGCTTGCTCTTCACTGCTTTCCTCATTTAGCCATCCCAGAGCACTACTTGGAAACAAGAACAATGCACCTGGTGGGTCAAGAAAAGCTTTCCTTGCTTTTGTGCTGGATACCTGGTGATGTGTGTTAGCATGTCGTGGTGCAAGAGTAAGTGTGTGTTGTAGAAAAACTCAGTATAGAATTAATACCTGCCTGGAGGTTTCTATGTACTTAGGCGGGAAATTCAGCCTTATCAATCATTCTTTGTGTTTCACTCTTCAGAATAAGTACCATTCAGATTTATGGGCTGCCTAATTTATTAATCTGAGTAAAAAGAAGACAAAGATATATCTGATTCATTGAATATAATCTTTTGGGCAGATCAGGAAGATGAAGAAAAATACCGAGCACTGGCTTGCAATAGAAATCTTCAAATATTATCATTTGATCTAGAAATAAACTGGCAGAGCACAAAGGTTGCCTACATTTAACATTCATAGCATTTTACTACTAGATACAGTGCTTACCTCAGATGTCAGAAAATAAGAGACTTTGCACAAAAGCTGGGTTTTATTCATTTTGTGACATTCTTCCTAATGCTACCCAAACCAGCATGTGTTGGTCTAATTGCCCTTCTGTATCTCCATTTTTATATCACTGTAGCTCTTTGGAATTTGGAAAATTCTTGATTACCCTGTGTACTGTAGCATTTGAAACTGTGCTTGAGCCTAACTGTATTTTGATGCCCCTGCTTGCTTTAAATGGCAGAAGCACTGAATATAAATTAGAATATATTAGCATTTTGCTGACTTAAAAGATGACATTTATTGTGAGGCATAAAGAGTTAATCTTAGACTTTTAGCTCTGAGCTTACTTTGCTGAGCTTCTGCATACACGTGTTAATTTTCTCAGATGAGGGATAATGGATGTCACTTGAGAAAACAATACTGATTTGGGTTCTTTCATAGTTTGTGGGTTTATGTCCCACATGGTATAGAAGCAGGCTCTGGGAGATTGCCTGAAATATGCCTGGCCTCTCAGCTGCACTAAAAATAATTCCTGCTTCCCTTATTTCTAGAAGTAATTCTGAGATGCTGCAAACCTTTACCAGCTTCTGTTTAGGAAAAAGATTTCTCTTCAGCTTTCAAATAACAATAAGGGAATGGTCTTTAGGTATGACTGTTGTATTTCCAAACCACTGCTTTGTAGAAATGCATGTGTGTTGTGCATTTTTGTTTTGTTTTGTTTAATCACTTTTCTTATGAAGCGTTCTTGGTTGGGTGACCTTTCTCTGAGAGCAGCAGTTCACATTGGATTTTGGCAAGATGGGTTTGATCATCCTTGCTTTACTAAGCACTAGCACCTAGATGACAGTAATTCACCCTCTAATACCCCCACAAAACCTATTTATGCAGAACTTGACATGATTTGCAGTCTCTGCAAAAGGAGGAATATAGGACTTAAGCAGTGCCTAGAATTATTTTTTTGACCTCCATTTAAGTTATTGCTTGAAGTATTTGGCTCTTCAGACAACTAAACTGTTCTTGCTCTAACCTGGCCCTTAGCACCTTATAACAGAGCTGCACTATCAATGCTGTGGCATTCACATGTCCCCCTCCTAACCTGAAGGTGGAAAAATGGCGAGGGAAATTGCTGCCCAGCATTGGAGAGTTTCAGGCAGCCAGTTAAATTGATCTTAGTAGTGATAACAGTCCAATTTATGGCAACACAATCACAACGTTTTTATTAATATTTGCTGCCCATTGTCCACTGTACCTTTGTAACACGTTGCTGGTGAATGCCAATAAGCATCCCAATGTCAGGGTACCCCTTTGAGCTTTGTGATCCACAGCACATAGAGGTACAGAGGTGTTACTTCATTTGTTTGTTTCTGGAGACAGAAAAAATTGCTGGCAACTAATAGATTCTAGGGATGTTTTTTTTCAACACCAATTTTAAGGAAGTGTGTGAATGGAAAAATTTGTTTCTGAGAATTCAGATAACATCTGCATTAATATGGTATATTGTAAGGATCATTAATGTTCAGAGTATATTATCAGGTGTTCTCTAATGCACTTTTGATGAGCTGTAATGATGCTTGCTGTAGTGTTTTTTCATCTCTACTCTCCCTCCCTTTTTTTTTTCTGCTTGATTGTAATAATGACTTAACCCAGGTGGTAGACTCTATCCAGAAAGTGCCCAAGGGAAATATTATTCCCTAGTACCAGCAAACATCACAGATAGTCATTGAGTTCACTGTGAAGTTTCCTCAGGAGAGAAGATCTTGGATCTCCCCTTGGGTATCTGGACCTGCCCCACATTTGCAGTGTAATAATCTGGCTTTGGGATGAGATGGAGAAATGGCAGAGAGAAAGAAGATAAAAAATGTAAGTGGAAGGGAAGGAAAAAAGCCAGTAATACGTAGTAATTTTTGAAATTACTGATTTTTGTTAGAATATAACTTGTCATAGAATAGGGTCCTGGAAACTATTTGGATAATTTTGAGATTATTATTTAAGGGCACAGTTCAGTTTAAAGTGACAAGGATGAGTGCAAGGATAGAGATTCTTCCCTTTGGATATCTCAGGGTATTGGTTGGTTATGATCCTGCTAGAAAATACTTCTGGTTTTTGGATATAACTGATATTTGTCCTTAATATTTGTCTTTGTAGCTCTCTTAATCTGCACTATCTGCCAGGAAATGTATTTTAAAGCTCTGGTTTCCTGGTCCTTGTTATGCCACCCAGCTGCACAGAACAGCAAGCTTTAAATAAATGTCACAGACATGGTGTAGCTTTGTCAAGTAGACAAGGTGTCTAAAAGTGAAAAAGTGAAAATGCAAGCAATGGTGATAGAAAAATACTACACATGCTTTTCAACTGAGCAAAGTCTTTGTAGTAGTGAGTGTACAGAGTGTCAGGTATCACTCACTGTGTGCCATTAGGTTTTACTGGCAGTAGCCAGTACAGGCACCACAAGCAAGAGTAAATCACATTGGTTGTTCAAATGGTGGTTTCTTGTAAGTTTATCCAGGTTTACATGCATGTGGGAAGAAGGGGCTTCTTTGTTTTCTTATTTTTTCCAAATCTCTGTTTCATTGTTTGTAGAAGAATTCAAAAATAAAGTACCCAGGAAGAAAATTATGCTGTTAGGTTGCTTTTGGCTATGTTATATTGAAAGCTATACTTTGCAAATGTAATCTGTAACAGCAAACAGTATACAAAGGAAAAGGAGTCATGTTGTTGCACACAGTGTTTTCTGTTTTCTGTATAAAAACTTGTTTAAATAACTTTGTGCCTTCCCCTTTTCACTGTCTTTCTTAGGCAGCAGCTGAGTTTGTTCCTTTGCACAGCCCTGGCTTTGTCAGCCCAGGGCTGTGCACGTGGTGTGGGGAGATCTTTCATAGCAAAGGGGGATGCAGGCAGGCTCAGGCAGCTCCCTCACCGGTGGCTGTTTTTCCTGGGACAGATTTTCTTTGAGGTTGTTCTTACTTTCTGAAATGCTTTGTACCAACCCTTAATCCACCCACATCTGCCCCCTTAATATTCTCCATGGACGGGGCAGGACTAGAAGGGCACTCTGCAAGTCTCCTAAAATGGAAATGAAAAACCTAAGTGATATCTGTCCCAAAACTGTTTTAGATTTCTCTTGGAGAAAAAAAAAAAAAAAAAGAGGCTTTTTAGTGGTCTTCTACTTCTGGGAGCATGGTTTCCCTCCCCAGTGAGATGCATTTTGTGTCAGCTGTTTCTATATTAAAAAAAGTCTCCTGAAATAACTGCTTTTGGCTTGTCAGTATCTGGCAGCCCTCCTCCTGAAGCAGGCACCACCAAGGTCCCATGTGAGCAGGAAGGGCCTCTCTCTCCCTGTATGGCCCCTGCAGAGAAGGGGGTGCCTGGCCCAGCTGGGGTCACAGGTGGGGCAGCCCAAATGGATTGCACTGTGCTTTCTTCTGATGTGCCTGGCCTGTGCTTGCACACCCCGATTAAATTTCTGCTCTTGTCAGTCCATTAAACCTCCCAAAGTGATTTGTTCTCCCCAGAGAATCACAGGAGAGGGGGTGGAAAGGTAAAAAGAGAAAGGAGAAGAGTAAAGAAGGGCTGGCAGGAGGAGAGTACAAACCAAAAATGAGTAAAACAGAGCTGCTGAATCCAATAGCCAAGTATTACATTATAGACTCCCAGTCTGGATATAAACAAAATGTTTCCTTAGAGCAGAACTGCATCCAACATTTAGAAAAAATGTTTTCCAGAGGTGAACCAGATGTGCTCTGTCCTGCCTGAGGGGCGGGAGAAGGTGACTCACCTCTTGCACCCCACAGCCCCCAGCCCTGCTTTGCACTGCGAGCAGCCAGCAGGATGGTTCTGAGGGGTTGCTTGTGTTTCCTGGCTGGATTTTTGGTGATTCCTGCTGCCCAGGGCAGGTACCTGGCTGGCCTGGCCTCTGCCTCCTGCAGCAGTTGCATCTCTCACTGCCGCTGGGTCCTCTGTGTAGCTGCTGTGTGCCTCGGTGGCTCTGATGTGAGCAGGGAGCTTTGCTGATGGGTTGTGTCACACTGCTAAACTGGGTGGGTTCTGCAGGCTCACACAGCTCAGTGTGACAGTGGCCACCACGCAGTGGCTTCCCTGAGTGTGCCTCCAAAGGGGCTGAGGACAGAGCACAACAAGGCTGAGTCTCTTGATGGGTTTCAGGTCACCCAGCTTCTTGGTTTTGAGAAGTCTGTATGTCTTAAAATATCATCCAGCTAAATGGAAGGTGTTTCCTTAAGAAACAAAAAAATCCCATGCCAAAAGAGCACAAGTGTTGTCACCAAAGTTAATAAAAGTAAGGAAATTAATACTTATAGTTGACCTCCAATACCTAGGCACAGTGGGGTGTAGCAAGGAAGTAGTTAGAAAGGCACCATGGTGAGCCTTTGCAGTGAATTATCTTATTTTTATTAACTTTCTGACAACCTCAGTGAATTTCCTTTCTTTTTATTAAGTGATTAAAAAAACCTAATCAGAACATGTAATTAAAAGACATAATTACATAAGATCAGAGTTTTTCATAATTACTGTACATGGTAAATATTGTTACCTGATAACACTGCACAGAATTCTGATGAATTTACGTAGGATGGATAGGAGGTATCTGATTTCCAGTGTTCGCAATGGAACCTTCTCTAACGACACTAGATAGATAGTAACATGTTTTAAAATGGAAAATACAGTGAAACTCTAAAATAATGACTCAGTTGTCCTTTTTTAAAGCTTTTGTACATGTTGGGCAGCTGGTATGTGTTGACATGGTGTGTTTCTGTGCATTTATAATGGCTGTTTCCTTTGTGCTCACACCTCTGCTTCTGTTTTGTTAGGCACCACCCACTGGAAAATGGGTGTTTTGATACAAAGCAACACAGTAAGAAAAAAATCGGATCAAATCCAGTATCTCAATTCCAGCCAAAGAAGTGAATTAAAATGGAGTCCCTCTTAAGCATGTGTACAGTGACTTCAGGGTAGACATGCAGTCCTCCTGATGTCAGGTAGCCCCAGGAGGTCCTGGACTATGGTTATGTTCATACAAAATCCAAAGATGCAAGGTATGGTAATCCAAAATAATGGAAAAATTGTTACCCCAAAACAAACAAACAAAAAAGGTCTTATGTGTCTTTAAAATTGCTCCCAGGGCCCCAGCCTCTAAATACAGATAGTTTGGGACAGATGGGGAGCCAAGGCTGGTGCTCATAACTCCTGGTTCTCATACTTTCATGTACTGTGAGATGGAGGAAGTGGGATTAGTTTCACAACTAATTCTGGCTGAAGGTGTGAGGAAGCAGTTACTGAGTTTTCATTCATTTGTCCAATTTTGTTTGTTTTGGAAAGGCAAGATGGGCTAAAGATCTTATTTTAGACAGCAGCACAGTTTATTTGTGGTCAGAAAAGTCTTCTGTCCTGAAATTTTTTGCCTTATTGACCAGAACTAAAATAAATATTAGAAAAGCCTTGACAAAACATTTAAATAATATGTGAATTGTATCTAGGGAACCTTGATCTCTCACTCTCCTGTAGGAGATACCAGAGTTGCCCAGTCTGTGCTCCTGTCTGAGCAGGGAGCTTAGGCTGTGGGTCTGGGAAGGGCAAAACCAAACAGATTCCAGGGAGGTGGTGAAGGGTTTTCATTATTTAGATATATTTAGGACAGTAGGCTTTTTGCAAATGAATCTGGTCTGAGCTTTAAAACTCTTTGTGTTGTTTATGAAAAGAATAGTTTTTCATTTCCATTGTGGGGGTATGTGTGTTTCAGCCATTAAATGACTGGACATCTGGTTTTGGAGGTACAAGTGTGTCTTTTAAACCTCTGATGCCTGATTTCCCAGAGAGATTTTTGTTGCTTATTTTTTATAACATCTTTTGCTTTTTCTGTTTTGATTTTTTGACCATTTTTCCTGTGCAGAAAATGTGCCCCTACCCTAAACAGCCAGTTTCCACCCATGTTAAATTTAGGGGACTCTTCTGTACAAAGCCTGTACCTTTCTGTAAAAAGCCTTGTACCTTGTACCTGTAGTGTCAAGATGAACTTCTGTAGGGTAAATTCAATCTCTTTCTCCCCACAGCCTCCTCATTCCTTTTACTGAGTTGTTTTAGTCTATTAACATTCCCAGATACGTTTTTGTAAGTATAACCAGTCCTCATCACGTGGGTAAAGTTATAGAGAAAGCTATTGACTATAGCTTTTCCCTTTATTTCATTTAATTCTCTGATACCAGTGCCAATGTCTGTGTGAGACTGCTCTCAAATGGAAGGAGTGCTGTTAGCAAGTCGGTGGGGAAACAGATATTTGTTTGCAAGTGCCAAGACATTTGCTGTCCCTCCTTCTCTTCAGGGATAAATTGAGATGATTCAGTGTACACTCCAACCCTAATTTTAATCCCATTTAAACAAATAATAGTGCCCTGCACCTTTCCTCATTATAAATTCACTCTCTCCTGTATCTGTGGCCAAGGCACAGAGACAGTTACTAACTAGAATAAACCATACAATTCACATTTTGTGGGAGGCAAAAAAACCAACCACACATGTGTGGTCAGAAGAAAACCCCCATCGCTAGTTAAACCAGAGCCATCTGAATAGACAAAATGAGCACCTAAGACTGTAAAACAATTTAGGAGGAAGGTGTCTCTGCTGCAGGGGACTTTGAGGAAAGTGCCCCCTGTTCCGGTCTGTGGGCAGTGTGGTGCTTGCAGCTGGGGCCGGGAGCACAGCACGGATGGAGGGGAGGTTCCTGCCAGGCTCTGCGTGGCTCCTGGCAGGAGGGCAGCAGGGCTGGAGGGGCTGTCGTCTCCTGGTTGGATTCTCTCTGGCTCCCCAGCTGCGCTCCCCCCTCCTGCCTGCCTGCACTGATGAGCATCCTCCCTACGGGAGGCTTTCTCCGGAGCGTGGTCGCTGCTGACTGACAACCTGAGAAGCCTCTAAAGAATTTAGAGATGCTCAAAAAGTCTCTCGCAAAGTTGTGATGTAGGAGATGGGGCACAGCCTGGGCTGCTCTCAGTGCTGGGTACCCACAGGAGAGGGATATCCAGCGCTCTGTGACACTGAGGTGCTTGCAGTGGGGCACCACGGGGCTCATCCCCTGCAGCCTGAAAGGGGTCTTAGCAGTGTTGGGCATGGGATCCCTCCTTGAGCTGCACCAATGGAGTTGTGAGCCCGAGGAAAAGAGACCTTGGCCGTTGCCACAGCTTTTCTTTTGAATGCCTGAGAGCGCAGTCGCACGATTTGTCATCGGGCCCTTCAGTCAGAAGGGCAAAGATGTGTTGGAAGAAGAGAGCAGCTTTCGGCGGATGGTTTTGTTGTGTGGTGCAGTGCAAGTCCTCAGATCACAGATGCCGGGTCACTGACGGTTAAACTTGAAAGGACTCTCATGCAGCACGTTTGTTGTAGGGAAACACTGGTGTTCCGAGAGCAATCTTACCGGGTGGCAAATGTGTCTGTTTGCTTGTTCATTTTAAAAGTCTCTTCTTGTTTAAAATGGTGGGTACTGTTAGGAAAAAAGAAGTAGCATTACCATACAGCGCAGAATACATGTCTCTTCTAGGCAAGCCATGCTGTTTGGCTTTCATCTTGCAGAGTAAAAAACCTATAGCTATTTTCTTTTTAAACCTTTCAGTTATTTATGTCAGGTATTGATAAGTGGAGAACTTCCTTCCCACCTCTGTTTCATGCAGTTCCCCTCAGGCCAGTTACAAAGATGGTGCAGTTTCATGACCAATGTTTATGATAATCAGGAATGTGCTTCGTATTCACCAGTGTGCTGTTACATTTGTGGGTGCTCTTTTTAAATTTTAAATGAATTTATTTCTTAAAAGTTGCTCACTAATGAACCCAGAGTCTTAACTAATTGTACTTTGCCCTAATGTACACCATCCCCAAGGAATGGGAGATTTACTCAGCTGGAACAAACCCCATTTCTAGTCTTGGGTCAGATGGAGCTGGCAGCTTCTTCAGCTCCAGGGATACCCACTGGGGTCACTGGGGCACACAAGCCCCTCCAAAACCAAGCAGATGGAGGCCTTGAGGGGCTACACTCACCAGACGTGTGGAAGTTGTGATGTTTGCAAGTGCAGCCTAATTTCTGTTCATGGTGTTTGCACGAAATCTTAGTTCTGAATTCACTAAAGGGACAGGGAATGCATGCACCTTTCTGAAAATATCTCTAGTAGAACTGGCTATATCTCATATTTATGTCACTTGAATTTTGAGGAGTGTTGAGTAACTGCTGTTCCTATTGGATTCGTTGGGATTGCTGTGAATACACAACACATTTGGAAGTCAGAACAATAATGCGTGTGCATAGCTATAAAACAGGTTACTTGATACTGTTTGTCATATGTAATTTACTTTTCTTCCCTTCTTCTTTGAAGGCAGTATAAAATCTGGATGTTGTTGGTTTTTACTGTTTGTTTATTGCTCAGTAATTTCAGCCAACATGTGTTTTTCAGCATTAAGTCTATTCATCATGAACATCAACCCATTGAAATTGTAAGTGCGTCACAGTTTCCCCACCTAGATCAAAATGAGAGTCTGGAACAGCCTCCTTCTTTTTAACTTAACAAGCTGGTTTTATTTTCCCCTGCAACTTGCTCTAATGATATGACCAGCTTTAAGTTCCTTGGGCAGGAAAGCTTGGCAGTAAAATTCTGTGCAGGGCAGAGGTTTGAAACATGAAGTTTTTCAGGTTTGGAACATGGCAATTGTTTTCTACTGAGCACTGATAGAAAATACTCATTTAGAAGCAGAATTCTATTCTCTGGAAAGTACTTATCCTCTGTTAGAGACAGGGACTGCAAGCCCATTTTCTTACAGGTCAGGTCACCACATTATATCAGTTGAAGGTCACATCATAGAAAGCCATCCTAGCAGTGCAGTCACTTCTGGTGACCCCAACCAGAGGGCACAGAGCATTTTTGTTATCCTGTCCATTTTCTCACTTCTAGTGGTTCTTTTGGCTCACAGCTAATACATGACAGAAGAGTGGAAACAGCTCTGCAGAAATGGAAAGGCCACTCTAATATTCTCTACCAGCACAGAAGCAGATAGCCATTTGTCTTAGCAGTGACAGCAGATTATCAGAGAACTCTTGGCAAAGCTGTCTTTGTCCTAGTTTGCCACTGCCCCAGTTTTAAAGGCATTTGTTTCTCCAGACTGCTGCCCACACCATCAAAATGAGCTCTGACTTGATTCTGCACAAGCTGAATATCCTGTGGGAAAGAAAGTGCTGCTTGTCCTTGTCAGCCGACTTCCAAGACTCACTGCTCACCGCACAGGATATGACCCTTAAATGAATTTTATGAATGAGCTAAATGGATTGTAATTGATGACTTCACTTGAAAGTACAATGCAAAAGCATGAGAACAAGCACAATAAAGCAGTAAATTAAATCACACCAATCTGGACCATTTGTGGAGAAAAGTCTGTCTGTCTCTACTTTCAGCTTCTGCATTCACTGAGGTTCTCCAAACAGCAGCTAGTCTGTGTTTCTGGTGCTATGGTTATGAACTGAGGGAAAGAGCTTGAGCTGAGCCTGTGTGACCGCATGTGCCTGAGGGTACTCAGCAAAACAGCCTGAGAACAGGTGCCTGCTGTATTTGAGAGCTGCCTGATCAAATGGAAGGGAGGAAATCATAAATCTAGGAAATTCATCTCATACATTTCATCCCACCAGAAAGGCTGTCCCGCTGGCCACATTACCACGAGCAGCTCAGTCTCAGTCTCAGGTGTGTGCTGTATGGAAACACCCTCCCTGCTAGCAGCAGCAAAGCACGAGGAAGGGAAAACATCTCTATATAGAGATGAGAAAATGCACGAAGTAATGCATGCATTACAGAGACCTGCACTGAGGCTGATGTTCTTCCACTGCTCCGGGCTGGATCTCTGGCTCTGCAAAGGGGTGGTGTGGGGCCCAGGGCTGGCCCCACTCATGCTGTGATGAGGGCAGGCTCTGCAAAACTGTCGTGAGGACTGCTCAGATCACTGCAGCCACCCTGCTTGCATCTCTATGCTTAAATAAAAAAGAAAGCAGGCACAGCTCTTAACTGCTGTGTGTTGTCTCTTTGTTTTGCATAATCAAGTGTTGAAATCATGATAAATGTTGACATCAAGTAGCAAGAAGTGCAGAATATAATTGTGTAAGGCCAATGGGGTCATATGAAGTTTGTGTTCTGGCTAACATAATATGTAGAAATATTACTAACAATTAGCATTAAGTATTACCATTTATTATAACTAATTTTATAACTAATTATTATAAGTAATAATTATTCTACTAGGATTTTTTTTTCCTGAGGGCTTTGTCATTCCTAATGTTTGAAAGTTGTAGATGTTGTAGCTGAAACTCTGATTCTATAATAGTCTCTCAATGTGACTGTTGCATCCGTGATGCATTTGCGTGACTCCATATACAGTTTTGTTCTTTTACATCTGTCTTACAACGTGCCCTTTTGTTAAATGCTCTGTAGGCATCAAAGCAGGCAAGAATGACACAGGACCCTCTAGGTAGCTGGGTAAGCAGAGATCTTAAGATCAGGCTATTAAGATCTTGTTATTTCATTGATGATTTTGTTGGTATCTTCTTCTAATCTCATTTAAAAAAGACTGAATGTGCATTTGAATATTTCTGAGGAGCAAATTGCTAAGCAAAATCTATATATAATCCTAACATTTTGGTAGGAATAGGGTGAGTTATTATTGATTCACAGAGCACGACAAAACATCACTGCATGAATTAGCAAACAGCTGTTTCTAATTTGAGTTTAGAACTGTACACAGAGGAACTTGTTTTAGTGTTCACTCCTTTCATTTATAATGAATTTTAATTACCGCTACAGGTGAGAAAAATGTAGAAACAAGCTTGTATCTTGTGGAAGAAACAAAGGAGAGACAGATGCTAACAGATTTACAGTCTGTGATAAAAGGAATGTTTTGGTACACTTTACATGTAATTAGACTGCAGCTGTTTTCAGTCCCAAGTCCATGATGCACAGCAGAATATAGTATCTGCTGCTTTTCCAAAGGGAGTAAAGAAAAACAGTGATTCAACTCTGAAAGCATTTAGTTTATTCCTAGATCTAACATAAAACTTTCTTCTCCAGCCCTATTATGCCATTTATCGAAGTGTGAAATAACTTATTTAATGATATGTTAATTTTTTGTTACCAGCAAAATACAGACTGTTTGACATAATGAAAAAATAATGTTAAAAATAACTTTTTTATCATCTGCTCAGAATTATGGATCACCCTGTCGATGGTCATTACTGAGCCTTGATATCTCTGTTAATGGGAGACAAGGGCTCAGACATGCATTACTCTGCCTTAACAAGTTTCTATATATCAGCTAAGCTTCAATAGACATCTTTGTATGTACTTTTAACTTGCAGTATAAAAAAGACTAATTAGATATATCTTTGATCACTACAGAAAGGTTTAAACAAAGACAGCAAGGTTCAAACTGTCTATGTGTAACAGTTTATCTGAGGCAGACATCCCAGCAAGTTTTGTGTTTGAAATTCTGCACTACATCTTGTGCTGATTTTGTATTCTAAATACAGAGTTACTCTCTGCATGAGAAGAAAAATCAGATTATATATACTTTCCATTGAGCCAGACGTCTTCCTTGCTTTTTTAAAAAAATCACTATAAAATGAATTGCAGTGCAAAGATGAGAAAATGGGAAAAGAGTCACTAACCCTTGGTAATTTAGTCCAACAAAAATGCTTACCTCATAAGCATGTGATTAGGTATAACTGAATTTCTCTCAAGTCAGAGATAATAATGAAAGCACTGCCTGTGGTGCCACTTATATTAGCACCTCTTAGACTTTTATCCAATTTCAAGTTTGCTTTGAACATTTTATATGGATACATATATATATATTAAAAAA
>VWYO01025576.1:450090-484642 GCA_013400275.1 Rhadina sibilatrix | reverse complement strand
TTAAAATACGGAACTCTGACCTGTTTGGTGCAGAAGCTGATGTCACTGAAGTGTGAAGCTCAGTGTAGAGTTCTTCAGAGAAATGTGAACTTCCCAGGCCCCCCTCCCTGCCTTGGCTAAGGGTGGGTTAAGCAGTTCTGGGGGACAGTTGCATGGTAGTTTTTGAGGAATAATTATAAGTAAGTTGCAGGAATCCTTCTCTCATTTAGTGATGAGATGTGCTTGAGTGTGCAGGAGTGCTGGGTGTCAGTCACAGCCCAGCAGTGACAGTGCCATTCAGAGGTAGATGCAGTGTCAGTGTACAAGGACTTTCATTGCCACAAGGGCTGGTGGGTCACAGTCCACTGTTGCCTTCTGTGATGCAACAATCATTCATTGAAGCTAGGAAATGCATAAAAAAATCGACTTTGGGATATTAATGGTACTTATTTGTTTTAACTGTGAGGGAAATGGCACTAAACACTCCAACAAAAAACAAACAAACAAAAAAACCCAAAAACAAAACAACAACAAAAAACCCCACAAAAAATCAACAAACCAAAAAAACTGCCACAGTGCACTGAAAATGTTGAGCTTAAAACATTTGCTATGTAAACTTGATTTGCATTATTTCACACCAGCACTGCAGTGTAAATGAGCAGCGTATGCTATGTGAGGTTCTTACTATAATCCATTGTAATGATCTATCCCTGGCTTTAATACATAGTGCAGCAATGCAAAATTTGCTGTAACCAGTACTGAGGATTTGTCAGCCCTCAATCTCTGTGTTTTATTCTCATAGTTAAGCATCTGCAATAATAATAATTACTGAAATTGATAGCATTTCTATTGGACCTTCCATCTGAGGATGTCTCAGGGTTTTCACAGCTATACAGAAGTAAGCCCTACAATTTGCCCTTGAGAAGCAGATGGCTTTTTGCTATTATGGAGATGAGGAATGGAAACACCGTTCAGAAGTGTGTCTTAGGATGCCAAGCTTGTTTTCAAAAGCAAGTTACTGTTCTGGGTGCTAGAATTCCATCAACTTTCAACAGCTTAGAGCATTTTCAGTGCTTTGACCATCTTTAGCTTGTGTATCATGGAGGGACTCAGAGAGAACCAGAAATTGAGCTTAAACAGCAATCCTTCCTTCAACAATCAATTTTGGGGTTTTGTGTTTGTTAATTTAAGTAGTTCTCTTGTGTACTAGCTCTGTGCTAGAGGAATAAACCTGATAGAATAAGATCACGTTTTAAATGTGACCTCCTTGGTTTATTATCCCGTATGGAGATGCCTTCTGGGCTCAGGAGGGGAGTCTAAAGATGTCTCTTTGGCCAGACCCTGGATTTTTCTGATGCCCGGGGCTAGTTGTGCAGGCTCTCCTGAGCCCCTGTGGTGCTCAACCTGTGCTGGTGGCACTGGAATGAACTGGCCTGTTGTACTGCACAGGCCACATTGCAGCATGCCTGTGGTGTGGAGGGATGCACAGAGGCCCTGTGGAGAAGCCACCTGAACTCCCCACATGTAGGGGAGACAGAGTAAGGAGATTTTTCAGTGGAGGGGGACCCAATGATACTCTGTTGGTGAACAAGAGGTTTAGGCAAGGACAAACTTCAGGTCCAGGCCATCAAATGTGGTCTCTGTGCATGTGTTTTGTTCTTAAGAGGAAAGGCAACCAGCTGGGTGTAGCCTGGGTTTGTGCAGCTCCTGCCCAGGAATGTGGCCCCCAGGGCTGGGTAACTGGGCAGCTGAGCAAGAAAATGAAGCTCTGCTCGAAGTTCAGCAGGAGCGAACTGTTTCCACCTGTGGGCAGGGAGATGGGAAGGTGTTTGCAGGGACTGTGAAATTGTGTCTGGTTGATTATATTTCTATTAGCAAAATAACTCTGGAATAATAAATATATCAATGTCAGCAGTGTATGCTGAGATGGCAGTGCTGCTTACTCCTGGCAATCTGTGATGTGCCGTTTGTCTCCCTTCTAAGAGATCACATCTTTTTAAGACTTCATTTTATTGTTTTATCTTCATGAATATGTCTCTGAACTTGGCTTGTGTTATCGGGAAGATAAATAGAGAATGAAGTATGATTTATACTACATTTTGGCCAAATTGTCCTTCTTAGAAGGAAAAATACATTTATTGAATGCATTGAGGCGGGAATTAGCTCCTCACTGATGATGATAAATGCTTGCAGTCCTGTAAACGTGCTGAACATTAAGTTGCTAAATTACTGTACCACTTTGAGATTGATTATCAAGAATGGCCCTTTAAGCTTCATGACCTGCACATATATCCTGAGGACTACTGACATCCTGAAGCTTCCTTAATGCTCTTTTTTTCCTAATTAAACTTTTTATTGAATTTTCTTACCCTTTTAATACTTGTTTTGATTCTCTTATGCGCAAATGACAAAAGCCTTGCACCAGCCATGTGATTCTCTATTTTAGAACAGTCCCACTTTGCAGGATTAGCCATTTTAATGACTTTAATCTCCTTTTTGAAAGTGATTTTTCTCATTCTGCTACATTCCTTTGATTGCATTAATGTAGAATTATTATTCTAACCATCTTTGCTAGACGTGTCATACCACATCTAAAATATATCTTCCACTAAAATATTGCTGTGGTAAAATACCTTAGAATTTTCTCCTCAGTTCATTATAGGTCTTTTCTTCAATTTAATATGGCAAGTTAAAATTAACAGGGTTATTATTCATTCCATAAAGAGATTAATGATAATGAGTTTTCCCTAATTTCTTCAGTTTAGGTGTTCAGTAATCTAGTATCTTGTTTGTAAGAAATTTGGGTAGGTTGTTTCTGGTGCTTAAAGTTTCTTCTAAAATTCCTTTTAAACTGTATGAAAAAATGCTGGAATAAAAAGAATATTTATATTAAACATGAAAATTTGTAAAAGGTCCAACCGAAACTAACAGAGGGGAGACAATCTTTGCGTTCTGTGTAAACACTTCCATTTTATGACAAATCCAGCTTTCCAACCTGAGAAATGTTAATTTTTTAAAATCCAGATTATATTAGCAAAGGCTTTGTGCTTCACTCACAAAGTAATACTAATACCAGCTTTCTTTGATTTTGTTTTCTGAATATCCCAGTATGTTTGAAGAGCAGCAGCTGGAGGGGAACTGGCTCTATTTAAATGTTAGACTGTGCTTTGAGGTAGATCTGTTCATTTCAGAGGAAAAAAAGACTTTCTAGAGATTTGTTCAGTTTGCGTGGTGAGCCAATGTAATGGTTGGCATAAGTGCATATGGACGTAAGGAAGTTAAAGCAGTTGGCCCAGCCTGTGTTACCACTGGATTTGGCCCATCGCATCTCAGGTTTCCGAGCTGAACAATGGAGCTTTATTCGCTGGAGGCGTTTGGAGAGCTGGGGCTTCTCCCGGCGCAGCCCTTCCTCTGCGTGCCGCCGCTTCGCGCAGGGCAAGGGCAGCCCGACTGCAGAAGGGGAGGTATTTCCAGTGCACGTATTTTTTACGAACAGACATATAAAATTATTATAATTACAGCCAGTAAGCCCGAGCAGTAACTAGCAAATGGTGGGGTGCTTTTTCTCTTGTTGTTTTTCTCCTCTCTCCCCCTCTCTGTAGACAGCAGCAGCGGCAGCAAACGCAACATGTGCTGCCCTAGTTCAGGCCCAGCATCCCCCTCGTGCTCCCCTTTGTCTCCTTGCCCCTGGAGGAGCCCAGCTGGTGAGAGGAGGGAATTAGGCAGCCCTGAGCTACCGGCACCTCCCCGGGGCCCCTAATCCGGGCGCTGGCAGCCGGCTGCCTCTTCCCTCCGACGGCCCGTGGCCGCAGGTCCGTGGGGACGGAGCCCCGGATAGGGCTGGCGGCAAAGCTGGGGGATGGCGGGGGGCTGGGGGCTCCCTGGGGGCTCCGCAAAGCTGTGCTGGCAGCGGGGTGGGCGGCGGAGGTGGCTTAAATTGGGAACATGAGGCTTTGTTGCAGCTGCAGAGAGAGAGAGAGAGAGCCATTCATGGTCGGGGGAGTGAAGCCTGAGAAAAGTTTACATAAAAATCAGGAGCTCGTTGTCTGTGTTTTAGGCTTGGGCTCCGCCAGTTTCGGAGGAGCTAGCTGAGCGCAGAGACCTTGAGAGTCTTAGAAGCGCGGATGCTTGCTGAGAGTCGAGGTGCATTTCGGGAGCAGGAAGAAGCAGGTTCTCGATGTCCAGCATCGCTCTGGAGCAGGAGGTTTAGTTAAACGGGGGAGCAGAGCTCTCTGGGGAGCACAGGGTGCAGAGAGCGGATGCCTGACCTGGAAAATAGACATCCCCGTCGTGCGGGAAAAGTTGTTTGGGGTGTGCTTACTTGGTTTGGTTTTTTCCAAGGTCGTTGCTCTCTTTCTTTACCTGGGATGAAAATGCAGGTGTTTGCCAGAGCAGACGGTACCGCAGGAGCTGCCTGGTACGCTGGTGATACCCTCATTAGCCGAGCCCTTCTTTGGGAGCTCCTCGCCGTACTTGTGCCTTCTCCACCTCGCCTGGTGACTCTGTAGTTGTCAGGCACGAGGAGTGCTCGTGTGGCAGCCTGCACACACAGTCGGGGACTTCTTTATTGGTTTGTTTTAGTAAAAACTGAAGTAGGAACATTAAATGTTGTATAAGGACTGTGTATCTGGAGAACCGGCTCCTTTTTGGAATCTCCAAATGTTTGTGTGGTCAGCACCTTCCATCATTTACATGAACTTTATTTTTGCTTCATTCTGTGGTTTAGTTTGATATCAGACTAGTGGCATTTATGTTTCGCTCAACATCTCTGCATCTGTTGGAATTAGGATATTTGAACTTACTCTCTCCTGTTTCTTGTTAACAATTCTGTTAATGAAAGCTGACAACATTTTATGTATTTTTCCTAAAATGATTGCTGGAGTTGGTGCTATGTTTCTTTATGGTAATATGGAATTATAAAGTATTTTTCAAAGCTTCATATTGAGTAAGGGAAATAGGTATTAAAACAGAGGCTAGGTAATTTTTGGTTTATCCTGAACTTGATTCTTTTCTGATGTCTTGAGATCTCCAGTGATGATTTTCCTAGACTTTGAAAAATTGGTTTGATTTTGTACCAAGAGGGCAACATTACCTTTTATACAAGCAAACATGGTAACGGTGCAGATCTCTTCTCTGATTTTCTTGAGCTCTCTCAAATCTGATGCTTTTATTCCACCTAGATGTTCAACTCTGCCTTAGAGCAGCCTTTCATTCTGTTACAATTTTGAGACAGAACTGAAGGATTTTTTTTTTAATGGAAGCATTACTTAAAATCATCTTGATGTAGCATTTAACAGACCCACAAATTCACAGGTGATCACTTAACACTGTAGCTTTCTGAAATGTTTGTATTGCTTCATTGCACATTGTGTTTTGCTTTCTTTATTCATTGTTTATTGCTTTACAGTACAGTGAGCAGGTGTTAAACCTGCTAAAGAAAAATGCTTTTTATTAATACTGTATGTTGGCATATTTGTGAATTATGTGTACAAATATATTTTTATTTCTCTTTCTCAAACCTCCTTTCAAATTCAAGAGGGTTTATTTTTTTTAGTTGATTTTTTTTTAATGCTGTAGTAGCAAAAGCCCATAGTGTTGTTGAGAGCTTTGTCCTTATTTCACAGATGCACTGGGAATTGTTTTTAATCTCCTTTCTGCTTTCCCATTACAGATGGTGATGACGACCCACAACTCTCCTGGGTGGCTTCATCTCCCTCCAGCAAAGATGTTGCATCACCCACTCAGATGATAGGAGATGGGTGTGATCTCGGCATCGGGGAGGAGGAAGGGGGGACTGGCCTGCCGTATCCCTGTCAGTTTTGTGATAAGTCCTTCATTCGCCTGAGCTACCTTAAAAGGCACGAGCAGATCCACAGTGACAAACTACCTTTCAAATGCACCTACTGTAGCCGGCTTTTTAAGCACAAGAGGAGTAGGGATCGCCACATAAAGCTTCACACAGGGGATAAAAAGTACCATTGCCACGAATGCGAGGCTGCATTCTCCCGTAGCGACCACCTCAAAATCCACCTGAAAACCCACAGCTCCAGCAAACCGTTCAAGTGTACTGTGTGTAAACGTGGGTTTTCATCTACCAGCTCATTGCAGAGTCACATGCAAGCTCATAAAAAGAACAAGGAACATATGGCAAAGACTGAGAAAGAGGTGAAGAAGGATGATTTTATGTGTGATTACTGTGAAGAGACATTCAGTCAGACTGAAGATTTGGAGAAGCACGTAATGACACGCCACCCACAGCTTTCCGAGAAGGCAGATTTGCAGTGTATTCATTGCCCTGAAGTATTTGTAGATGAAAACTCTCTGCTCTCACACATTCATCAAGCCCATGCCAACAAAAAACACAAGTGCCCTATGTGCCCAGAGCAGTTTTCTTCAGTAGAGGAAGTCTATTGCCACTTGGACAGCCACAGACAACCTGACTCCAGCAACCACAGCATCAGCCCTGACCCAGTCCTGGGCAGCGTGGCGTCCATGAGCAGCGCAACGCCCGACTCCAGCGCGTCGGTGGAAAGAGGTTCCACTCCAGATTCGACCTTAAAGCCTTTGAGAGGACAAAAGAAAACCAGGTCTGTTGACAGAGAGGAAGGCCAGAACTGGTCTAAAGTTACTTACAGCTGCCCCTACTGCTCGAAGCGTGACTTCAACAGCCTTGCTGTTCTGGAGATCCATCTGAAGACCATTCATGCAGACAAACCTCAGCAAAGCCACACGTGCCAGATCTGCCTTGACTCCATGCCTACACTGTACAACTTGAATGAACATGTGAGAAAGGTGCACAAAAACCATGCCTATCCCATGATGCAGTTTAGCAACATTTCTGCCTTTCATTGTAATTACTGCCCAGAGATGTTTGCAGATATCAATAGTTTGCAGGAACACATCCGCATTACTCACTGTGGCCCAAATGCTACCCCTCAAGATGGCAACAATGCTTTCTTCTGTAACCAGTGCTCCATGGGCTTTCTGACCGAAGCTACCTTGACTGAGCACATCCAGCAGACTCACTGCAATGTAGGAAATTCAAAATTGGATTCCCCTGTCATTCAGCCAACACAGTCTTTTATGGAAGTTTATTCATGCCCTTATTGCACAAACTCCCCCATTTTTGGCTCCATCCTGAAGCTTACAAAGCATATTAAAGAAAACCACAAGAACATTCCTCTGGCACACAATAAGAAGTCAAAAGCAGAGCAGAGTCCAGTTTCTTCTGATGTTGAAGTCTCTTCCCCTAAAAGGCAGCGGCTTTCTGCAAGCGTAAACTCAGTGTCTAATGGCGAATACCCATGTAATCAGTGTGATCTAAAGTTCTCAAATTTTGAAAGTTTTCAGACCCATTTAAAGTTGCATTTGGAGTTGCTTTTGAGGAAACAGTCTTGCCCTCAGTGTAAAGAAGACTTTGATTCCCAGGAGTCTCTTCTGCAACATCTCACCATACATTACATGACAACTTCCACTCATTATGTATGTGAGAGCTGTGACAAACAGTTTTCTTCAGTGGATGATTTGCAGAAGCATTTGTTGGACATGCATACTTTTGTGTTGTATCACTGCACCCTTTGCCAAGAAGTTTTTGATTCCAAGGTATCTATCCAAGTGCATCTGGCAGTCAAGCATAGTAATGAAAAGAAGATGTATCGTTGCACGGCCTGTAACTGGGATTTTAGGAAGGAGGTGGATCTTCAGATCCATGTGAAGCATAGTCACTTGGGTAATCCATCAAAATCTCACAAATGTATCTTCTGTGGTGAGACCTTCAGCACAGAGGTAGAACTGCAGTGCCACATCACAACCCACAGCAAAAAATACAACTGCAAGTTTTGTAGCAAAGCTTTTCATGCCATCATCTTGCTTGAAAAGCACTTGCGGGAAAAACATTGTGTTTTTGATGCTAGCGCTGAGAATGGTACAGCTAATGGTATGACCCCAACAAATAAGAAGACAGAAGGGGCAGATATCCAGAACATGTTAATGAAGAATCCGGATACTTCCAACAGTCATGAGGCCAGTGAGGATGATGTGGATGCTTCTGAGCCCATGTATGGCTGTGACATTTGTGGGGCTGCCTACACCATGGAGGTCCTCTTGCAGAACCATCGTTTGAGAGATCATAACATCAGGCCTGGGGAGGATGACTGTTCTAGGAAGAAAGCAGAATTCATCAAAGGTAGCCACAAGTGTAATATCTGCTCAAGGACCTTTTTCTCGGAAAATGGCCTGAGAGAGCACATGCAGACCCATCGAGGCCCAGCTAAGCACTACATGTGCCCCATTTGTGGGGAACGCTTCCCATCGCTCCTGACCCTGACGGAGCACAAAGTGACTCACAGCAAGAGTTTGGATACAGGGACGTGTCGGATCTGCAAAATGCCACTGCAGAGCGAGGAGGAATTCATCGAGCACTGCCAGATGCATCCGGATCTCAGAAACTCCCTGACTGGGTTTCGCTGTGTTGTCTGCATGCAGACGGTCACCTCTACCCTGGAGCTGAAAATTCATGGGACGTTCCATATGCAGAAATTGGCAGGAAACTCTGCAACCTCATCGCCTAACGGCCAGGCCTTGCAAAAACTCTACAAGTGTGCGCTGTGCTTGAAGGAGTTCCGGAATAAGCAGGACTTGGTAAAGTTGGATGTGAACGGCCTTCCCTATGGCCTGTGTGCTGGATGCATGACCAGGAGCACCAATGGACAGTCTTCGAGCTTGACTCCACAGGAGGTGAACGAGAGGCCATGTGGCAGCCTGAGGTGTCCAGAGTGTAGTGTCAAATTTGAAAGTGCTGAAGACCTAGAGAGCCACATTCAGGTAGACCACCGAGACCTGACACCCGAGACCAGTGGCCAAAGGAAAGGTACCCAGACGTCCCCTGTTCCCAGAGTAAGTACAGCTGAGCATTAAGGTGTCTGTGGGACAAAATGTAGACCTTCAGTGTGAGAACTGATCTGATGTTATTTCTTTTTTTTTTAAATTGTCGTTTTATCAAATCACCTGTGCTACTAAGAAAACCTCAGCAGAACAGGAGGAAGGGAAGAGTAATTCACATAGAACAATCAGAAGTTGCTCAGCCCCACAGGTGCCTTGATTCCTAGTAGCAGCACATCAAGTTTTTTACCACAGAACTGCCCTAGATTTACCAACAGAGAGCTGAGACACTTGGGCAGTGGGCATTGAGTTTGTCCATGAATTCTGATTGTACTGAACTGGTAGATCTGGAGCAGCTGGGGTAGTTTAATGAAAAATGGAGATGCTGAGTACCCAAAACAATAAAAAATCTAATCTGTCATAGCTGAGGAATGAGATTATTTCTTACCTGGAAAATAATAATGAACAAGAGGATATAGGAACTTGTGAGGGAAAATATAGTGAACTCCATCCTACCCCCCAAATTCTCACCTAAACCAAACTTCTGTGCTAAAGAGCTTGTCCCTAGGAATGTCTGTCAGAGTGAACGTTTTGAGGTTACTTGGAGGTCCGTGTGCATTTGTGTGAGCTTGTTTGTGTGTGTGTATGATTTTAAAAGTGACTTTAAAAGAACCTGCTTCATGGCCCATCTGTAGGGGCAGTAGGGGATAAGTAGTTTCTTAGCAAATCTGGACATTGTCTAATGCAGATTACATAAAAGTGTGCTGTCCTTGACTTTTTGCAGATAGCCTGCACTCCCATTTCTTAGCTTATAAGTTACTTGGGAACATGCAGATCCAAGAAAGGTTCCAGAAGCCTACTCAGGAGATTAATATCGTTTGCAGTTTATAGTCTTTTTAAATTATTTGTTAACGTTTTGGTTCAAGAATGGGCCAAGTCAGTCCTTCCTCTGTCAGGAACAGATGGAATGAGAAGTGGATTTTGGAAATCTTCTCAGGAGACCAACAGCAGACACATCTGAGTATTGATATCATCTGACATTTTTAATTAAACATGATGGGGTGAGATTTTCAAAAGTATCTAAGGAAATTAGGCACCCAACTCCTAATGAATAATTCCATCCGTAGATGCCTGTTTATGTCAATCTGCTAATTAAAGCACCCACAAACACATCTTACTGAATTAAAAGCACCTGAAAATACCATCAATTCAGTTAGAACACCAGAGGCTGGGTAAGTAAGAGATGGCCCTAAGTATGTCCTGAGGATGTGGACTGAGGTGCCTCCAAGGGAGCTGGTGCAGGTTGTGTCCCTGGCAGGAACTGTTTTTCCTGCTCTGTGTGGGGCAGCAGTGTCAGGCTGAGCTGGGCTGGGCATGGCCGTGCTGGAGCAGTGCCCCGACCCAGCCTCCTGAGCCATCCCACAGAAAGCTTGATTTCTTTTCTTGTTTTCTCTCTTTCAGTAAAACCACTGGATATTGTTCCCTTTGGGTGTGACTAAGCCTCCAGACATACACAAATAATTTTGCAGTAGAATGAGGAATGGAAATATCCCTCCTTTGGTGTGATACCTAGGTCTGGCTAGGTCATTGTTCTTCTTCCTCCTCAGGACTTTATTTTCTTCTAAATTCTTGAAAAATACCTCTGTTCTATTAGGTAGGACTAATTCATATTGCTGCACCTATGGAAATACCTTTCCCTTCCTATCAGCTAGCAGAATACATTGCCATTTTCTTTATTTCTTGCTTTAACTCTTTCTTTTCAGTGACAGCTTCCATACTTGTTCTCTCAGGGGAGAATTTTAAGTTCTTCAATAAGGTAAATGCTTTGAATTGCATCCCATGAGGGAAGTTCTGAGTTTCTTTGTAGAAGATAATGAAAAAATCAGCATTTGTGACGATGGCAAATGGTACCTTACCCATGTCTGTGGCCTGCACATATGCTAATATCAGAGATAAGCATCCCAGGAATATATATATTGTTATTAGGAATAATTCATTATCTTACCCTTCATTATAGGTACAAGACCTGAATCTGATATCAGTTCACTAGAAAATTATTGGTGTTTCACTCAGGGTTCTGAAGGCAATGAGTGCCCTTTGTGTTCGCCTAGTAGAGGGATTTTCAAAGAATTATACTGGCTTTTAAATGGTGATACATCTCTGCATTCAAGAACAGTGTTTATTTAACTTCATTGGCTTCATAGCAAAGCTAAGCAAGTTGAACATGAACTCTTTTGTCATCTTTGTTAGCGTGCTGCACACAGGTAAAATAGCACTTTAATGGAGCAATCTGTAGTGCACAGTGCAGGTAGAGTGATCTGCATGTGTTCAGAGAAGAGCAACTTTTCTCCAGCTCTTGAGTATTTCTACATTTCATTTTTAAACACCTTATTTATTTCTCTTTCTTAAATAGAAAAGCAGTTGAAGATTAGGAAAGGTACAGTCAGAAGGAACATACAGGTAGATTAGATTTATCAGCTAGCAGAATATATTTCTAAATATACACTAAATAAGACTAAATAAGAATAAGCAGAATGAAATCCAAGCAAATGGAAAAGATGATGATGACATGAAATCTGTAGCTTGTTTCTATGTCAGAAGTCACTCCACCAGCCATTTTTTACTTTTTGATAGAAGAGGTGAGTGTGGAAACCTAAAGGGATTTCAGGAAAAAAACTTAAATGAAGATTTAAGCCCAAAGTGAAAGAAAGGGAGAAAATAAATATTAGCCCTTCATGAATAAAGAGTATTTGGGAAGAAAAAAAGACAAGGAGAAATTGAATAATTCCTTTTTGCTATAGGTATTTAAATTTTGTATATATGCAAATGTATATAGCACCACAAACAAAGTATGATTATTTTGTTATATTTTGTTTTGGTTTCTTACTATTGAATTATTTGAGGTTTTATTCTGAAGATCAGTAGTAGACAGCTAGAGGAGCATTGAAAAATACTCAGAATTCCTTGGCAGGCTTGGTTTTTTTAATCCATAAGAATGAAAAAAAGCACATAGCCCTTGAAAATCCTGTTGTATTCTGTCTTCCTCACATTTTTAGTATGGCCAACAAGCAGGAAGAAATACCTGTAAATTGATCGTGCTTGTTTCCAGGATGCCTGCCTAGCATCCATTCATGTTGATCAACAAGATAGATTTCCAGGCAAATACAGTTTTTGCAGTGAGCATATGGCAACAGCCTCTTTGGAGGATTTGTTTTTAGGAGTTTTAAGACAGGTCAATGGTCTTCTGCAAGAGACATCGCTAAGAGGAATAAATAAAATACATCTTAGTTGTAAAAGATTTCTCTAGCATCCATTTTTGTTTCATTCATAAAGTTTTGTGCGAGCTATTCAGTTTGGATAGGACTGAAAGTGTTTTTTCATATGAGCATCACAGGTAAAGCTATCATTCCAGTACCTGACACAAGTATTGTTCAAGGCCTTTTTTATATTACATTAAGATCTCATCAGAGGTGATGCTTTCCTGTTTTTCTGAATATCTTTCTGTGTGTAGCAGCTTCAGTTTTGAATGCATTTTTTTAATTCATTTCCACGTGCCTTCTAGAGGAATGTACATATCTTAAGAAACATGACTAATAGTTTAGTATTGAGATTTTTCATTTCCTAGTACTGTAAACAGCCACATTTCAAGCTGTTCTTTCTCTTAGACAGATTTATCTTTATTTTGTACCACAGGTATCATGAAAAATGCTTGTTTAACATTGACAGTGGCAAATGTTTAGACTTCTGTTAAGTTTTCATCTTGAATGGTGTTACTATTTTTAGCCCACCTAATTTATTTGGAGTGAAGAAGCAAAGGAGGTAACATAGAAAGTTGGAAGAATAAACCCTATTGTGTTCCTTTATTCGTTTTTTTCTCTCCTGCACACTTTCTTGGACTCAGTTCCTTCTCTTTGTTCTCCCCCACAACACTTCTCTTCCCTTGTAAATCCACTTGAATGGAGGAATATTTTCTTTGTAGAACAGGAAACTATTTCCAGATTTAAAGGAGGATAGTCTGGAAAACCCATGGGAACAATAGATACTTTAGAAAAGAAAACAGAACCCTCTGTTGTTATTACTACATTTGTGTGCCAAGACTAGAATTAAGTATCTTGCATTTGTGGGGAATGAGCTCTCAGCTGAAGGCCTGATCATCTGGTCTCTTTTATCACCTAGAATGCATCACCTGACTCTTAGCTCCTCAGAGTGTGGGCACCTTTGTTGTCACCACACTTGAAGATAAAACTTTAAGAAAAGATAACCTATCCATTAATAATGTTCATAAAGCAGAAAAATGGTAGTAGAAGATCATATTTGGTGCTACAACTAATTATAGTTGTATTGAAACTAGTGCTCCCCATTTTACTGATAATGAAAGATGTTTTGTGACATTCTTTTAATGGCAGTTATTAATGAGCCAAAAAATCAGCTCTTCCACCTCTTGCATGTGCACTTGAGTGCTAATCTAGCTATAGTTATTTTGAGACCTGTATAGGCCATTTATTAACCTCTCTCCATGTCAGGTGGGGTGCCCTGTCACAGGAGCCACCACCTTGCTTAAGCTGCTCGTCTACAGGCACAGGTCTCAGCTGAGGCTAAAGGTAGCACAGAGAGGAAGTCTGAAATCTGCTGAGGGCTCCTCATTCCAAGCAGAGTGTTTTATAGGATTGTGAAATGGTGTGGAGGAGTTAGTGCTGGGTCTGTGGATAAACAAAGACATCCTGTCTCCAGATCTGTTAGTAAGTAGCTTTCAGAAGCACCAAAATCAATTAAAAAATGAATCATTTGTCTGTGTTTAATATAACTTTGAAGGTTTGAAATAGAGTCAGGCTGAAAAACTGTCTTCTAACTGGTTACTGAGGGAACCCTTGTAGCTGAGATAAGCATTGGACAAGGCACAGTACTTAGCTTTGAAGTTTTAAGGAAGAGGAAGGTCTCAAGTTTTAAAGGTGACCATGTGACCACATGAATCAGTCACTACCCAAGCCTATTTTGCTCTTCTAAGGTTTTTTTGTGTTTTGTTTTTGAAGTTAGGAGCCCTCAGCATGTGTGTGCCAGTGTGTTTGAGAGGACATGTGTACGTACGTGTGCTATGCTTGTCTGCCAGAATAGATTCCCCAGAAAGAGTGCTGCAGAAATCCAGCTGCTTTTCCATTAACAGCCTTGATTTCCAAATGGACTCCAGGAGGATACTTTCTTGAGCTGCCTAGGGATAACTAGCCAATCCAAACTATTTCTTTTTATATGGTTGCCTGTGTCAGCTTTTGGCCAATGGAGTATAGCCTTCTTCCTATTATCATGTTAATCACCCATTGTTGTTTTAGCCTAGAAAGCCCTGCCTAAGCAAACACACACTGGTACAGAATTCATGGAATATGTCTAACTTCCATAGACTGGTGCATTTGTTATTATGGTGTTACAGCCTGTTCATTAACCTCCAGCAGGCTACCTTGTTGCCATTGATGACATGGGAAGTAGTTAAGCTCTTGGTAGCACCTAATTTGTTCTTATCTCAGCAGGTGCTTGAGGAAATTGGATCCCATGCACAGAGGGGGTGACAGCAACTCCTCTATTTAACTCAAAACTTCTGACTTATTACTGCTGTCCTAAAAATGGGGTTCTGTACCTGGGTGTGGGGTGGAGGCTGAAGAAAAAGTAATGTGCATCTAAAAGTACACAAAAAAGTACCCTCAAAAATATTTTCCTTCAAAAGGTTAAGAGGGCATTGTTTACTGCATTGGGCTTCTCAGTGCTGTTGGTTTGGGGTTCTCATCCACCCCTTGTGACCAGCACTCAGAGATTTCACATGTGTTCTCCTGCCACCAGCTTTGGCTGTGGGGATACAGACCTCAAAGTGGCAATTGTTGCAGTAGGAATTATTTTCCAGGAACAAGTAGGCACAAAAGGCCAAATTTTTCTGAATTATACATCAAAAAGTGTCTATTTAGATAGCATATTCCCATGCAGTAAATAAGCATGTACATCAAACCAAAGCACCATGCTCATGGCTTTGGGAAATAGTACTTTTTGCAAGTGTACAAAAACTTAGCCTTAATGATTTTTTTTCTTTTTTTTTTCCCTGAGTTGGATGTCCAACTTGTCAGTAGATGTCTTAATTTCTGCAAATGGTTTCTTGGACTTTTTCCTGCCATGTTGCACAAGTACACGCATCACTGTAAATCTGAGTGCAAACCCCATTTTCTGTTTGAATAAATGGTTCATGTAATTGTCTCTTCACACTGTCTCCTGACTTCTGCAGCTAGGCCTCCCTTGTATGACTTTGAGATGGAGAAAATATAAACAGATTGTACCAGGAAACAGTTCATTGTGGTAATGCATTTTTTTCAAGATTTCTGATTAGAGATCAATACAAAATGCATTTTTTCCTTCGCTTCCCCAAGTAACTATAGGTGCTATGCCTACTCTATTTTGAGTTTAATGAAGGGTGGAATTTTTTGAGAAAGTTGATCTTACTCTGAAAAAAAGTTACTTTTCTGTCTTCTATTTCACTCTGGGGAGATTTTACTGCAATGGGTTAAATGACAGGCACAATCTCATTGTGGCTCAGGTGCTCAGTCAGATTTTCAAGTAGCATAATTTAAAAATTTTTAAGTTGAAGTTAAAATTTCTCCTAAAGCAGGTTGTTAATTAGAGATTGTGTTTATGGTCCCAGAAAAGCCTGTCTTGGGGATATATGGGCAGAAAAAGCCTCAGTGGAGGAAATTTGAAGCATATAATATGCTATATTCATGATCACATTTGCCTTATGCTACAGTGCAGTTTTCTCTAATCTCTTTTTGGTTATTAAACAGAAAAAGACCTATCAATGCATCAAGTGCCAGATGACCTTTGAGAATGAGAGAGAGATACAAATCCATGTCGCTAACCATATGATTGGTAAGACATTCTTTACACTAGGCCACTCATTGGCTGCTTGTTTTTTGCTACTCTTTGACATTCACTATTCTAATAACTTGTTAATATTCATGCTGTAATTTATTTTTTTATTTTTTCAAGGAAAATGATTTTGATGTAATGATTCTTCACTTCAAAGCTTTTTAAATATGTGGTTATAAAAGTGTTACTGCTGAGCTTTTTCCTTATCCTTTTGAGTCCTCATGTAGCATTTTCATTTATATTAAAATCAAACTTTTGACAGTATCTTCCATTTGATAGCATAAATTTCTCTCTATATGTGTAAAAAGTACTTGCCAGTTGTCAACCACTTAGGAGCAATTATGTTTCAATTTTGTATGTCATGACATTGAATAGATGTAACTGCTAGCATTTTCCCAGCTAAGTGTGGTGAATTCCTGAGGAATACTGTCAAAACAAAACACTTACGGAGTTATTTCAGTGGGTTTTTTCTACTTTTTCCAGCAATTCTGGACTTCAGAAAGTTCAGCTTTTCAGACATACAAGTGTTTTAAAAATCAGTGCTTTCTGCCTTCTGCGACAGTCCTGTCTCAGGAGTTAGTGAAAGCATTGTTGTAACCTGATGGGCTGTATTTCTGCTGCAGCTGTATGACTGCTTCTCTGATGAACACAAAGAAAGGTTTTTCCTGTATGGACAGATGTTATAAATATATGTGTTGGCCCAAGAGGTCAGTTTATTTTGGTGCCATACACCACAAGAAGATACTCATGCCATTGTAAGCCTGTGTTGGATGAGACCCTTCAAGGACCTGAGAGTGCTCTCTGTGTCTCCTACATTCCTATGCAGCATTTATCTCCCATAAGCATAATGGTTTTCCTTCTGTAATTTTACATTTAGGAAATTATTCTCCCATCAATTCAGCTATGTAACTCCTATTAGCTTTGAAGTGGATTATGCATAAACACCAGAGAGAGAGAAATATGGACTGACACAGTCTTCAAACCCGTGCCCACAAATGAAAAACATACATGTCAGTCACAATAACTTTCATCCAAGAGCCAGGCAGGAGTTTTAAGTTAATGTCAAGCAGGTTAAGATAAAGCTATCTAAAAATGTTTGCTTTTGTGGCAGGTGTTAATGTAATCTCTTGTTTGCAAGCTTGAAGAGTGAGATCCTTGTTAATTGGACCACGGTGATTTAATGTAGCTCCCTCCTAGATTTTAAGAAAGAAGTCCTTAGCAAGCTTAGCACTTGTTTCAACTTAATTTGTGATCCAGTAGCTAATAAGTGATTTTTAAATACAAAGGTCACAAAATGGTGAGTTAAGGTTCTGCTTGATTCGAGGGGAACTATTTTTTTTTTTTTTTTAAATGTAATTTTTTTCATTTTCCAGTAGTTGATATGTGAAGTTTATTTATGTATATGCCCGTATTAGTGCTGGAATAATATACAATTATACACATGACCTTACAAAGTTCTTAGCACTATTGGAAAACAATAGGTGTAGAAGGCATAGGAGGCTGTGAAAACTGTGGTGCTGTTATTTGTGAAAACTATACCCATTGTTTTCTTGAAGTTGCACATCAGTTACTTTAATATTTGGAAGATCTCTGTGTAGTGCAAAAATTCTATGGGCCCAGTTCTGTACATCTAGAACTTTGTAAATACCAGGATGTGGTAAGAAAATATGATTTTTCCACCGTGGTATCATATCTTCACATCCCTTTGCTGAGGTACAGACTGAGAATGTGCATTAAGTTCAGATCATCACTGCTTTTAATAGTTTAGTTTAGGAAAGAGCAAAGTGTAGAAACCTTTAATATGGAGCCAAACTTCCTCTCACTCTGGGCATTTCGGTTCACAAGGCTCCTGGGCCCCCTCTCCTTCAGGACATGCAAATGCTCACAGAAGAAGTATTTCCAGTGAGTTTGCTCATTGGTATTTGTTCTTTACTGGGGAATACTGAAGGGAAAAGGTGAGGCTAGATGTCAGCATTTCTCAAGCAATAAATTCTGTGTAGTTTTTTGATGTTAATTTATCAACCCACAATCCTGGGTTGGTAACAGTAAGGAAGAGTGAGTGACTGCCTCCTGTGCTTGTTCCTGTCCCCCTTGGTCATGGCCCGAGCGTTTTGTTCCCTTATTCAGGCCTTAGGACAGACTGACACATGCCTCCTTACAGCTCAGGCTGGTTTGTCACTGATAAGGGGTGCAAGAGTTTCCCTTCCCAAGTCTAGCCAGATGGGCAGCAAGAGAAAAAAGCTAATGCAGCTGTTTCTGCAGCCCAGGTCTAGTTCACAGGAATTATTAATGTCATCATTGTCAATTTAAAATCTACAAGTGAGGATTTGTTTGTGCTGGGGAGACACTGAGATTGCCTGGTGAACATACAGGTGTTTAGGAGGCAGGAGGAACTTGCCCTCAGACTGTGTCCCCTCAGGAGCTTGGGGCTGGCCTCATCTCAATGAACTTGTATCTGTCTAAAGTTAAGGTGTCTGGTTTAATATAGTCATTGAGATGCTGTCTGGGGAAAATGAATGATTGATACCAATCTAAGATAAGAGTTTGAGTAGGATAAGTATTTCCAGGGAGAGATTTTTATCTCTCTTTTGAATTTGAGAAGAGCCAAGACAATGAAGTTAGCCTTGACATGTAATTTTTAGGTAAAAAATCCCTTGGCTTTGATAATCCAAGACCTCTCAGCAGCACTTTCTTCTCATACTTTGAGAAACAGAAAATCAATAGTTGACATACCTTAAGCACTTGCTTACAGTTTTATTTTGCTCAAGTGACTGTCAGCAAAGGAATCCCTGCTCTGTAGCAGTGATACCTTTTAGGTAGCAGCGATACCTTTTAGGTAGCAGCATCTATAATGTGATTAGAGAATTCAATTATTTCTGGCATCATGGTCTTAAAAACTGCATCCAGTTAAGTTGGCTGTGCCTCCCTCTTCAACCTCTCAGATTCCCTGTCTGGAGCTGGAGGCCCTGTTCATAATTCATGGAGGTAGGGGGTTTATTTTTTTCAAAGCAGTATGCAGGGAATTTCCAGTGCTACTCCCACACACTGCTTTGAAAAATTACCCTGCTGCACTCTAGCCCTTCATATCCTGTGCACAAACACAGAGGCACATTGGGTCCTTCGCGGGGTCCCCAGGGAAGGAGCAGGCTGGATCCATCCCCAGAGGAGGGAAACGGGAGATGTTTTGTTTCAGTTTATGCTGGGGCCCGTAGGAGGGCTCTGTGTGGCAGAACAGACCTCCTCAGCTGGGGTTAGCCAGGAAGGAATCTGTTTAGAAAGGTTTTCAGCTGGGGGGGGGTGGGTAGTTCAGGTTGGAATTTTTAGAGAGCAGTGGTCTTTGAAACATTGCACCGATTGGGGCTCCTTTGAAACATTTCCGTGCCCACAGAAAGGGGATCCCCCTTTGAAACATTTACAGGCATTGGGGAGTCCACCTGGGACTAAATCAAAAACTTTCAGTAGTTCTTGCTGCCTCTGTACTTGCTTACCTCCTGTTGCGCTGACCTGGCAATGTTTAAAGCTTCTCCCCCTTATCTCCCCACCTCGCTCTGCCTCTGCTGTGCCGTCCCTATCAGATGCAGGGGAGGATGGGCCTGCGGGGCCCCGGCTCTACGGGGGGCACTGAGCAGCCATGGCAGCCGCCAAAGCGTGGAAATCTGTCAGTGCAGCCTCTGCCCAGTGCCTGGGGCAGCCCTGGAGCTTCAGGCTCCACAGGGCCACCGCCAGGTCCCCGTGTGGGCAGTGGCTGCTCCCATCCTGCGCTGCCGAGGGAAATCCGCTCAGAGCCCTGCGTACGGAAATAAGGACTAGGCCCAGGGGTTTCCTGTTGGGTGTTTACAGCTGTGCTCTTCCCACAGCCAGGCTGGGTCTCCTAATTGGTATTTTTCAGGGTGCACGTAATTTCACAGATTTGTTCTCTGGGTGGGTCAGGTTGCCCATATCAATGGGAAGTGCATTTGGATCCCTGCCGGAGTTCTCAGCTCTTTGGGTAAGAGAAGTGGACACAGCAGTACTTCTCTGTCTCAGTTAGATGGGGCATGTTTTCCATTTAGCATTCAAAGATGAGCAAGTGTCCCAACTCTTCTTTCTCCATTCTCCAAGAAAGTCTCCTGACAGATGTGCACAGGAAGCTCAGCTGGGGCTCATTTAGTGCTGGAACAGGGTAAATAATGATTCCTGGTTTGTGCTCTGACACTGGGATTGCTGTAACGTTCCTCCTGCCTCTGGCTCCAAAGGAATGTAAGCGCTTGTGGGCTCATGAGAGGCTGTCCCTGTGCTCGGAGCTCAGCAGAGCCCTGCCCCAGTGCCGCTCCTGTCCTTCCCTGTGGAATTGCCAGTGCTCCCCGCCAAGAGCCAGGAATGAATGCTGAGCAGGGGAGGAGGGCTGCAGGCTGGATGTGTTTGTGATATGAACTGTTTGTGCTTTGGGAGTCACCGGGGACAGAGGGGAGTGCTGAAGGGAAAGTGTCCAGAAGTCACAGTGAAATTGTTCTGTGGTCCAGTTCTTGAACTGCAGCCTGGATAAATTCCTCCCTTTTTGATGGGATGGGGTTGACAAAGTTGAACACCGTGTTTGGGAGAGTTTTCTGAGTACTGCCCCAAGCTGCCACATATCATACATTCTGTGTAGTGTAGGACTCCAAGGATCTTAATTACCTTTCCTGCCCTTAGAGATCATGTTTCAAGTTCTGGAAACACTCTGCCAGAATTAAACACAAAAGAGAAGGGAAAATATCCATCCACAGTTACATTTCTTTCAAATGCATACAAGTATTTGAAACAAAACAATGGCCAACTATAGGTTTGTTATTTTGTTAACATTTTAAAATAACAGTATTTAAAATGAGGAAGTAAGTTGGGTGCTTGGAAAGTGTCAAACTGCAATAATAACTACAGAAATAATTTTCTAAAAAGCAGCAATTTAGAAAACTCATTTTATGTTCTGAAGCATTAGCAGTTAATGCCAAACTCAGTTGCTGAGATGAAACCAGCACAGAGGTGAAGGGGTTGAGATCATACTCAAATCAAGCATAAATCAGCATATTCCCAGTTATATTTTTGTTTTCTGTTCAAAAATTGAAGCAAACAGTTTTATCTTTTATGTTTCATAAAACATAAAGTTCATAAACTTGGATCTTAACAAAATTGCTAATTCATATATTATATGAATAAAAATTTTGACTCATTTTTGATGGTCTTGAACTCCTTCCTGTCACAATAGATTCTGAATGCCTGTGTATGTGACAAGGATGTAGGTTAGGTTAATTTTTGCAGAACTGACTTTTATATATGTGAAGAGACTTAGCCCTGGGCATCCTCTGATGAGGATGTGAAGCATTTCTTATACTCAGGCCTGATCTTATGAAGCACTTTGTTCCTCATTCTCATTGAGTTGAGGACAGCTAATGCTTCTTAGAATTTCTCTTATAATAAAACATATTTTGCTTTACGTGAAATAAATGTAGTCAATATTGGAAGGGTGCACAGCTTTAATTCTTGTAAAATTCTTATTGTTTTGGACCTAAGGACTTCTGTTAGTTAAAGCATGTACATGGTAGCAATGATGATGACATTGTAAAGCACTCTCTTAGTGATAGCTTTCAGGCATTAAGGCAAATAAAAATGTGCCAGATTGTTTCTGAAGCATTACTTGCAAATTATCAACAGGAACATATTTCTGGACTCAACTGCTGAATGTGTGAATTAATTATGGACACATTAGGAACTCAGAATTTTTTTTTTAACTTTGATGTTTGTAAATCATATTCCTAGTAATTGCTCTTTTAATGCAGAATTGAAGGTACAACCTTCTTATATTTACCCAGCACTTGCTTCAATATCCAATTCTATGTGGACTTGCCTTAATGAACAATATGTACTAGACTTTCATTTCTCAGCACCTGCCTATAGAGAAAGACTAACTTTGGAAAAAAAATGTTGAGTGTACTTACCTTAAAGAGATGAACACATACAGGGTGTCTCCCTCCACATGCCCGTGGGAGCATTAATTCCAGGGGCTGGCTGGGGTTCTGCTGGTGCTGCTTGAGAGGCTTTGCCCAAGTGGAGCTTGCTGCTGGCTCAGGCTCCTGGGCACAGGCATCTGCTCATGCCAGTAAAGGTCTCCTGATAGTTTGCCCAACTTTAAGCCCTGGGTTGTTTTTGTTTGTTTTTGTTTGATTGTTTGTTTTTGTTTTGTTTTGTTTCTTTTTTGCATTCATTAGTTTTAGCATTAACCACATTTGCAAGTCACTAAATGTTGTAATGAGTATAGTGTATTAAAGGCTAGAAATATTTGTTTTCCAACACTTTTTATCAGTAAAGTCCTACTGAAAGCCAGCTTGCCATTGCTAACAGACAGAAGCAGCTTCCTTTATTTAGTATTAAAAAATTTGCCTTAACATAATATATTACTTATTTGGTTTCTTACTTTGAAACTTCAAAACATTGTGGTTTTACTGTTCCTTCCTTTTTAAGGCTGGAAAATTGTTTATAAAAAAATCTTAATAATTTTATCCCGTTGTCTTGTGCAGATGTGGCCTCCTTCAATTGATATCTATGCATATTTGTTCACACAAATTACTCCATTTCATGAGAATATATTTTGTTTTGCTTGTTTATCAGGGAAGAAATAACATTTCCCTTAATGTATTCATACACATATTCCTTTTGCATTTTTCATTTCATTTACAACTTGGTAATAGTAGTTCAGTTTTCACTGACATTTTTATAGCTGCTATGACAACATTCCTGTTTTGCATGATACATGCATAATGGGCAATGATCGCAGTGTTACATTGCTTTCATTCTTTCTTAACTGTGTTAAGATTCCTTACAGCCTCCAAACTCAATTTTCATATGCAGTGATGATTACACCTGTTTAAACATTTTCCTGGTAGTTTCATATTTATTCATAAAGGGAGCAGTTGATAAAACACCTTTTCTGCAATCAGTCTGAGTTTTAAGTGTGATATTTCTTCAAAGTTATCATTAACAAGCACATCAGTCTAGTCCCAGCCTTTCAACATCAGCTAGGCAGTGTAGCAAACATTCTATTTTCAGTAAACTTTACCCTGTGTAGAAATAATTTTTCTGACTATGTAACTTGGGTCTTCATTTCATTACTCACCTTGAAAACTGTTTTATGTTTGTATTTAAAAGTGTGCAGAAATAGTTTCTGCCTTTTTCTCAGGTATTTTATATGCATATGACCATGTATTTCTAAGTTCACAAATTAATTTCTTAGCCCCTCTTTGCTAATCTTGAATCTGGAAAAGAAAGCAAGTCCTCACCATATGGGGCTTGGGTTTTCTCTGCAGATGGTGAAGTGACTCTGCTTTCTGGTGGAGAGGTCAGCACCCCTCTGTGTCCTACTTTTGAGGAAAAAACACCAGAATATTTATTGGAAGAAGGAACAAAAACCCACCGCCATTTCTAAGTGCAGTCTTCAGACTTCATATAAATAATGTTTTCAGGATGTTGTTCTCCATGGGAATTGTGGGACTAATGTCTCTATTTGTTCTGTCCTTAAAATTTAGGTGTTGATTACTTTGTAGGAGCTTTTTAGCAAGTAACAGTTTTATCTGGATAATGTAGATGTTATCCCCCTTTCTTCTTTATTCGCTGGTTTGCAAATATCTGGTACCTGTACCACCTTTTTTGACTGACTGAAAACTTAGTGACTTTTTCTTAAATATAGATGATATATGAGAAGTGAATAAAGAACAAAGGAATGAATGTTTAGTGAAGCTGGAAAGACCTCATACTTGGGTTAGATAGGAATTAGCTTTGGCAGAGTTATAAAACAGTCATTCTACCTCTTTGGGGGAACCTAGACAAGGTTCCAGACTGTTTCCAGTCATAGAAAAATGGGAGAAGAATGTATTTAATATCAGTAATCTATAGTTAAATTCCTTTTCCGCTGATAATGTTCTGGATTTTACACTTTCTGAATATGTGGTTCAATATTCAGCACTTTTGAGCATTGACAAATGGTTATTTTTCTTCTTTTGATTGTGGAACAACCCTCTGGTAATCAGTAAAGGTACTGGTGTGCATATGCCGAACCCTAGCTCTAGTTATCCGAGAAAAAGTGTTTGTTCATATGTTAAAAGTCCAAATTTGTACCTCCTGTTACTTGGGAAGTAACCAAGTGAGGCAGCTGGACTATTGCCTTTAATTATAGTTTAAACTCAACAGCATCCTTAACCTTGAGGAAGATGTTATCTGCTCTCCTGGAACATGAGGTTACCAACTGTCATGACCCTTAAAAATTATTTCTCTTTTGTGATAGCTGGCAAGCAAGTCAGATCAGACACAGCTCTCCCTGGGTGCTCTGTTTGGGGTACTGGCATCTTTCTTTTTTAAAATTTGTGGAGTAAAACTTTGCTACCCTGAGGTTCCTTACAACTGATCCCCATGAAGGAAACCCATGTAAACTTTTTAAGCACCTGTACTTTTTTTGTTTTGTTTTGTTTTGTTTTGTTTTGTTTTGTTTTGTTTTGTTTTGTTTTGTTTCAAGGCTCCTAACACAATTAAAGCCTTTGCACAACTAATCTCTGCAGATGTGCTGCTTCCTTGTCACAGACTTTGGTCAATTTATCAGTAACTTTTGACAGCTTTGTGCCATTTTAAGAATCAGAAGGGTTTCAATTGAATATTTTGACTTTTCGTATCCACTGTGTGCCATTTTAAAAATTAAATTTCTTTCTTAGATGATTGCACAATAAGCTGGACTTAGGGGACTTTTGGTTATCTCTGTCAGACTTCCCTGTGGTAATTTCAAACGCTAAAGAAGTGGCCAGTCATTTTTTTTTAAGTGAAAAATGCTTTGTCCTGCCACAACAAAAGAAACCCAAAGAAATCGTGTACGAATATCATGGTCTTCCTAAGACAGAGCTCCATAGCAGACCAAAACACCTCACTGTAGTTCCATAGTTGTTTTTTTCACCCATTTCATAGAATCATAAAATCATTGAGGTTGGAAAAGACCTCCAAGATGGAGTCCAGCCTTTGACCAAGCACAGCCTTGTCAACCAGACCAGAGCACTGAGTGCCATGTCCACTTGTTTCTTGAACGTTTCTAGAGGTTGTGACTCCACCACCTCCCAGGGCAGCCTGTTCCAATGCCTACCCACCCTTTCAGTGAAAAAGTCTTCGTGATGTTCAACCTGAACCTCCCCTGGTACAACTTGGGGCCATTTCCTTCTCTCCTGGCACTGTGGCCTGGGAGCAGAGCCCAGCTCCCACCTGGCTGCCCCTATCTGTCAGGGAGTTGCAGAGACCAAGAAGGTCCCCCCAACCCTCATTTTCTCCAGGCTGAGCACCCCCTGCTCTCTCAACTGCTTCTCATCAGACTGACTCTCTCGATCCTTCACTGGCTCTGTTGTCCTTCTCTGGACAGATTTCATCCCCTTGATGTCTTTATTGAATTGAGAGGCCCAAAACTGGACACAGGACACAAGGTGTAGCCTCACCAGTGTCCTGTGGGGTGACAATTCCAGCTTTGTGTTTTGTGATTTGTCCTGTGGCCACAAGCCCAGGGACAGATGGGGTAAATGAGGTGCATGGGGAGCAACTGGGCCTTTTTGCCTACTGCTTCATGTAGGAAGTAGCCAACACCAATTTGGTCCTGTGTTTCCTTCTTTGGCACCTCCTGAAGTGGTGGAGAAGACAACAAAAGATGGCACCAGGTAGGAAGTGCACCCTGCTGTTGTGTTTACATCACTGCCTTAGCTGGTCACAGCCTACTTGGGATTTATTCCTGCCTTCAGCTGGACACCATCCATCATCTGGTGGACAGTCATGGGCCTTAAAAATGACCAAATTTTTTGATCACTGTGTGTGTAACTGGGAAGTGTTTAGATTTTATGATGACTTTATCCTGTTCTATATTCACAGGGAAGTTTTTTAGGGTGGCTTAGGCTAGGCAGAGGCTTTGGGTTTAGGTTTTACTGCAGATAGAGTTTGGGTGTTTTAAAGGATCAGCATCAACTAGCACCACTGGCATGTCCTCTGTTGTTATGTTTTGCACGCATCAGCTATGGTGTATTATTGGGGTATGGACAAATAGTTCTTAAACCCCATGACTGTGAGTTATATCCAGGAATAAATATTGGCAACAAAAGTTAAATGATGAAACCTCATGCAATGAACAGTAACTGATTCAAGCTGGGCCGGATATAGATAGCTAAAGTTGAAGGGAAGAAAGTATTCCAGTGACATTCTTCTCCTTGTTTAACTTTCTATTTAAGAAATTCCATTTTTTTATCCCACCTTTTCTCAAACAAACAAATAAAAAATGCAAAAGACCCAAGCAACTTTTGATTCACCCTTTTAAAAAAACCCCTGTGGTATGGGGTGAAAAAGAAAAAAAAAAAAAAAAAAAGAAAAGCAAAGCAACCTTCCCCATGCCTTTAAAATCTTTTTAAACTGGTAATAGTAGCTGTGCCTTCACTTCCAGAACATCAGTAGAGAGAATTTCCATAGAAGACTAATTCTAGTGATCAGAAACTGAAATCAACAATGTGTTAAACCTGAATGATTAGCATCCGCAAGGGATGGGGAATTTACATCATGAGATATTATTTGCTTTATTTACTTAATGAAATTTTACTTTGAAAATCTAGGTGAACAATTTCATTTTTTTTAAATCTAAGCCTTTTAAATTTGCATATCTTTTGACTTAGTTCAACAAAGGAAAATTAAAAAAATACAAGTGAAAATATTGAGGTTTGATTTCTCCTTCCAGTGGAAATGCTATTAGATCTTAAATGTACAAGGTGCAGTTATATCTACCTTGCATCTTTGTTCTTGTTTGAACATGACTTACCAAGAAAAGAACTCCAGAGACCCAAAATACGTCTTTTAAATGGCCTAGTCAAAGAGTTTTCCCATTTTCCTAGGGCTTAAACTGGGGAATCAGCTGCCATTTGCAAGCTAGCAATACAGTAAAAGCACATCATCGTACACAACATTTTATTTGGACAGCTGTATAAAAATGGCAACACACTGTGAAATCCATTAACAGCAAAACATGTTAAATTCAGCAAAATGCATCTCATGTGGAACACTGAATAAGAAATTATAGTCTGAGTTTTACTAGCTGGTTATCAGAGTTTGTCTTGAATGAAGAAAATTGAATTTTTTTTCTATGTGTCTGCCTGTAATAACAGTGAACACTGTACATTGGGTTCTGAAACCAGTTTGCACCTGTAAATTCTTGCCCTGCAGGCTCTTCTACAAGGTTTTTGCAAATCTAAATACCCCAAGGACGCTAAAGGGGGCAGTTTTCACTCAGCCAAGTAGTTCTTACTGCATGTTGGGTCCCACCTGCACTCACTCACATTACTGGGTTCAGAAACATTTGTTAGGGGTAAGTTCTAGGGATGTAGAAGTAGGAACTCAAACTGGGAATAAAAGCATCCTTCCCCCTTGTCTCCCTGCTGTGCTAGCAAGGACTGCAGTCTTGTCAACCAAGAGCAGGTCCTTTGCCTTGTGAGGGATTTCCATGGGTGGATTTTGCTGTGCTGCATGTAGTAAGACTTTTCATGGTTAATCAATAGCATTTAAAAATTCAAAACCTCTCTCCAAAGTATTTTGCATTTCCATTGTTCGTACTGTTTAACTAGGAGATGTTGCTCATCAAGATAGGATGCCATTAAGTATTCTGGTAGAGAAAGAAAAAATGAGTTTACTCTTGCCTGGTAGAAAATGAAACAGCCATGTTAACTTTAGCTCTAATCATGAGATTAAAAGTCTAATGGGGAATTATATCATTTTCACTCTTCAAAGCCAGCATCAATGACCTTTGGAGAGTTTTAACTTTAACAGCCTAATGATTTCTCTTCTAGAAAATGGAAAAAACAGTCTTTTCCTTGACAAGGAAATGAAAAGTGGATGAAAAATGCAAGCACAAGTACGCTGGAGCAGGCTAAATGACTTCTTGTCATATTCAGTACCGCTTGTGAGAGATGGTTTCCAGGCTTTGTTATCCAGGCCACTGGCTGCTCTGAAGGGAGACACAGAAAGGCAAGGCAGAGCCATGGGGCTGGGGGACAGTGTGGGGACAGCCCTGCTGCTTCACCCCACTGGCCCATGGCAGTGAGAGCTCTGACCAGCGGGGCTGAGTGTGCACACCGCTCATCCTGAGCAGCTCTGCTGTGGTGTGAGGCTCATTTCCTGTGCAAGAGCACTGGAATTTCTTGTTTCAGTTCCTGTTTGCTGTGTTTGCGAGCTCAGGCTGTTGCTCTTTTGCCAAGCTGGCAGCACACGGGGGGAACTTCCTGCGCAGGGGATGTAAAAGCGATTCTCTGATTCTTCCTCTGCAGCCATTGGGAGATAAAAGCCAGGACATCAGGGACTGCAAAGAGGGAGCCAAATTATATTTATAATATTAAAGTGAGTGCATTTGTGGTTTTGCCATTCTCCAGGGTTTTTCATAAGTAGAAAAACATGAATTAGCATTTTCCATTTCCATATATTGACTGGAAAAATAGCCTGCTCTCAATTAAGACCTATAGCTTTTGGGATGTATGCAACAATTTTATAAAATATTTACAGCAAAATTTGCATTTTACATGGTATTACAGTTTTTCTTGTGTTTAGTAGAAAGGACTTAGGCCTAAGAGAGGAAATTCATCCAGCATACCGAAAGGGAAATATATCTAAAAATAGATTGTTAGTATTCACAACAAGGAATGTCCAGTGCTGACTGTTACCTCCAGTAATTACTGAAGGTCACTTTGCCCCCCAGCTATTTGTTACAGCCGCTGCAAGGACCGTGCTCCCTGTGCAGAGCTATCACTATCCCTTTAAAACTGCCTTTGGAAGCGATTGGAGCTTTGTGCTAGACAGATAAGTAGAACATTTTTTACCAAATGTAAATGCGCACTGTAAAGAACATAGCTATTTCCTGGATAATTTGCAGTTGTATATTTTATGTTAATTTCACCGAAAATATTGCACCCCTGCCAGGTTTAGTAGAGGCTCACTGTGATATGAATAATTTCTAGCGAATCTTTTTTTTTTTTTTTTTTTTTTCTTCATTTAAGATTTGGCACCTTTTAAAGATTTTAATAATAGCAACAAGGAGGAAGATTTAGAACAAGTGAAACATTAGAGCCAAAGAAATTCACATTGAGAGCTAATGTAAAATAGCAAGAATAATTACATGGAAAACAGTTTCCACAGATGTTTTTCCTTGTAATGTAATAACTATTTACTAAACTGTTTATTTTAGGCCCTTGGTTTACAATAAAATATTTATACATGCTCTGCTGTAATAAAAAAATATTGACAAAATACTATAGAGATTTTTAAAAGACAATTAGTATTTCCCTGTCTGCAGAGTGAGCACAAGAGAAGCAGCCCCAGCCCTTGTCATGCTTGCTGAGAGGAGATGCAGGGTTAGCAGCAGCATCCCTTGCAGGTTTGTCTGTGCTCGACTCTGCTAACAGAGAGAGTCTGGACTTGTGGCAATCCAGAGCATGACTTACTGAAGAACACGAAAGCCAGCAATCTAAAGACAGCGGAAACATTCTTTTCCACTTCTTTGCAGGAGGAAAATCTTTATTACATTTCTGAGTTATTATACAATAAGGTTATGTCTTTTCTAAGAAAAATGTGCCTGTTTTAGGAGCAAGTTTAAAGTTCAGGATGCCAGAGTCTTGAATCTTGTTCTTTAAAAACAGTGTGGGACAGTGACATCTCTGAAGCACTGCCTGTGGCATGTTTAAAGCTATTGCTTTATCATCACTGAGCCACATCTGTCATACACCTAATTCATGAAGCTCCTCACGTGCCCATGGAGTCTGTACTCTGGTACACAGGGACTAACCACCTATGCAGATATAGCACTGCCTTAGGGTGCTGAAATCAGAAATTCAGCAGTACTGGAAGGTCTACAGATTATACTTTCCACACATGATCTTAAAATGTCTATTCTTCTGTTCATGAATATATAGAAGAAACTTTATTTTGGGGTGTCTATGGCCTTACCTTTTTTAAATCTTGAACACACCATAGTATCCTATAAGAAACCTCAGTTCCTCTGCCTGTCAGTTTTGTAATAAAAGGAGTTATTTTTTTTTTTTCTTCAGAAGTTCTTGTACATCCTTAACTCCAGAGTGGTGGCATGCAGTAACTTAAAAAGAGGCCTCCAGGACAAAAGAGAAAATACCTTTAATTTCATGGATACGCATGGAATACACTGTCTCTGTGTGCATTTGAGTACCACCAGCATGTTAGAGCAACCTGAAGTCTGAGTAAAGACTGCATGGATGGATCTGAACAGCCAGCATTTGGAAAGCAGGATGGTTTCAATATCTAGATATGAATCCATATTTAGCAGTTCAGGCTCTGCTTTCAAATAGACAATTCCCTTGAGTTTCCAGGCTAGCAAGTTGTGAGCTTTATCATTGCAGAAAAAAACCAGGGTAGCTGCCTGTGGAATGATTTGAAAAATGAATTTAAAATATATCTATGAACTTTATTTCTTGGTGAAACTAATAACACTCACATATTTAAAAATCAGTGGGGTGATTACTCAGATTTTTGTCATGCTGCGTTCTTACATGTGCAGAAGAAGAACAGGGCAGAGCAGAAAACAGCAATCATAAGAACTAAAACTGAACAAAAGAGGGAGCTAAGAAATCTAAAATGTTCAGTTTTAAGGCAGAATAATCATAGATACTAGATGCCTTTTGTTGTAAACAGACTTTTTTCATGGTTGACTCCTATAAAGTGGCCAACGCATGTGAGAGGTTTGTGAACCTTGTTACGGTCGTGCCATCCAAGGCCATCACATCCCATTTCCCATGTTTTGCCCTCTTAGAATTTCACCACAACAGCTTTTTGAGACTAAAAATTTGCTTTCCTTGTGGTGTAATATGTGCAGTATTTTCTGTACGTTGCAACAAAGTTGGGTTCTTGGCTTTTAGTCTTTCCTACCTTCCTGCCCCTGCACTGTTGACACATTGCAGAGTGCTGCCAGGTTATGCAATTATTTCAGTGCAGCTCATTTTGAGTCATTGGTAGGGTCCAAAGCTAGCATTTAGGAAAACAAAGGAATTTGTGCTTGGAAGTCAGTGTTGCTCTGTACACAAGAATTTCTTTATTTTTCAAGGACTATGTTATTGTGTAAGCTAATGATTTTGTTTTTAAGTTATATTCTCAGGGGCATGGACATCCAGGATAATCGAGGATGTACTTTTAATACCGATCCTGCAATGTTAGGTCTCTGGTGGAAAAATTGGCCCAACTGCAGGGCTTGAGCCTTGGATTAACCCCTGCTTGGAAGAATTGTTGATTTCCTGGTGCTGAATATATTTGTAAATTGATGCGTATCACCTATGTGTAAATTAGTTCCAATGAAAGTAAATTAGCCAGTTCCCTTCCCACATGCATTTTAAAATGCCACTTACTGGTTATCACAGTAGAAGCCATTACCTCTGTTAGTCATTTTGAAAAATAAGTGCATCTGCCAGGGTTCTGCCCTTCATTGTCTTAGCCCAGCTCACCTTCTCTGGTCCTCCCTGCTTGCCCACCTCTGGCAGTAAGGCTGGGACTCCTCTCCTTGGGAAAGCTCAGCTCTCAGATCTCTCTCCAGCCCAAATTGGATGTCTTTTTAGCTGAAGTGGGAGTACTGTATAGGAAGGTGAAGCAGAAATGAGGGTCTGAGGGAAGAGGAGGGCTTCTTTTGGAATTTTGAATTGCCTTCTTTTAGCTGTGGAGAGGAGTTAAGGAATTAACTTAAATTGTACAATGTTGTTGGTAATTCTGCATGGAAAATATTTTCAACAAGGTAGATTAAGGAGTAAAGCAGGAAAGCACATGTAGAGGAAAACTGTGGAAGGTTTGAAAATCCATGTGGTATGAGTTATAATGCAGATCCTTTCAATCAGTCTCCAAAAGCATTCACCTAGTATCCTACCATGTCCCTGCGTGTAATGAAACAACTGGCAGAGAGCATTATTTTAATAAAGCATTGGCTGTTTGTGTCTCTCATACTGGATCAGGAAAAGAGTTCAGAGGAGTAGATATTGCTGAAGAATCTGTCTCCAATTTTCCCTTGGAACTGCACTTCTAGGGCTTTTAAAGGTTTATGTATTTAACATTGCAAATCTTCATTTTAGATTTTCATTTGCTGCTTGGGATTTTTATTAATTTTGCAGTGTTCATTTAAGTTGATCCAGCCCTTTATATCATTTCCAGCTTGAAATATTAGTTCAGAGATAAGCTTTGTTATTAAATGCTTAATCTTGAACACTTGTCTTATTTGGTAAGAATTATCTCTGAGAAGTAGGCAAAGAGAAGTTGATTGCTGTGGTTTTAAAGCAGCTGTAACTGGAGTAGCCCAAGGTACTAGTTTACAAAGGTTGGCATCCCTTCAGTTTGCCATCGCAGCAGCTGGACTTCATTAAGTGCTGGTGTTAATTACTGGGAGAGTGTTGGTTCAGTATGTGAGCAGCAACACTTGGGGTGACACACAAAGTAGGAAAAGGGTCACCTTGAAATAGAAGCTTTAAAAAAAGCAAGGCAGGGCTGCCACTAATTTTGTAACTGCATTTAGTTCAAAGTTTTCCAGCAAACAGGGAAATGAGGAGTTCTGTGCAGCAGTGAGGAATGGCTTAACTGTGTGTGCCATGGAGGAGGCAGGGACGGAGACGAGCACTGTGGAACTTGCCCCTTAAGAAAGGAAAACGTTAATGTCGTATTTTCTGTGCGTGTTGTGTGAAAGAGAGGGAAAATTCTTTCTGTATTCTCCAGAGTTTTCAAGCCATATGCAGTATAGTTTGAGGAGGAAATATTAATAATTTCTTATACTGTAAATAGTATTCTATGGAGGAAACCTGTTAAGGGTTCGTATCTAAGGAATGTTTAGGAGATGAATGTCACGGAGAAAAACATAAAACATGTGGTAGCATAAAACAAATATTGCTTGGAAATGTGTCTTAAAGCTGATGACATTCAGACAAAGTGGGCCAAGTCCAGCCCTGGTGTAAGCAGCTGGTGGTGCACCCAGCCCAGGATCCCACCACGTGTTTAAGCAATAGCGAATTTTTATCTGCGTCTTTCACCTGGCAGTCGTCTGGATGAGGTGCCAGGTGCCCGGGCTGGAAAGGGTGCATGTGAGGATGTTGGAGGAGAATTAGGTTATTACATTTCCTCCTTAATTCTTCATCAGGGCTGCCGCCTGTATTTTCTACAGAAAAATCAATGCATTCTGATTCTGTAATTTCCCATGGTGCCTCGCCGGGCGCGCAGCGTGCCGTGGGAGGTGACATATCCGGTCATGGCAGCTTGAACTCTTTTTTCCAGTGAAAGAATTCATTGGAATTTCACAACCTTTGCATGCTTTTGTGAAAACACTCATTTGTGTTTGCGCCAACCTGCTAATGGCGGATGCCGGGGCTTGCGAATCCCACCTACATTCGGTGCTCGTTATGGCATGGAATGTGCCGTTAATAATGCATCTGTGAAACTCAGCTGCGAGGGAGCCAAGTAATTATCCCACCGTAGCGTTCCCTGCTTCAGTGTCATCACAACTGGGGCTTCATTAAAAGTCCTAACAGTAGAGATGTTGTGTGGTGCAGCCTGTATATATATTTTTTCATTTAAATTATCAGCAATGCCATGGCTCAGAGGTAATTTGACTTTTTGAAACCGTGGAGCCCCTGTGAATTTCCTTCCTCCTCTCCCTCTCGCTGCCGCACCAGCTGATCAGCCCCAGAAGAACAAAAGGTTTATCTGAAGCTATGAAGCATATATTCACCAGCTTCTGGCGTCTAGATAAAAAAAAAAAAAAAAATCAAAGTACTCCATTGAACATGTTAATACTGAGCAAAATGCACACAGCCAGACACTAAACCTTTACAGGGATTTAGGCATTTGAAAAGTGATACTCTGATCAGGTCTTGAGTTAGTTTCCTTAGCATAAAGTAAAGCAGAATCATAAAATAATATAGATTTTTAAATAAATGGAAAGCTTAACATTCCCCCCGCCCCACTTTTGTTTTATTTCTTTGTCTGGTTTCTGTCAGTCAGGCAGTAACAAAATCTTGGGCAAAGGTATGCTGTAATGGAAGTATTTTCCCTTTTTAATATCATATTCTTCCAACAGAAAATACAGTATGAACCTCTGGCATAAAAATAAATGGGCATGAAGAACAAAAGCATCTGTGGCTCCTTACAGGTCTCTGAGGAAGTTTAGGATGCTTCTAAAAATTATTAATCTGGTACCTCATTCTTCCTTGCTGTTGGGTGCTTTTTTTTTTTTACTGCCATTGGCTTTCCATTTTACCGTCCTGCTCTTGGGGAGGCTGGGGTGTGATGGGAACCCTGTCAGCCACAAGCAGGACACTTTGCCATGGTCACAGTGATAGCAGGGTTTGTCTGGGCTTCTCCTCACAGTCTGATGTTCCTGGTGGCTTCTACAGCCTGTGGGCAGCATTGGTCTCAGGGAAACATTGGGAGAATTTCAGGGAAGGGGAGGGGGTCCCCTTGCACTCATGAGAGGCAGGGCATGGTAAAAGGCTGTGCCTCTCTGCCATCCTCTAGGATTTCGTGTGGATCTGTAAGTCCATGCTGCAGGTATTGCTCAGTATTAGCAGGGAGTTTTCACCAAAGCCTTTCCAGAGGGACTCCTTGCCTGGCTGGTTGTTATCCTCCTGTGAGCCCCTGCTGTGCTGCATTGCTTTTTTGGTACAGGAGGTCTGTAGTGATGGGTGAGCTGTGTGCTCCTGTCTGGGGGTCTAAGGTCTTCCAAAAGCTCCAACTACCTCCAACTTTCCTGTGGGGT
>VWYO01025576.1:387590-445090 GCA_013400275.1 Rhadina sibilatrix | reverse complement strand
TGCATGCTTTCTGTATAAGCTGTCTGCTGCATCACATCAACCTAAACAATATTTTATTACGCTTTATGGAAGTTTAAAACTTCACTTCTTTCTAATGCACTCCAGAGGACACAGATTAGGGTTGGCTCAAGGACAAAATTTGACCATTCTGTCCCTTCTGCAAGAACCCAGATGCACTCAGGATGAAGCTGTGAAGGAGACTGGTTTTGTTCAGTGACAGGGTGTGTTTAGCAGCATGCCTATCGATAACCTTGCTTAGGCAGCAGCACGTGTCTGGCTCCTAGAGACCTAACCCCTGCTTAGGTCTGTAGGAGCCAGAGGCAGGGTGGGAGCCTACAGTGGTCAGTGCTGGGGGGTAATGTGGGCATGGTGCTCAGCACAGGGCTGCACAGGGTCAATGGACTGAACTTAGCATTGCCATCTAATATGTATTGTCCTTGAGCGAGGTCCAGACCCACGTCCCTTCTCCCCAAGGTGAAAACTACACCAAAATTAGACCATTGTTTCAACATCCACCAAGAGGTTCATCACCAACTTTCCATTTCTTCATGTTAGTGTATCACTGGCCAGCTGGTGTTTTTGCAGAATTTTTTACTTGACTGACTTCCTCCATGCACTTAGAGGTGAGCTAAAAATAAGAACTTCATGGGGCAAGGCAGTGTAGTGCTTAACCAGAAATACAAATACCTATAAGAGCTGGTAATAAACATAAATTAATTAGCAAATAATGTAGTTAAATACATTTCTACTTTGGACAAAGAGCACTGAAGTCTGTAGGAGTTCTGCCCGTACAACCATAACATATCATGAGCTGATTACTCAGTGAACAGATGTGAACCTGGACACTCACGTATCATCTTGGTGAGAAGATTGCCTTTGGGTTTCAGATTGTTTTAGTGCTTGGGGGCTTGGAAGGATCACAGTGTGTGCTCAGGCCTTGTGGCCTTGCTATTTTCAGCCCCTGCACTGCTGTCTGCCCAGAGCAAAACTGTGAATTGCAGGTGGTCAGCTGGCTGCTGAATAACTTGGCGGCATTTGGGCCACGAAGTCCAAATTACCTACGCAGAGTCCCAGCTGCTCACCGTGTTCAACCTTTCTTTCAGGGTTTCAACTCCACACTAAGCAATTGCCCTGCTTTTCTTAAGTAGAGATGTGGAAGAGGAATTAGAGGTGCCCATGGTTTGCAACTCTGAGCAGTTCTGAATTGCACATTGTGCTCCAGGCTGGTGGGAGGCTGAGGAGGGGGCTGGAGGTGGGAAGGGCCCATGTGCAGGTTGGCCCAGGGCATCCATCCTGCCAGCAGGTGGGCAGGAGAATGTATCTTTGGTTGTATTTTTAGAACTAAGTTATTATTTTAATCATAGATGGTTTGTTTTGATGAGTTTTGAAATGAAGCTGTGATCTTGGCTCTTTGAAGGGAAGTGATTGACCCTAAAGATTCTGCCTTTTTTTTTTTTTAAACAAAAAGCTGTGGTTTTATTTTCCTTCACATAATCTCTGTAAGGGGTCATTTTAAGGATGCATGAAGCACACTTACAGAAGACAGGAGTATGGTTTTTTCCCCCAGTAAAATATTCAGCCAGTGCTCTTTGTCTCTCCCTGAGAACATTGCAGGATTCAGGAGCATTAAGTGAGCCACAGATGCCAAACCAGGGGAAAAAAAAAGAAACAAACTATATTTTCTGCTCATCTGTGGAGAGAGGATAACACAGGCCCAGAAGCACACGTTGTGAAGCAATTTCAGTCGTAGCTGAGTGCCTGTTTTCCCCTGGAGCACAGACTGTAAAAACCTTAAAAACCTTGGTTTCTATTTCCTTAATATTCTGATTTTGAAGATGATTTTGTGGTGAAGAAAGGAAGAGGAATGCCCTTTTTAACGGTGTTCCCATTCTTTTTAATTAGAAGATTAGGAGAAGATTTGAAGTAGGAGAACCATGTGCCAGCTTTTACAAATGTATTTGTAGGCATAGATAAATATTTCATTTAGAGAGAATGAGACATGAGCACAATAACTTGTATTTGAATCTGTTACACCCAGTGTAAATCTGGAGTAACTCCAACATTCTGAAGTCAGCATTCTTAGTCTGGGTTTACCTCCCTGTAATTGGGATGGGAATCTGTCCCACTCTGCAAGAGACTGCAAAGAGCTCTTTACCTTTAAATCTATCCCAGTTAAATTACATGAGGCCACAACATATCACCTACATCCTTGACTATTTTAATACAAAAATATAGTTTAAATCTCCCTGGATTTGCTGATCATCCTGGGATTTCTAAAGATACTGTTAGGCTGTAATACATGAAGAATATCAATGAAGAAAAAGGTCTATAGTCAGTTTTTCTGTATTAGAAGAAATAATTTGATTGTGGTATAGTTTTAGTCTTAGCACTATGCAGCATGTTACTGGCAGCCACACCTATGGGTCCACACCTTTGGGTGCACACAGCCTGTGGTCCTCTGACACAAAGACATCACCTCCAACCCCTGCAGGCTTGCAGGAAGTGCTTCATTTGGACCCATGTTTGTGAGTTTACAGCCTGTGGCCAGAGAAATGCTATTCCACGAGGTTTAATTTTTTTTTTTCTGCGCTTTGATTGCTCGCGCTCCCTGCTAAAGCATAAGGAAGGCCAACAAGAAATAGTGTTAAAGACAAATTAGAGATATTTGGCTCTCTTAGTGGGTCATCTCCCGGGTGAGTTAAGCAAGGGCAGGGTACAGAGGCTCCATCTGCGGACGCCGGCGCTTCCTCTCCTCCATCTGCTGGGTGGACACCGGGCTCGGCTCGCTGCACAGCAGACGAAACACGGACGAGCAGATTTTTCCAGACCAACCCAAATGAATTTGACTAACCAACAAATGGCTCACTCGGCAAACGGGGAGGGGGCAGCCTGCGCATCTATGGGCTGGGTGACCGTAGATAATTCATGCAACAACCCAGTGCCTGTCTTAACTCTGCTGTAAAATTGAGTAAAAATAACACAGTGGTTACAGTGAGGTGTCACATCTTGGCCAGTAATGAATGTTCTCTGGGCAAAACAGGCTGACCCTCTTATGGAATGGACATGAGCAAAAGTATTGCTGTGGCACTGAGAGCCCCTCACCTCACAATACAGGGTGTTTTTCTAAGCTAGTTTACAAACTAATGAACTCTTTAAAAATCTTTTTAGAAGTCTATTTCTTTTTCCAAGAATATAGGTGGATATTTACTGTCGTGAGAGGGGGTAAAATTCCCATCCCATCAAAATCAGCTGAAAGATCTTAGTGCAGCTAGAACTTTGTTTGGATGGCTACACTTTCTAAAGTTCTTCTTTTCCATAGCAGAGCCTCATGTTCAAAGAAATAAGATTTGCCACACCTGCTTCAGACTTGTGAGAAACCTCAGTGTGAGATATGGTAGACAAAGATGAATGTAGATGTATTTGCCTTTTTTTTTAAATCAGCAGTTCAGGGAAATCTGAGGAGGGAGGGAGACATGGAGGAACTCATCACTTTCCTAATTGTTACCATTAAAAATTTTATAAAGAATAAATACTTGCCCAACTCTGGTAACAATTATATAAAAAGAAATGTTAAAAAGCAGTAAATGGGAAGAGAAGTTTGCTGAATAAATGGCTAATTTGCTGAGGAGAAATCACAACATTGTTTCAGTGTATGTTCACCTTCTACTGTGGAGTTTGTACAGAAAAGTTAACTTGGCAGCTAAATACTAGTTTGGAGTCCCTTTAGAGTTATTTTACAAAGCAAGAAATTGTTCAGTTTTGAAGGTAGTAAAAAGGAAACTAATGCTTGTCATAGAAAATCTTTTTTTTTTTTTTTTTTTTTTTTTTTTAAGTGTTAAAAGCAAGTAAACCCCTAGTGATCTTAAATAATTTGCGTAAGTACACTTAGCACATTGACTTCCTTGGGAGTGCTGATTGGGTACCAATATATTAGTCCCTTGAAAAAGGAGAAAAGGAAGATAATGAGAGGCAGGAATGCTACCTTCACGATAATTTCCCGGTATTCTGCTTTCCTCAGAGGTCTGGTGTGTGGGAGCGCTGACCACCTCGATCCTTGGGCAGATAATAGAGTCACTTAGGAACTGAGAGACGGCAAATGGCAATTTGAGGTGGGAGGGATGGCTCCAGCAGTAAATGGCAGGCATTAGGACAGCCTAATCACTTAAATGCAGCCTATTAGTAAGTTTAGCTGAAGATGTTCAAAGAATCCTTGCAGCCTCTCTGCTGGCATGTTTGGAAGGGAGTTCAGTTATGAGACTATTAAAATGTTATTTTGATAATTAAGCCCACAGCTGTTGTGAGGGCGTTGGGGGCACGAGCTGGCGCAGCAGCCGAGCGCACCGGCAGCGCGGGGGGCGGGCAGGGGGAGAGGAGAGGAGAAGGGAGGAAGGCAGCCCTCAGGAGTTCCTTGGCACTTGGGAGAGCTGGAATGGCCGCCTCCACCACGCAGCAGGCTCGGCTTCCTGCGGGAAGGTGCGAAGCCAGGAGGAATTGCACCCCTGCTCTGCCAGGATTTGCGTCTCTGCTCTCTGCAGCGTGGGCAGCTCTAAGTGGCAAGGCAAGAACTGGTCTTCCAGGATGTGTGGAGTTGGTTTGCTTTGGTGTAGGGAAGCGTGGCTGGGTACAGAACTTGTGTCTGAGGGAGAAGGGCTGCAGACAGCAGCGCTGACACTGATGGTGGGCAGGTGAGTGTCCCCATGTCACATGGCGTGTGGGCAGCAGCACCCAGGTTACACAGGGGCCCCCTGCCCTGCCAAATCATGCACCAGAACCAAAGGGGACATGGCATGACTCTAATGACAATATTTAGTGCACAAGGATGATGTGCAGTGTTGATCTGCGCATGGGGATTTCTGGTCCTTCAGAGATGCTTACTCGAGTCAGTTCTTCAAAATTAATGGCAAAACTTTGGTTGTTTTTGGAAGTGGGAACGAGCCATGGTTGTGTTCAAACCACAGATACCTCTGTCCAAACAAACAAACTGGGTCAGCAGGGTCTGGTCCCTGGGAGTGACCCAGGGTTTGCTTTAGTACTTTTAAGTGCTCACTAAATATGCAATAATAGACCCACAACCAATTTCACTGTGGCAGGTGATGTGAACTCTTTTGCAAACATACAGTTTGCATTTTATTTTATGTATACTGCTACAGCGTTAAACATACACTCTGCAATATGCATACGCAGTTTATCCATGCTGCCCCCATCTCCTGAGTTAAAATTAGGATGATTTGCAGTGTTTATCCACATTGAGCAGGATATAATTGCCCAAATTAAGGCTGTCCATCAGGACAACTGGTAAATTCACTTCTTGTCTCCATGTGTTAGTGGTAACCTTTCCACAATTGCTCCTCCACCTGCACGGCAATGTCAGTTATGGTCCCTTGTTGACTCCCTGCCTGCACATGCTCACTGAATACAGAATCAGAAAACAATATGTGTGATTTTCATAAAATAGACCACATAAACAGAATGTAAAATGGAGGAAGTTAGTCTTTTGATGAAAAGGGAAATGAAACCCAAGTATAGCTCCTGCCCCTGTATCAAAAACTGTTGAACTTGCAACTTTTCAGCCATCTCCTGCTTTTCATGATTGCAAAAATGTTTTCAGTAACATCTGTACTTTTTATCAACACATACATCACTGAACCAGTCCAACTTTTAACATATTATATATAACACCAGCTATGTATCTAAATTAAATTATTTGTCAGCTCATCTTTTGATTATCAGCTGGTTTATATATAATTATAGCTACTATCAGTGTTGATCTTTATTAACATCCAAATGACATTCTTTTTTCTTCTTTGAGAAAACACCACAAAATAAAAGAAACAACCCTTTAAAGTTTTGCCAGAATATTCAGGTATTACCCTCACCTTCCTGGGACATCCATGCTGAAAATTAACTGATAATTTCTGCTCTACCTGTGAGTAATCTACTTTGATAAATGTTCTCTAATTATATATACTTTGAAGTACATTGAGCATTTCTGTATTTGATATTTCCATACAGCATGGTAAACATCCTCTGCTCTGTGCCAAGCACACAGACAGCCAGAGTACCTGGGACACTGGGTGTGGCACATGAAGGTGCAGGGCAGTGTGCAGTTTGTAGAGGTTTGCAGTAAGTGACTGGGGTTTTGCACAGGCAATATTTCTTGGTGCAGGTGGCCCACCCTGCTGTGTCCTACCCTGATTTCATGCAGGTTTGATTTCCTCCAGTTGTTGAGGTTTTTTTTGCTAAAGACTAAGGGCAGTCCTAAGGAAATCAAGCAGGAACCCGGTACCAGCATGCACAACTGGGGCCAAGGTGTGCTTAGCAAGAAATTGTTCACACCTATGAAGTTTAGGAGAATCTGAACTTGAAATGTGTGAACCAAAACAAATCCAGGAAGGATTACTATGGGGAAAATCTTGGACTTAGAGACAGACAGTGAGATTGTCTTAGTGTGAGTGGCTTGGCCCCACCATGGGATGGAACACTAAGATGCAAGGAGACCAAGGCAAAGGAAAATGTCATATTTAAGGCAGATGGTTACAGCGTGGGTCAAGGATTTCACAGCCAAGACAAAGTGAAAGGATAGATTTTTGTTGACGAATAAGAGGGCTTAACACTACAATAGTATGTTATTACAAGTCTGTTGAACTTGTTTTTGCTTTAGGGTGTTTTGATTCCTGAAAAGCAAATTAATTACATAGTAACTCTGAAATCCTGGCTTCCTTACCACTAGGAAAAGGTTACTCTTCCCTTGTGGCTATTTCTTATTACCACCTTGTGATGATAAAGTATTTGGCACATGAAAGTCGGACGCTTTGGAGATTACTACACGAGTTATTAGCCTATCTACGTACCTGAAGTATTTGTAATGGTATTAATGCCTTCCACTGTTCAACCTTTGTAACAGGAAGCATCACTTGACAATTGAGAGGAGATGCATCCTTTTCCCAGAACCAAGGCCACAATGTGACCTTCCAACAACCTTGCAAACAGACATCTTCACACCCATGGGCCAGACTCTTCTGTGTTGTTTATTACAACACCTAGGCAGGGACTCTGCCCCTCTCACCGATTTCTGTTGCTGTCATTCCAGCTTATAGAAGATGTAAGTGAAAGATGAGCCCAGGAAAAAGTTGAAGACTTTTTTGGGGAAAACCCTCTAGGATAGCCATGGCATTGGGGCAGGAGGTGAATATTGTAAAGAAAAGAAATTGAATGTTCTCATTAGATCTATTTCTGCTTAAAGAGAATATTAAATGTCCTTTAGGCAACACTTTGAAAGTACCTTTTCCTTCTTCCAGATGCTGTAATTAAAAGCCATTCATTTGGTACCTAAGTTAGGAATCACCTTTCTTCATGTTAATTAAAAGCTATAGCTTACTAGGGCTGCTAAGTGCCCAGTTATTTGTGACTTTGGGGGTTTCAGGAAGAGCCCTGGTCAGAAGTGCTGGAGCCTCTTTGAAGCAGTCACTTAGATAACAAATACCTACCTACACTGTTGTTTTTTTGAGGGGGATAATGATTATAACCTCTTGTTCTGAAGGAGGTGCCATCCTTTGTTGCTCATGTAACGGCTGATGGCAACTAATTTAAATTAGATAACTTGTCCTCTTTATAGTGCCCACAGGTGCAACATTTCTGTCTTTATAGTTGTTTTTTGCTGATTTGTGTGTGTGTAATCTATCTATCTGTCTATCTGTCTGTCTGTCTATCTGTCTCAGACATAACCCCCAGTGTACAGCCCTAGCCATTTGTTCTGAGGAGGTGGGTGTGCTCTTTGAAGAGAGGAGGTCTAACCATGTATTCTGCCTCCTCCCTCAGCCGTGACCTCTTGGACTGCCTGAAGCCATTAATTCTCCATTCCAGGGTACTGTGAGCACTGCATTTGTTGCAGTTCATGGCAAGTGTGTTCCTGTGAAACAAAAGGATTCTGCAGTGAAATAGCAGCCAAATATATGTTGGATTTATTGTTTGTTTTTCAACTTCTGAAGCAGCAGTGTGAATAAAAGAGCTGAAATGTGCTGTGTCTCCCAGCTGAGGCTGGAGGGAGGCTCTGTCCGTGCCCTTGCCATGGAGGATGGCATCAGCCCGTGGCAGGAGGCAGAGCTGCCCCAGGGCCTGGCCTGGCTATCCCCTGGGGCTGCTTCTGCAGCAAGGATGCAGGAGGGCATCTCCAGCCTAGAAATGTCCCTGAAATTGTCTCAGCACCTGGAGACCTGCAGGGATTTGGCACAAGCCCAGCTCTTGCATCGCCTATGGATCTCTCTTGGGCTAAGGCAATGTCCACTCCTGGCTTATTTAGGCAAACAGAAGTGACATGCTGGAGAAACATGAATAGGCTTTTGTGCACTTCATAAAAGAATTTTAACATAACACCTTTTCCTTTTTTCAGAGAAGTGCAAACAGTTTGCCCCTAAATCTCAGGAGCTAGACTTTGTAGTGTCAAAGATTTCTTCTGTCAGTTTCTACTTAGGAAAATGCCTTGAGTAGAGATCTCTGGTTATCTGTTTTGTTTGAATTACTGAAAGTCACATCCTGCAAACTGCTGACTGAGTTTGGATGAAGCTAAATTTGGGTAATGAAAAATGACCCACTGTAAAGAAAATGATGGGAATGGCTCCTCTGTTCAGCTCCATGTAAGATTCTCAGCAAGATGTTTTCATTTTTAATTCTCCCTATGCATCTGTGAGATAAAACATTACATTTTAGCTCAGAGATTTCTTTGTCCTTTGCTCTTTTGCTTTCAGTACTTAGGCACACAGTTCCTAAGGCTCAGTTGCTAGGTACAAAAAATCGAAGGTAATTTTCCTCCTCAGCAAAGGATTTCCAAAATTCTCATACCTTCCCTAAGCTACTGCAGAATAATGGGAGGCTGGTGGTGCTGTCGTGGTGCCATTAGCTTCACTGTTCGGTAGCTGCACATCAGCACAGTAATCATTTTCAGATTTACAAGCATTAAATATTTTAATTTAATGCCTTGGCTCTCTTGTAATTCATGCACTTAATTATATGATAATTACTCAAATGAAAGAGATACAGCTGCTGTTGTATCAATTCTTCTAGGAATCTGAGATTCTGGAATGAGATTCTGGAATTGGCCTTTGATTTCAGGGTTTTGTTTGCTGGTTTTGTTTCTTTCCCTGGCCCTTTCGAAAAGCTAGTAGGCACTTACAGGTAATTTTTTTTTTTTTTTGAGTATGTGGACCAGAGGTGAATTTCAGGTAATGTTTCTTTCCTAGCTTCTTTTCCTGGAGCGTGGCATACATTTGGCAGCTCAGGGACTGGGCACTGTGCTGGCTGTTTTTACTGCTCCTTGTGGATTACAGTCATTAAAACAGAGGAGCTAAGGCAATGCTTCCCCAGTGCAGGACCCTGTTCCATTGCAGATGGCTGCAGAAGGAAGTGAACTGCAGGAAAGAGGTGTGTGTTTGTGTACACGTGCACATAACTGTATAGAATTTAATACCTTCATAACGGGCCAGTTGCCCAGTGCAAGCACTGCACAATGAAATCACATAATAAATTAAAGTCAAGTATAAAGGTTCAACCAGGCCAAATAGACCACCAACAGGAACAAAAGGATTTGGCACAAAGGCAAACCCAAGCGACCTCAGAGGAGAAGGGCAATTAACGCACTGGGTGAAGAAGAAAAAAAGAATTTTTTGTATTTGTATAAGCATATACAGAAAAAGGCAGTCAGTTCAAAGAAGGGAGCCCCTAGAATCTGTGGAGGATAACATTGTCCATGAGGGCCACACAGCTGCCAGTCCAGGGCTGTGGCACCTCTTCTCTAGCAGGAGACTTGCTTGTGGGCAGCCTGCAGCAGGTAATGTCCCAGACTCCCAGTTTCTGCTTTCCAGCTCTGTTCTTAACTGTTTAAAATACATAACAATTGGCTTTTTCTTAGGAAAAGCAGTAACTATAAGATGGCGGAATAAGTCTTCTGATTTTTACTATTTTGGTTTTATTGTACATCTCCAGTGCTCAAAGGTGGAAAATTAGCTTTGGTATATTGTTCAGTTAGGAGATGTGCTGGTGAAAGTCTCCATAAAGTTATTCAGAACTTAAATTACTTAAGATTCTCTGAAAACTGTTCCACATGTATGTGCAGCTTGCTCTGTGGGAGGGTAAGTACCACATCCCTGGGAGCCGGCGCTGGGTTGGGTCTGGCAGGAGAGCCATGTTGAGCAGCAGCCTCATGAAACTGCTTGTGCTCTGTACAAGTACTTGAAACCTTCCATACTGAGCCCCTTCCAGCATATCAGAAAAGAAGGAGCAGTTTCAGCCTTTGTGTATTCAAAGGAAACGTGCTTGTGGGCAGGCAGGAAAGAGACTCTTCTCCCCAGTGGGGCTGCTGGAGCTCTCTGGGATCACTTTCTGCAGAGCTCCTCTTTGTGTGTTTTAACTTTTGGTTGTTTGCTGTTGCCGTATCTTCTGGTTCAAGTTGATTAAAATGTTCAGTGAGTTCCAGTGTTTAATCACAGGGCCTGCCCTTCTTGAGATAATTGTGGGGCCAGCCAGCAGCATCCCCACAAAGGGGCAGTTGCTGGGCCTGAGCTGGGCAGGTATAGAAGAACTGCCAGGCAGCCACTCACAGCCAGCACTGGCAGATCAGCAGTGCTATGATTTGCTGCTACTTTTCTAGAAAACAAAAAAAACAAGAGACTGTTTAACAGTGATCACAGTAAAGTTTTGTGAAAACATGCTGCAGCCATATTTAAAGTTTTTGTTGGTGGTGGTTGTTGACATGTGAGATTATGTTTAATCCTCCAGGGACTCTGGATATTTTGTAAGAATTGTAAGTGTAAATATTTGGCAATAGTTTCATATCCGTCCTCTCCAAGTCCCAGTGGAACAGATGATGCCCGGTTACTTTACTGTGTATAGTTTCTGTTGATGGCAGTAGCAGATTTAACACTTCTGCATAGTTGGGTTTTACTTTATGAGTATTTGAAGTTTGTCTCGTGTATGTGGAATAATTGCTCTGCAGCATGCTTTCTTGGAAGTAAATGTAATGTTTTTTCAGTTTCCTAAAAGCTGTAAATGAGAGGCAGAGCTAACAACAAACCTATCACGATTAACAATTCACAAAGATGTTTTTCATTGCTAAAGACGTCTAGCACAAAGCAGAAATATTTAGTTGCCTGGCTTGTAGTCTGATTGTCAGACTTACAGCAAGGCTAAATCCATTCAAACAGTTACTGGAAATTGGTATTTGAACTTGTGAACTCAGGAAAACTCCTAATCTGTGCCGAGGTTTCTGGCATGCCCTTCCAAGCCCCACAGCCTGTTGTCTCGAGCTTTCCTTTAACTCTCCAGAGACCTTGGTGGCTGCATTTCTGAGTTCCTGCCTAAATAGAAGTTGCACCAAAAGGGTTACAAAATTTTAAACCCTGTGTATGCAGACAATTTTCAGCTAGCTTACAGCAGCTGCGGAGTCGTGCTGATAGATTAAAAGCAGCTCCCAGCCCCAGAATGAAGTACATTAGAGCTCCTGCTGAGCCGAGCTGGGGTGAGGCCTACACAGCTGTCATTTAGGCCAAGTTTCCAACTGAAAACTGAAGAAAAGGATGTAACTTAAAGAAAAGTTGTATTTTAAAATAAGGCATCTGGTTATTAATCAAATATAGGCAGGAGCTCAGTTGTGCAGTGGGTTTTGGCCTCAACAGCCTGACGCTTGGGAAGGTAGGGAGGCAATTTTCAAGGATCAAGAGGGGGCATGTCCAGTCAAAGGCTGTTACTCAGTGACACTGTAAAAATAATCCTGTTTTTTTCTGTACTTGTCTCTCTCCCTGTAAAAATAAACAGAATACAAATATTCTTGAACTGTTGCATGTCTGAGTGAGAGACTGACCAGCTCGCACAATGGCTTTTTGCTGATGCTGACCTCAAAGCAGAGCTGATTCCCAAGGGAGGGTGCTCATTGAAATCTGCAGTTAGCAGAGAGGTATTTAAAGCACAGAAATCTTTATGGCCTTTCCTCTGTTCCCAGTGTGTCTTTACCATGGGAGAGGTGGTTCCCACTGGCATGACAAGTGCAAGAAATCTCGTGAGCACAGGTGATCCCTGAGCTGTCCACCCCTCTACCCCGTGGGTTGCAGCGCTCCACACCGTGCTGATCTCACCCTGACACCCAGTTCTGTTCTCTGCACGAGCACTGTTGTTTGACTGCGTCTCATCCCAGTAGCAGAAATGAACCAGTGCCTTTTGGTCTCCACTTCCATGACCAGGAGTAGTCTGCTTGTCCTTGATGCAGGCCAGCTTCCAAGAGGCTTCTCAATTTTTAATGCAAAAGGGTCATTCATGAAAAGCTGAGTGAGGAATGTGAATTAATTATATTATTACATTGACATACTTTGGTTTCTAAGGACTTTTGTGCCCATATGTCATTTAATTTGCTTGTACAGTTACCACTGCTCTGTCCCTGCTCCTCATTTACAAACTGACTGTTTATCTCACAGTATTGCCTGCAAGTGCTGAAGCCAGATTTACCTCTGTTTCATTTAAAATAAAATATTCAAAAATATTTGTTTAAAATACTGACTTTTGTCTGTATATAGTGTGTGGTGAATAATTTGTTGGAGTTCAGATACAGTGTTTCAGTTCTTATCAGATATGCATGATATGAATTTGAAAGTATGCCCTCTTGCTTGCTTTCTCATGTATGATGCATAATGAATTTCTAGCTTGGCAGAAAGGAAGGGATCAGAGTGGGAAGCAGAGTATACCACGAGGATTTATCATGATACCAGTGAAAGCAATAAGACAACTCTGGGTAATTTCTTTGTTACTGAAGTAACAGTCTCATTTGGGAAAGGACTGTAAAATAAAGAACTTGCATTCTTCAGCTAAAAAAATAACTATTAGTAATTAATTAGGCTGATGTTATAGGTGGCTGGTTCTTGTTTCTTTGCTTATCCTAAACTACCCAACATTTTTCAGCATCATCCAGCATTAATATTAACATGTGTAAACCTACTTTTTGTACAGAAATTTGGGATAATTTGGATATAAATGTGTGTACATAGTGAGTTGAAAGGCATAGTAAGACCAGTGTGATCAGTTTGTAGTGTTACAGTAAACAATGTGTTCCAGGATTGGACCAAGTCAGTGATCTTCCCAGCACACTCGAAACAGAATGGTAATTTTCTTTGGGACCTTAGATCTGAAATTTGACTCATGAACTCATTGTAATGTGATGGTTCTTAATATATGCACTTTGGAGGTGATATTCCTCTATGGGACTGTGTACACGTTCACATAGATCCTGTTATTTCATATTATTTATTCATACTGACAGTAGTAAAAGATGGTTGCTACTTGTGTGGCAGACCAGAGCTAATGCAAATTCAGTAATCATCCCTTAAGTACAGGGGAAGTAACTCCAAGAGAAAGCTCTCCATTTGGCTATTGCTGTGAATCACCAAGCAGTGGCAAATAAGAAATGTGCATGTTGAACTTCTGAGTCTATGTGGAATAAGTGTTAACTCAATATTCTCTCCTTGGTGAATGCAGGGCACATATGTGCATTTGGCCTCTAGTAGAGTCAAGTAAGTCACCTCTACCAGCCCTTGAAAAACAGGACTAGCAAGACTTCCTGCTGTTTGTAGAACAAGGTTACTAAGCTAGTCCAGTGTTGTCATAAAAATGTATTAAGCACTTGTAAAAAGCTAAATATCTAAATTATTGAGTGCTAAATACTACTTTTTATTTGTAATTTTGAAACCAGTCTGATAAATATCCTTAATAAACATAGTTGCAACAAATGCATATATTACAAAGTTTTATGGTAAGAAAATTAAATTATATATAGTGCAGCAAAAAATGCTTTTTAGGTGTGAACCTAAATAACTGTGATACCACAGTTAGTGGAAATGAAGCTTGTTACCACTCTTGCTTTTCCAGAAAGGTGCACAGTATTGCATTATGAGCAATAACAAGAACAACAACAAAACAAACAAAAAGTATAACAAAAATTTTCATTTTTAGTAGCTGTTACTTAAGTAATAGGTTGAGGTTTTGAGGATTTTTTTCTCACTCAGTTTAGAAATGATATCCTGCATCAGTTAGGAGGTTTTAGTTTTCTGTTAACTTCCTAATGTGGACAGTTGTAGGTGAATGGATCAGTGTGCAAAGAGAATTTATGTGTTTGAGCTTTTGGAGGGAGGATTTTTGTGAATTTTGTTGGGGTTTTTATTTTATTTTATCAGGCTTGGAATGTTTCTAGCTATCTAATCTCATCTGAACACGAGGTTCTGAATATTACATATTTACATTTTGAGACATGCATCAATTTTTATAAGTTAACATGGCAATTTTATATTTGCCAGAATGCAGAAGCTTTCTCCACTTCTAAAATATTTTATTTTCATTAAGCTATAAATGCAGAAGAGTGTCTGTCAGGTTTTTTTTTTTTGGGTTTTTTTTTTTTTTTGCATTAGCCTGGCTGGTTTATCTTAAGCATACTCAGTAGACTTGCCTCAGTTTTTCTCAAGCTATTGTTCTTTTTTACACCGCGTTTGCACACTGCAGTGCATCTAGGGAATTTCAGCAGTCGGAATATACATGAAAAGAGACCCGCTCTACTTTCATAAGGTCCCTGGATGAATTGGACGAAACCTCAAGGCCCCATGGTGGAGCCAGAGCCGCATTCATATTCCTTGCCATCACCACACATATGATAGCATGAAGCCCAGACCAATCGAAAACTTGACAGTAAGCCTTTTGATTTTGCGGGGAAGCCTTCATCAAGCTGAGAGAGGGAAGGGAATATAGCCCAAACTGGACTTCATACTGTGGCAAGTTTGAAATCCCAGCCCAACCACAGAGCTGCTTGATTGGAATAGTTGGAAACTGTGTCCAGGAATTCGGCAGCAAGAACTTGGCTTTCAGTTACTCCTGCCTTTTAAAAGGAAAACTGGCCATACAGGTCACTTAGAAGCCTTATTTATTTCATCGGGATTTTAAATATGTGCATTCTCACAGAACATAGTTTTAATGTGTAGTGTTTGCTGCCTTACAGTTCCACAGGAGCTTTGTTTCTTAGCCTTGTGGTGGAACACTCTTGGGTAAAGCTGCCACACTTTGACATTGTCTTCCAGGCTGTTTCATTATTTGGTCCTTAGTCTACTTAAGAAACAGAAAAAAACAAAAGGAACCCTCCTTTACATCTTATGTATTAGTATTAGCCTCTCCTTTAAACATTATGCCTGCCCATGTCTTGTAGGTGTGGTATGAAACTGATCTCTGCTTATTTGTCTGGGAATTCCAGCAGTATGTCAGAATTGCTGTTGAATATAATGGTGTGTCATCAGTTATGCCACTGAATAACTATTATTCTTCATCCTTTTCGGGCTCCTGTGTCTGGGTGCTGGCACACCTCGGTATCTGCTTTGGTGCCTTTGGATTTGCAGATGGAAGAGCTGAGCATTTCCTCGTGGGGGAGATGGTGAAGCCTCTGCTGCAGCCCTCCCCGCAGAATACTTAATTTCAAAATGATAAAGATTCTGCACTTTTGGTGCCTTTCTAGAACTGCATTTTATTCATTGTCACCCCTGGAATTGTGATCCAATTATGCTCCAACCCAGCTCTCAGTCAGACAAAACTCTTGTTGACTTTCATGAGAGTTTGTCTAATTAAAAGACGAGTTGGGAGTGCAGAAGTGATAAATACCAGAAGCATGTAAAAGTGGCAAACTGATAGATTTGTGCTTTGTGTCAGAAGGTCATCCCTATAACACACTTTCCTGATTGCGATGGGAGACTTCTTTTCCATGGAGTGGTACCGAGTCCCCCCTTCAGTGCAGTGGTGCCTTTTATAGACTGCAATTCCTTATGGCTGAAGCAGAGTGCAAAACATGTAGTAATGTCTTGTGGCAAGTAAATGGGCTGCTGCTACTTTAAAATGTTTTGTGGGGGTTTTGTTTGTGGTTTGGTTGTTTATATTTTTGTTCATTTGTTTTGTTTTGTTTTTTTAACTGCAGCAAGACTTCTTTCTGGCAGCCTCCCACTACCAAAAAGATAGGGAGAGGTTGGGAAGGTGTGTGGGACATACCAGTAGCCCAGCCTGGAGCTCGGGAGGGGTTTATCTGCAAGCCCTCCCATCCTCCCCTCCAGGGCAGACAGGAGCGCAGCTGGAAGGAGGTGCTGGGGTTTGCAGTGCCTGCTGCTCGCAGGCTCTCCAAGGGCTGTGCTGGCTGTGAAGCAGAGTGGAGCCTTGGTGCAGATCCACCCCTGTGGCATGTTAAGGCTCTGTTGGATTGGCTATTCAGCAATGTTTCCTCAGCCAACATTTTGGGTTTGGTTGATTAGATTATTTCTTAATACCACAACACTGTATAAGAGCATTTATTTTAGTTAATAAGTTTTAGGGTAAGCTGCAAGGTTCAAAATGAATCAATTTTAAGCACAAAACATCATTAGAAAATTATTAGCTTAGAAGCTTAATGTTAAGGAGGAATCTAAAGCAGAACTTTTAAGGTTTTAGGGTTGAATTGTAGAATATTCAAATGTCTTTAAGCTTTCAGAATCATCTCCAAGAAACACCAAATTTAAGACTATAAAATTGAATCTGTGTGTACATCTTGACCCCATAACTCATGCGAATACATGAAAATTGTGTATTCAAGGTATTAGGATTGTTTCTCTGTTGAGTTGTATTTAAATGGCTGCAGATTGGAAACACCACAGGCTCTGTACATATCCAAAACAGAGGCAACTTTCTGCATGTCTGCAGAGAGAAAATCTCCATGTGATTCTTACTGTGAGCTCTCTGCATATATCCCAAAGGATGCTGAGTGCCCAAAGCACTTGCCATGCCCCTGGAAAAGCAGAGTGCTCCCACATCTAGAGAGGACAACTCTGTAGCCTCTTCCTCTTCTGTTCCTCAGCTCTGCCAGGTAGGTACTGCCAAGAGCACCAGCCATTCTCACTGCTGTACATCCAGCTGCTTCGCAAGAATTTTGTCAAACAGGAGCATCCCGTGTTGTCAAGAGTTAATAATTATACCAAATATATGCTCTGTGATTAAATAACGCGCAGCTGGAAAAATTAATCACATCTTGCACTGAGAAATGCTTAAGACTTTTAAAGCAGCAATAGGTGCAGAATTTAACATTTAAAGATCCCTTGAAATGCCAGGGAATGAATATAAATTACTTGGTGCTCTATAGTATTTTGATACAGTGATGCCAACCAATGGAAGTGCAGGGTTCAATCTTGCTATTTTATAATAGGCTAGTAAATATTTTATCTTGAGCCATGTTCCTTTTACATTCAGTTTTAGTCCAAAACCACTACTCCCTTAATAAAGCAGAAGTTTAAATTAATTAATTTTTTAAAGGGGTGGTACTGTCTGTTTTCCCCACTGCCTGGGCACAGGAGAGGAGGGACACTCTTTCTTGCTCTGCCCTTCTTCCCTCTTTCCTCAGCTTGTCCTGCATTTTAGGATTTAAGGCTTTATTTTTCTGAAAGCTTGTCCCATTGAAGAAAAAAATATAGTGCCATTTTGTTTGCTTTGCTGAAGGTGCAGACCTGAAGAATCAGTGCTGTGTATAAGCTGCCTCACCCTGCAGTTTCTCTTACCAGGGGCTCATTTGTATGCAGAGGGGATTAGTCAGAATTTACTGTAGCTTCGCCCTGGGGAGCTGTGAACTCCCTAGGAATATGCTCTGACGAAAGCGTGCAGTTGGTAAGATTAGAACAAACCCTTCTGCTACAGAAAGTGCCTTGGTCACTCACTAGGCCTCCAACATTGAAATCATTTTCATTTATAACCTTTTTGATCACTCAACCTCAAAGAAGCCTTGGCTTTTATGACAGCTTGCACCAAAATTGCCCAATTATTTGGGGGGGGTTGGGAAGAGAGGAGTGAGTGAGAATCTGAAAACAGTCAGATGTGAGAGACAGGGCACTTGATCTGCGCTCATGGCTTTTCCTTCCCTTCTCCTACCAATATTTTTACAGCTGTTGACATATATTGAGTTACATGTGGCTGTGCCATATCCCCATGGTATAGTTTCAAAGATCTGTTCACCGTAAAGTGTGCTGTTCTCAAGTAAATGACTCTGACTTCAAGAAAGCACAGTAGTTTAAATGTTACTATAAATACAGGAGCTAAGACATTTTAATTATAATTTTTGAGTTATACAGTGCTCTGTACGTACACGAGGCATTTACTAAAGGCTGGGGATGTGCTCAGGTTACTGTGCTCTCTCGTGGATAAGGCAGTAATTGCAAGCAGCTCATTCTGCTGATCCCCTTTATTTGCGTGTATTTGCACAGTGTTTATTGACAATGAATATCTTGCATTTGGGAACGCAGCTGTGGGAGCTAAAGATGAAGCAAAAAGAGGCAATTCAGAAAAAAAAAATCAGATTCAAGAGATTTTTTTTTGTTGTTGTTTTGAGATATCTTAGGAATGTTACTTTTGTCAGAATTGTTATAACTTTAGTTAGGAAATATCGGCACATCCATTGTCCTTTCAATGCCCTTCCAACTTGCATCTGGTAACTAGGGCAGATTGAGAATTCAGAACTAACAGATCTGTCATATTTTTGAGAAAATCCCAGGGTATGAGTACATTGCTGATTAATTTTTTCATCAGTGTAGTAGTGTTGGCTTTGGAGAGGTTATTCCTAATTTGCTCTGATGAAAGAAAGAAAAACCCCTATTGTCAAAGTGGGTGCTGGTGTCGTGGGAATAAATAGGTACAAGGTGTGAGGAAAGCACAGATAAGCAGCATTATGTGCCAGGAGGTTTGTTTTTATCTATCAGTGTGTTGGTGGTGGTATTTTACTTTTTAAGCTTGAAAACAAAACATTATAAAAAGCTTTTACAACGTCTGCCCCTGTGCATCAGTACCAGTTATGCACAGTAAAAGTTTCTGCCCTGGCTGTGAAGATCTGATCCTTTTCCTTTGGGCTGGGGCACGCAGTAAAACAGTGAGTGTAAGCTTAAATAATTTTGCAGTATGATGACATCATGCATCAGAGAGTTCTGGTATTAAGATCTATCAAAGCAAGTATCAATAGGGCTCTCTAAATGAATATGTCTCCCTGCTTTACCTGTGACACAGTCATTGTAATGGAGATTTCAACTATCTCTGCTATGACTAGTGCAGTAAAAGCAGCTCCCCTCAGTGCTTTCAGGTCCTAAACTAATATTCACTGTAAGCAGTAAAAAAAAAAAAAAATCTTTCAATGACTGAAACTAATTTTGGATCAAGCTTTTACTGCAGACTTGGATGCCCATCATTGCTGATGGCATGTTTTTGGTCACGCAGTCTACCAATCTACATAAATTAATAAATAGTATGCATAATAGATAGCACATGTATAGTGAACCACATCTCAGGGTTGCCCTGAACGACTGCTGCAGTTTTCAGCAGCATTTCCCATGGCCTTGACTAGAAAAGCTGCTAAAGTTGGAGCCCCTGGGCTTTGTGGAAGTCCTCAGTGCCATTGCCAACAGATCCTCCTTGGCCATTAAGCAGTGCTTCTGTGTCACTCAGCCAGGGAACACTATGTACTTCCATTTAAAAACAGTTGTGAAGTCTCCTGAGTAGGAACTGAAAACCATGGACCACCATCAGAGCTACGTCCTCTGGCCTTTCCCCTCCAAAATTGTAAGTTATTTTTTAAGGTGTTTTTGAATAGCAGTGGGAAAGCACACAGGCTGTAGAGATTGTAGGAAGGAACTGAGAGCATCTAACCAACTCTTAACGTCTTTTACAGGATTTGGACTCGAATCTTTCTGTGCTTCCTTTGCTTATAACTTCACCTCTTTTGTGAATCAAACCCAGCTTTTCTGTTGTGCAAATTGTACAGGAGAGTGAGGTCCAGAAAAAGATTTTTTCTCTTTCTGAGCACCGCTACAAACTCTTACTGAAGAGAGCAAGGCCATTCATCTTTAGCACCTTGCAGGCTGTTTTTTCTTTCAAAAACTTCTTTCAAAGTCAGAGTGTAGGCAAGTGATCTGAATGATGAGAATAAGCCCTGTTCAGATGTACCTAGTCCCTGGGCAACATTTGAGATGGCAAAGGCCATCCGTTTGCATTCACCTTATGGACATTGCTGTATGTGATACCTTCTATTTCCCATGCTAGTTAAGCAGGCATCTTCCTGAGAAAAGCACTAGGAAGCTTTGATAACACTTTATTAATACATAGTTAGCTATATACAAATGAAGTGCTTAATTAATTGATTTTGGGGATATTTTTGATGATGTAAATCAAACCCAAGCAATACTAAGTCCTGTTGCTGGAGGTAGCTCGAGGGCCAGCCACCTTGCAAGCAGATGTCTGGCCGTGAATTCATCAAAGGTTTGCATGTACAGTTCTTGGCATTTCTTTTCATTATCACAATTATCAGGGAGTACAGATAAGCTGGTTTTTCCCTACATCCTGTTGGATGGTTGCTTTCGAGGGAGGAGCCTGGGTGCAGGCAGTGTCAGGGATGCAGCATCTTCCTTGTCCGTGCAATCACCAGGGACACGCTGGCTCAGGCAGGCTGAGGCTGGGGTTGGCCTCGGGGCTCTGGCAGAGAAGGGCAAGGGCATCTCAGGCACTCCTGGGGCAGCCAAGCAAGACAGGCTCCCTCCTGTAGCCTGAAAAGCTGGGGCACATTCACCTCCTCTGCCTTTTAAATGACTCGTATTTGTCCTGTCTGCTTAGGCTAAAATTTAAGATTTGTATTCAGAGGTGCTGACTGACATGTTTCCTTTATGAATTCTTGTGGATTGCTATTGATTTTTTACTGTGGTTTTCAAAATCCTACTTCTAGGACTCTGGAGATTTCCCTGCTGCAATAATAATGTATTGTCATTCTTAATATCTCAGCTTCTTGACACAATATTCATATTAAAACCACAAAAAAGCTACATTAGAGTAACACCGAGGGTCTGCCTGGAACCCACCAAGGCAGGGGAAATCAAAGTCAAGGCTGAAAATTAGGGCTGACACTGTGAAACGTATCCCATTGTACTTAAGTACTGGAGTTCATCTGTGATTGCAAGATCACTTACATTTGAGAGATGGGTTCCTCGGTACAGCAGGAATGAGTTATGATGTGCTGTAAATCCTAAGGATTAACTGTTGTAGTTGAGAGTGCCTATTTTTGTGGAGAGCTAAATAAGCCAGCATTATGGAAACCACTTTAACATCTTTTATGAAATTTTGTTCTCTTTCACACACAGGGCTATTAAAAATTCATTCTGCATTTCTGCCACTTGCATAACAGTTCTGGATCAGATTGCTCAGGTCAATAAGGAGAGAATAGAAATGTCACAGCATTATTTGTATGAGGTTGCATTGCCCTAAAAATGTTTTGCAGAAGTGCACTATCTTTTATGAGTGTGATAAACAGTTTGACTTACTCTCCGCCATGATGTAAATGTGTTGTGTGAATGCTTGTGGCACCATGGAGCTATTGGAAGGCCTTCCATTTGACCATATCTTTTGACCTTTCTCATACTGTCTCTTTGGGAGTTAAATTTTTCCAGTCACACTTTTTCTTGCTAAATTGGAGAGTTTACTTGAGTTGTTCATTGGCCTCTCAGTGTGCTATGTGAAACTCCGTGGAGTGTCAGGAATGAGAGTTGAGAAATAACAGGGAGTTTTCCTGTGGCTGAGGAGAGGCCAGGGGGGCATTGCATGCTGGTGAACATCTCCAAGGGATGTGGGTTGCTCACTGGCACAGGGTTCTCTGCTGCCATCACCCCTTTTCGCACCAGAAAGGAACAGAAATGTTCTGAAAAAATGAAACAAATCAAATATCCAGGTTTATATTTTAGAGCAAGGTGTTTTCACAATATTTTTATTAATGAGTTTAGAAAAAGCTGTTTATGGCCATTTCCATCTGCTTCTCTCTTCTGTTATTCATACTCACATGAGAATCCATCTGACACTACCCTTCCTAGTTCATTAAGGCAATGTGAAGGGGTTTCTTTATAAATGAGGATTATGGGTTATTTGCATACATCTAGGATCTCTTTTCTGGTGCTGTTTTGAGCAGTGAACAGATAGGGACAAGATGCAGACACATGGATTCCCATCAGAAAGGGGCATTCAGACCTTGTGAGCTAAAGCACCTGGGAACTCCACACACAGTTTGTACAACATGACCTGGCAGTCTTGATGAAGACTCAGGGGCACATGACCAGGGATTATTTTGATGTAGATGTTGACCAGCTTTACTTGCTACCTGCTTCTGAAGACACCAGTGGACTAAATTGAGGTTTGGTGTAATTAAATGGAACTGTCAAACACCAGAACTGTGTGCTATGTGCACAAAATGTCCCACTATGTTTGGATATTCAAAGGCACTTGAAGAATTTGTATATGCTGTTTGCTGCTATGAATATTCTGATATTGAAAAGTAGAGCATCACCCCAGCCGCTTTCAAAGATGTGGCAATTTCTAGATTAATTTAATTTTAGAAAGGCCAGAGGAAGTTACAGATTTACCTAGAAAGCTTATTTTCCTCTGGAGAGATGGCTCATGACTTTCCCTGACCAGACACATCACACAGCTGGCACTTTGCATTGGTTAACACCATTCAGAGGGTAAATGCTGGTAACTTACTGAGTCAGCATGCAACTATTGGTTCTTTAACCTACTGCAAATCACAGTTTTTATCATATCCACCAACATCCCCAAAGTGTAGTGTGAGTGTTTGGAAAAGATCAGTTACTGATTGCATGTACCATCAGGGTAAGATATTTCACCTGAAAATATTAAACAACATAGGGCCACAAAACTCTTAAACAGAGAAAAACATTAAAGATGGCTTTAAAAACAGATACGTGCCCCAACATTATCATACCAGACCAGTTTAAAGTAAATTCAGTATTTTTAGGAAAAGAAATGGTTTTGTATTAACTCAGGTATGCCTGAGTTAATCTTTCAAGTGAATTATAAATCCCTGTAAATGCAGTTAGCATTTGAATGAAGATAAAGCATGTTTTCTTGGTGAAAATCTAATAATAGCGGTCAGGTCCATACAACACTGGTCAGATATAGATCCCCTGTTCTGTGATGTGCTCTAAGGAACTCATGATGCCCACCCTTGAGCACAGGGTCCACAAGGCTCAGTGTTGGGCATTTTCAGTAGTTCAAGAGTTTTATCAAAACCATGACACTTGGAGTGGTGCAAACAGATGTGCACCTAAAACACGAAACAAACTGGATTGCTTAATTTTGGAAGAGGCAAGATGAGTTTTTTTTTTTTTTACTTTAAGAGTGATGATAATCCTGAGTGTATTTAAGCATCTCAAGGTCAATGGCAGCTTCAATAACCTGTGCCAGAACAAGGCTTTTTTGGGGTGCTGGGGTGGGTTGGCAGTACAAAGGTGCTGTGTAAGAGTGCGGGTGAGGCAGAGCAGTGCAGCTCCGGCGAGGTGTGCTGACCCCTCTGACTGCATGCCCTTCACAGGAATTAAGCTTGTTGTTTTACAGAGTCAGACCTTTAAAAAGAAATAAAAACCAATCCTTTGAGGCCCTCACCATCCTTTTCTAGGAAGTGTATTGGAGAGCCCTTGCTAACATGGATCTCGGAGAATTGTTAGTATTAAACTGCGGTTGGATTACCACAGTGTAACAATGTACAGGCCTGCACTTTCAGCCACTATCTCTTCAGTGTGTGGGTGAATGTCACAGGGAGTATTTTGTGTCAGTTCCTTGTGACCCAGATTCCACAGAAGTCTCTTATAAAATAATCTTTGAGCAAACACTACTCTCACGTCCTAAGGACACCTCATCCCCGTGAACCCAAAGGTAGGAGTGAAGCTGCTGTGCACTGCAAGATCTGTGTCTTTCTATCTGAGAATTTTGGTCTTGTTTGATAGTTCAGCCTTTGTGCCCTGCAGATCCATTTTAAATTGTCTGAAACAGGAATAAATCTATTACAATGACCGCCACTTAAAAAAAATAATACAAGATGGGTCTGTGAAGAGGTGTTAAAAAGTAGAAATGAAAGGCAGAAGTTGTAAGAAAAACCTGTTCATTGGACAGACCTGCAATGCAGTAAATAATAACCTCAGATGTGAAAGACAGCCTGTTCTAGAAAAAAGGCAGTGGAAAGGACTTTTTTTCTCTTTTTTATTTCTTTTTCTGTGGGTCTAGGGGAGAAAAGGTCCTTTATTCTTTGGTAACTTTTCTGATTTTAAATATGTGCTTGTCTGGTCATGAGGAGCAAGGTCATTCCTACTGCTCAGGGCCTAGGCTTTGTGCTGGCGTTGGTGGGAGCTTCTCTCCTCTCTCCTTTTCCTCCCTCCCTCTATCTCTCCTTTTCTTTTTCTCCTGAGGTGCAGATGGCCACATTTGCAGGTTAACTGGAACAGCTGGAGGCACATTATTAGCTTCCTGCTGCTAACTCATATTTGCTTAGATTTTTTTTTTAACAGCAACATAATTTACAAGTAGTAGGCCAGTGACAAAGCTGGCATGTTCTAAATCCGCATCTGATTTATATAATGCTGTGGCTTATCAGTGAATGAAGTCATAATTATTGCTTTGTACCATTAAATAGCATAAATATATAAACTGTTACACAAATTGCAGCAAATGTTTCCTCTAGGGAGCTCTAGACAAAATTTTAATGTAGTGCATTTGTCTGTGGTGGCAGTTTCTATGGTATATAATAATGTTGATAAATTTTACTGTAGCAAATGACATTTTATAACATTAATCCTGGTGGTAAAAATCTGATGAATACTACAGCTGTACTGGTGGGTACAAGAAGAAAGAGAGCTTTTGACACCAAGTGAATTGATTTTAATAGTGCTTTAGAGCTCCAAAGCACAAGGATGGTGCAGAGATGGTAGATCCTTCACTGAAAGGGGAGAGGACTCGGGCAGGTGCTGGACAGCGAGGCACCAGGGAGCTTGATTTGACGATGGTGATAATTAATTCTTTTTAAAATCTTTATTGATAAATACTACCTCTGCTTTGAAAAGCCCAAGGAAACCAAATGGTGAGATGAAGCCATTTAAAATCCTCCCCAGCTATTGCCACCCAGCCCATGTAAGCGAGGACTCTGTGCTGGGTGCTGTGCTCAGATGCTGCTCCCGATGTCAGACGCGGGCACAGGGCGCGCCCGCCCTGCTGCGCTGGCAGCTGCCGGACGAGCCGGGCACAGGGAACGTGGACAACTGAACAACTCGTGGCTCAAGGACTGCCACGAGAAATTCTTTCTCTGGCTTCACTTGGTGTAGCAGGAATAGGGTGGTACGGGCAGGCTTTAGCTCCTGTCACTAACAGCGTAAGTGATGCTGTAGGTTTTGCCATCCTTTAGAAATTGCCATCACAATGCTCTGTGATCCAGGGCCCAGTGCCTGGGCTGGGGTTGGCCCATGCTCTCTGTGCAGGCAGTGGGGTGGCACGGCACTGCCAACGGTGCTGGGCACGGGAAGGTCTCCGCCAGAAAGCCCTGGGATTGTCACCACTCATGCCTGAGGTGCCTGGCTTCAGTCATGGCTGAGAGCAGCTGGTGTGCTCCCCTCCTCAGAGACACCTGCCAGGCATGGAGACAGAGGGGGCAGCCCCAGAGCGAGCCTGGGCTGTGCCCTGCCTGTCCTGCCAGCTGTCTAAGGATGGTTTGTTTTGTTTGTATTCCTGGAAATAAGGACTGCTTATTTTCTCCAGAAAAGCTTTTCAAAAATAAATGGATAACTCAAAGGAGAATCCTAGAGGGCACTGTATGGGACACTTCTGTAAAAATGGAGAGCAGTGTAGTTTTTGTAATCAGTCATTTAGACTGCCATGACCCTTCCCCCCAGAAACTGTATTTTTCCTGTTTGCTTCATGACATGACTTCTTTTCAAATTCATGTCTCTATTTCAATAACATCAAAGATGGATCTAGAGAGTTAAAATTGCAGCCCATGGCCATAGGGAAAATCCCAGTGACTTCAGACTGCAGAGCACTGAGGTTTCTGACACACACTGTGGCACGTTGACAGCATTTTTGTTGTGAAACCCTGACACGTCCTATATGGGTTTTCCTTCAGCTGTTTGCTTCCTGCATTTCTAGCATTTCACATGCCCCCGGTAATTATCTTCCTTTCTGAGAAATTGTATGTTTTTTCCTGCCATCCATTAGCATGAAGTTTATTGAGTGGTTGGGGATTAGTCACTGTTCTCTCTGGGGGCTGAAATGCTGATGTTGGAACAATGTATAAGGAATTCTACCCCAAGGATGTTGTGCCTCCCTACTCCTCTGCACCACCACCACCTGGGGATGAAGAACAGAGGCTGAGCAGGCCCCCTTGCCTGGTGCGTTGGGGTGTGCTGGTCTTTGGAGATACCTGCATGGTAACCTGGCTTAAGTGGTTGGGGTTTCAGACAGCAGCACTGCTTTTAAAATACAAACATGCCCGAGAGCTGTGCACCTCACCCTGTGGTGCTGCAGGCACTGCGTTGCAGGCAGCAAGGGGTGGGGAACCCATGGCAAGGGCAGTTTCCCGTAGGAGTGGCATGGAAGTGACAGGGATGGCAGCAGCATTGTTGTGGAACAGCCGTGCTCCACCTTCCTTTGCTTGCTCTTCCTCTGTCTCTCACTTGAACTGTGGGGCAGTCTCTGGGATGCTCCATCTGCAGCCTTCCCTTTGCTCCAGCTGCTGGCCAGAGTGGCAGATGAGGAGCTGAGCTCCCTGATGGGTGGTCTCTGTCCCTGAGGAGGATTGCATGTGGCCATGGCTTTGGAGCCCTGAGATTTATTTTGGAAGCGTATCACTTGTCAGTGTTACACTTACTAAATGCCTATACAGTGCTTTATGGCTTGTCCACGGGTAAAAAAAAAAAGAATTTTTTTCTCATGGCTCTGCCATTAACAGTTTTAGAAATAAAACCGTCTTATAATGTACTTTGGAAATGTGAATCCTAAGCTGTTATGTCTGTAATGCCTAATTGCTTAATCAGCTCAGTGCACACCTGAATCATGGTTAATAATAGGGGCTGTGCAAGCTTTGTTTTGTATTCTGCAGTAGTGCAGTGATTCCCAACTCCCTGTGAAGACCACCAGGCCAGTCCCAGCACCAGGCATGTTTCAGAAACTGCCTCAAGCTCTCACCTCACCCTCTGCAGCACCACTGGGTGCCAGGGCTCTGAGTAGGCCTGGCTGTGTTTATTCACTTCAACATCTCTTAATGCAATTACAAAGATGCTGTGTGTCCAGCCAGCTTGGTCCATGGCAGTGTTTGGTTTGTCTTTAAGGGGTGGTGAAGATGTGTTTGATGCCTGTGCATGAAACAACAGGGCCATATAGAACAAAAGCCTGTGTTACATTTACTTTGCAAATTCGCTCTGTGTTTGTGTGTCTACCAGAAGCACTTATGCTTGAATACAGAGTTTGATTTTTTTTTCAGCTACTCTAAATAGATCATCTTTACAGACCACAATAAAATGTTTTTGTAATGCTTAACTGTACATTAAGTAAAAACCTGCATTAGAATATCCCTGTATTATTTCTATTGGGTAAATAAGAGCATAAAGACAAGTATCCCCACAATTCCCATTACCACGTTCAGCACTTGGTTACATTAGAAAAATGAGGCATTGTTCTGCCAACTTTTGTTTCCCTCCATTTGTGCTACTTACCACTTATGAATCCAGCACGCCGACCCATGCAGCAATTACTTCTGAAATCCAGCTATCATGGCACACGTGGGTACCACGGCACAGCTACTGCCAGGGCTTGATGGCTACCACTGGTCTCCTGTGCTCCCATCTAGAGCATTATTGGTCTGAGCTGGTGTATAACTAATAGCATTTGGAAGGTGTAGGTGTTATGTTGTCTGCTGAAGGATGATTTGTATTGCATTAAAGCATCCTGGTGGTTTTAAACAGGCTAAAGGGGTTTTTCAGCTGTGGTCAATTACTGGGCTGTTGCACCAGTGGTGTACAGGGTATTTGGGTGGTCACAGAAGCCTGTATTGTACTGATACCTCACCCAGGCCTTTGCAGACCAACTGAAGGAGTTGATGTGTGTGTTTGGGACCATTGCAGGTTTATGAATATATTGCAAAATACACTCTTTTGCTTGGCTGTCCTGTGCTTTGCTCCAGGAGGAGTGCAAGGTTTTCCTCCTAAGACTGAGCACTTGGACTCAGTCTTCATTGACTCAGGACTTCATTGCTGTGTAAATTGGCAGAGCTGGACGTGCTCCCTTCCCCACCCCTCCAGACAGCACCAGGGCAGGGAGCAAGGCCAGCCACTGCTGTTCAGCTCCAGATCTGGGCATCTGTTTTACACGAGGGATGGGGGCAGGAACCAAGGTTCAAAGCTGCCTCTGCTTGTACGGAGAAATCAATATTTAGCCGTAAAACCAGGAGAGGCATGTTTGGGAATCACAGCCGGAACGAGAGGGTTCCAGTATTGTCATAGAAGATAAAACAAGAGGAAAACATTTTGAATTTACTCTTTGTGTATTGAGGCCTTTTATTATTCATCAGTAAGTAAATATAAGCTAAGGGAGTGATTTGTTTCTAACAAGCTTATAAAATACTAGAGTCATTTGTGAGTTTATTGGAGTGCTGATTATAAACATTCCCTCATGCACACTCCTTTGTGTCAAATTAACATTCAAAATACAAATATTGTATCTTTGAATATTTTTGTAATCTCTTCCCAAGTATTTGAAATCTTCGATGAGAGATGATTGATGATGTTATGTGAAAAGTAGCCGAGTGCTCTGTCACAGTTTTGGACATATTTTCATTTCTTTGGCATTTGCTTTGCCCATGCTGTTTCTTTGAATTGCCTGCTTCATGCTCTAGCATTTGGATTTTGATACAATGCATAATTGATGCTCATCTAGCTGCAAAGATTCAACTGTTGTGCATGCCACGCTGCCTGCACGCCTCTTCCTGGGATGTGCCCCACAGCCTGCCAGGCCAGTGCCTGATGGAGGAGTGGCCAGTCACACTGGGGGTGGGTGGCCTTGGCACCACTCCCTGTAGCTGCTGGGGCAGTTCAGGCACATGGGTGGCACCAGGGCATCCCACGTCTCCCAAAGGACTCCCTTGAGGAGCCAGATTTTTCTGATCACACCTCAGGTGTGATTAGAGAGGAAGCCCTGTTCTTGCACTTCCACTTGTGCAGAAATGCACTTTCTGTTGGTAATCATAAGGAAGAGAAATGTAAAGAGTGGGCATCATCTACCACTCATCTCATAGACCATTGCTTTAGACCCTTCCTCTGTAGGCAGTTTTCCAAAAGAATAAACTGTGTGGGGAAGGCATCCCAAGGCCTTTTCAGGTGCTGCTGATTGAGACTAACAGGCTTTAGGGAACAGATCTTGGCAGCCCTTCTTGCCTCTGTGGCTATAGACTTGCCTCTTCACTCCCTCCATGCTGGTGTATCCAGTGTATTTGTAGTTCAGTGGGGCAGACCTTTTACTTTTATTTCACAATTTTGTTTTCCCCTGTTCCCACTGAAACATTCCCCATATTATCAGTACCCAAACTCTTTCTTTTTCCTATCAGCATGTACCTTGTTTTTATTAAGCAGAGGAAAATCCTGCAAGAGTGGGTCTTAGGCTAACATTATTATAGTAGCTGCCATTTAAAAAGTCAATTTTTGCCTACAGGCAAAGTATTGTTATCAGAGTTCATACCTATTTTGCATATATACGATTGTATCTTCCCTACCTCTCTGGGGTGATAGGAGCAAATGCCGACTTCTTAATGCCGATTGTTGAATCTGAGGTTAAAATAAGAACTCACAAAAAAAAAAAAAAAAAAAAAAAAAAAAAAAAAAAAAAAAAAGGTGGGTAGCAGGTCTCTGACTGAGAGAAAGCTTTTTGGTTGAAGCAGTGACTCCATGATGGCTTGATTAAGAACCTTATTTCATTTGAGGGCACAGCTGAAAAGCAGCTTGATCTTTCCTCTCATTTTTCATTCTTTCTCAGTAACTTTTGCAGGGCTGTGGAATGTGGTTCTTCTCATGTGGACTTATTAGGTGGATACCCCTAAGTCTCTTTCAAGTTCAATGGTTGCACATCAGGCCTTTCTCTACAGCAATCTGACTACACCTTTGGATCTTTCCAAGTCATCTCAGCCACCTCTGCATGGCTCCAGTCTGTGCCGTGCACACCCTGAAAGCACCGTCCTGCTGGGAACATCTTGGTGCTTTCAGGGCAACATTTTGGGCAGAGCCTGGGGCTTGGTATTTTATTCCTAAATGTAACTTCTGAGAATGAGAGGAGTTGCAGAGAGTCCAGGAAACCTTTGCAATGCCATGAGCATGAGATCTGGGTTAGTTTAAGTGAAAATAGCTCTGTAGGACTCCTGCTGTTAATGAGCCATCAGAGCCTCCTGAATGTCATTGTGTTTTGATACCGTAGCATGCTCACATTTTCAGGTGGCTGGAAGAGGGCTGCTTCAGCACCACTGTAGGACTTGCTCTTCCAGATCCCTTTATTTAACCAAAAATACAGACTTTCCTTATCTTTTACACTTACGTTTTCTCTCAGAGACCGCATGTGTTCTCCAGAGTCTGTCTACAGTGTGAGAGTTTGCACATGGCTTTCCTTAATGGCTTAAAAAGCTAATGACATATAGAATGAAGAAAATCTGTTTCTTAAAAAAAAACAAAAACAAAAACAAACAAACAAACAAAAAACCAAAAAAAAAAAAAACCACAAACCCAAAACAACAAGCTGGCCATGTTGAGCACTGACAGAGTATCTGCCAGTAGCCATATATGCCTGACTGAGTGAAATAAAAAGGAATTTGTTCATAAAGGCAGAAGCCAAAGTCCTCTGAAACATGGGTTATGCCCATGTTTCACTGCCACTGGTGTCCCTCACAGCTCTATAGGATGTGTGTGCTGGCCCTGAGCTCTCCTTCTGTGCAGAGCTCAGGGCAGCTGCTTCAGTGGTGCCTGTCTAGCTCCAGATCATATGTGAAGTGTGCAAGCTGACTGGCTCATGTGCTGGACAAAGAAGACATGTAAAAGTGTTAATAGTTTGATATTAGGTTTTATGCATGTAATCCTTGTTTGTATGTTAGATGAGCACTACCCAGAGTAACTTTACACTCTGTATTAAACAGTACCCTTGCTCAGCTGTGAGATCTCTTCCAGAAAGTCACTGGGTTGCAGTTTCTCTTCTTATTCAAGATGAAGCTGCCATAGGGTTTGATTTCCACCTGGACTGTGGAGTGTTAATCAAGCAGATTCCACCAGCATCAATGGGAGATGCTCTGTACATTTACTTGTGCATAATCCCATAGCACAAGGATGTATGTCTGCATAATGCAGAGATGCTTAAGATATTTTCTTGTTTTCATGCAGATTCTTCTTTTTGACTGCCTTAAGGATTATCATGCGTTACTGCACCCTAGGATTCCTGATTTAAAATATGTCTCATAGGGGAGGTTCATTCTTTTGGGCATATTTACAGTTAATGAGCTCTGAGAGATGTTTGTGCCATGCAAAATCAGTTACCTATCTTAGCCAGCCAGACCTTACTTAGCCACCCTTGGTTCTCTCTGTTTGCAGTGGCATCTCATTTTGCCATCCCCAATAACTGGTTTGTGTCCCCGAGCTCCAGCCCTAGGCCTGGGGAGAAGGAGTGAAGGAGCACCTTGGTAGGGGTGGGGGACAGGAGCCTCTCTGGGGCTGAGCAGTGACATGTGTTCAACCCTCAGATGAACAAGTAAGTTCTGGTGCAGTTGTACTGAATGCTCATGTCAAGATAGTTGGGTAACCATAATTTTTATTTTCCAAGGAAAAGCTGAGATGTTTCTGGGTTTTTTGCTTGTCTGTAGGTATTTCAAAGAAATTTGGTCTTTAAGTGATAACAATGCCATAAGGGATTGTTTTTTAACTGGAGGCTTTTCCCTAGGAGTAGTTTTTTAATAAAACAAAATTATACATATTTAAAAGAAATGCATTTATTTGACTAAGTGGTGAAAATTGCCCCAGCATAATGAAGGTGCAGCATTTGGCCAGTCTCTCTTTGGTGATCTGCCACAAAAAGAATGCTCATGGTTGGTTTTCAATTGCATTTTTAACTCTATGCCCACTGCACCATTTCCAAGATACCTATATTAATGTAAGCTTTAATTTGACCATAGCTGATACTGCTGTAAAGTTTACATTGCTGGATACATATTTCCATGTTTATGATGAATTTGAAATATCAGAATAAGGCCCCTTATGCTAATTCACCTGTACTCACTCAAGAGGCATTGCAGCAATGCAGGGATAATGGAATTTTTTCTTTGCTCATGGAAATAAAAATCTAACCTCCCACTCAACAACAACAAAAAAAACAAAAACAAAAAAAAAAAAAAACAACAAAAAAACAACAACAACAAAAAAAACAAAAACAAAAAAAAAAAAAAACAACAAGAAAAAACCAAGACATTTATTGTGTTTTGATGCCTGAAAGAACCTTCAGTGTTTAGGTGGGTTGGTTTTTTAAAAAGTTTTATTTCTATTTCTCCTTTTACCGGTTTTTCTGCTTCCCTGATGCCATCATGGGAGCGGTGTATGCCTTTCTCTTACTCTGTGCATTGCTGAGTGTAGTTGACAACAACTGGCTTGTAGGCTGTCATGTTAATTATATACTATTAGAGACCATTAATCTGATGATTATTTACAGGATAGATTTAAAGTCTATCATGTCAATGTGTACTTGGGAAGCGGTAATGTGAAGATCAACGATACACATCAGTGGGAGTTGGTGTTTAACAAACACCATGCGCTGTCCCAGGTGTGCTGGGTTAGCTCAGGGGGCTGCTCACCCTGCCTCGCCATCCCCAGCTCAGAAACCTGCCTCTGAGCACACAAAAATGCACCCTACAAAAGGGTAATGACTTTTGAGGAGTAGCTGTGGGGCGCAGCTGCCACCCTGCACCCAGGCAGGGGAGGGGTTGCCCGTGGGAGGGAAGGCTTTGCCTTTGGTACCTGGTGACTGGTGGGTCCTGGCAGCTCTGGTGGCCTCTGTGTGACCACAGTCGCTGCACGCTGGCACTGCAGGAGGCACGGGTGGGGTGCAGTGGGGAGGGGGCACCTCACAGCTCTGGGGGCCTGCTGCTACTTGCCAAGCCTGTAAAAGGAGTAAAAAAGGGCTTTACACCTTTTTAAAGTAGGTTTAAAGCTTTGCATGTTTTTAAAGCATCGGCATATTCCAGTGGGATGTTTAATAAGAGTGTAATGATGTTTTAATTTTAATTTTTAATTTCGCAAGAATAGATGCCAAGTAGATGCTAGTTATTGCTGTTTGTCTGTACTGAGCTCTTCGATGTGATATTGTCAATAGGATGAGAGGATGAATGTATTCCTGCTGTGCAGCAGCACAGGGAGCTGCTCCCAGGGAGGAGACCAGGAGCAATAAGGTATATTTAGTTTTCAGCCATACAATGGCATGAGGGAGGATAGTGCAGGGAATAGGCTGCGTGGCCATGGATTCAGGGCTGGATTACTTCAGTTTCATCAGGTGTTGACATTAAACTTGAAACAACACAACTGTGAGTATTTCAAAACATTGAAATACATGATGTGAGTTGAATTGTGTGAGGGAATGAGGTGTTCTTACTAAACTCTAGTCATTCCTAGGGGTTCATTAGTCTGGATAAAGCTAATTCTCTGTGTGTTTGTATGGACTCACACACTCAAAGACAGCATGTGTTTCTTTTCCTGTATGGGTTTTGAGCTTCCATTTTCGTAAGGAAGCCAGTGGAGTTACTCTTAAATCAACTATTACGAAGGAGCAGCCAGACCTATCAGGCTCTTTAGTCCACAAAAAGTTTTAATATAGGCTATTAAAAAAAAGGCATCTTCAGAGAAAGGCTGATAAAGTGTGAAGTTATTGTGCTATAGTGCATTTCTGTAAATTATCTTTATGCAGTTTCCCAGATTAATATCTAAATCTAAAATAAAGCTCTGCAGGCAGGTCCCTCTGGGGCTCTGCAGTCAGAGATAGATGATGCATAACTCCATGAACTCCTTTGAACTTAGGGATTTTATTATTCTTGTAAACTGAAAATTAAGTTGATGAAGCTGGGCCTGGCAGCCCCATCCCGTGTGTGTGAGGCCCGGGCTGGCCCTCAGGAGCGCGGTGCAGGGGAGCACACAGCCTGCGGCCAGCAGCGGGGCAGGGGCTCTGCAGCAGCACAGGAACTGGCAGGCAGGAGGAAACTCCCTGCAATCTCATCCCCAGTCCCTCTGGGACCATGCTTCTTTTTGATGGTCATTTTAATATTGCAGTGTACTGACATATACTGGAGGCAGTGAACTTACAAGCTGCCCTATAAATAATTTGGTGTCTAATTCTGCATATTTTGAGCTCGAGGCCCCCTAAGATGATGAAAGAGTTTAAAGCCCGTTGTGTGGTTAGGCTAATTTAGCATGGAAAAGAATACCTTTTTGAGCCTGAAGAAGTACATCCCAAGTAACCTTGGAGTTTGTTACCAGGAATCCATAGGCACTTCTCTAGCACTAGCAAGTCCTGTGGCTTCTGTCTCCTAATATAGTCTCTGATTTCCTGAATCCCATTTCCTCAGAGTCTCCTCACATGAAGAAGAACAATTGCCCTTTGTGCTGATAAACCCTTGTCTGTGCTGCCCATCCCTTGGAAAACTATGATGAACAGATCTGATTTTAATGAGCCTTATCCATAGGCAATATAAGGAAAACCAACAAAATCACATACAAATGCATGTTGGGAACTCTGTATTTTTGCTGGTATTCTTTACATAGTTTCTAGAAAGATCCAAGCCCCCATGTTATCATTTTTCATTAAAGTGATGTTTCTAACCACAGTGGACAGCTCTCATATCCCTTGAAAACTTATAATAGTAAAATTGTCATAAGGATGAAGCAGAAATGCAAGATTTTATTAAACAATCTTCGGCTCATAAAAGACATCAGTGTTGTGCCATTCTAGATCATATAAATATATTTCAAAGCAGAATCATATTTCAGCAGAGAGATAAAGCACAAAAGAATATGATTAGCGGATACCAACATAAAATATTAAACCATCCAAGAAGGGGTGTAGGTGTATGTTTATCCACATGGGCAAGTCTGGGGCTGAGAGCAAGGCAAGATTTTGGCAATATATCAGTAGAGTCATGAGCACAGATATCCGTGGCAATTTGTGTGTGTGTGTTTTGCAGTGGCAGGGGGGTTTGGCATGGTTTCTCACAGCGCAGAGCTGGGTGTTTCCGCACAGCCACGGAAACCGCTGAGGGAACACGATGGGTGTCTTTAGCCTGGCAGAGTCGTCAAAGGGAGATATGAGCTCTACCTGGATAAATAAATAAGTATAAATAGTTTTCTTTCTGATATGTGACCAGATTATTTTCCAGTTGATTTCCAGCCAAGGTCCCAAGGGGGCCACAGATCAAAAAAAGATAAGGGTCAGTTACAAGGTTGAGCTCATTCGGTGTTGCCATAGTAACTGACCTCCAGCATCCCTGGGAGGACGGCACCCAGCTCCCCAGGTGACATTTCTGTTGCCACGCCATCAATCCGCTGCCTTTCACCGCCGGGCTGCCTAATGGCCGGGGCGCTGCGCCTCAGAGCCACTCGGTGCCGTCGGCCCGGCCGGGCTGGGCCGGAGCGCGAGGTGTCCTCGCCCCGATGCTGCCTCGCCGGCAAGGAAGGGGCTCAGCCTCGTCCTCCGAGACTAATTACAAAAACGCAGTGGAGCAATGTGGTCCAAATGGTTTGTGTAGCAGGTCATGGGTTTAGGCAGCAATGGCGAGGCGGAAATGTCGACTGTACAGCAGACATTGTCTTCATCCAGTTGTGAGCATCTGCAAATTTGCCATCCCCTTGGAGCAGAGGCAGCATGTTCTCAGACCTTGGTTTTACTTCCATCCTTGGATTGTTTTTAACGAAAACCAGTGCTGGAGTGGTGCCAAGTAGATGAGGGGTCAAAGTGGTTCTATGCAGGCTTTGTGTTTGAGGGAGGTGTCCATCACTGCCATCGTACCCTGGTTCCAGCTCCTTGCTCCTCACAGCCACATGGAAAAAAATGCTAGGGAAGCTCCTTCTTTTCTTACATTATAAATTTTTCCCTTTGATTTCTTATTTACTGGGAAATGAATTGCATAAACAGAATAGTTCCATGCAGTTTTCATTTTATTTCCCTGTGTTCATTCCAATTCCTATTTATTTCTACCATAATTAGAGCACACGGCCCATTTAATTCTACCAAATTTATGAGCTAATGGACAGGAGAAGGTTCTCTGTGAACACACTATATTAATGCTTTGTTACACTGAACCACAGTATTTCAAACTTCATTAAAAGCACGGTTAACTCATGGATGTGAACATTTGAGTACAGGCAAGAAATTCCCCTTTATTGGCTTAATTTGCTGCAGCAGAGTATAAATATACTGGTCTGGAAAGCTGTAAGTGGGATGTACATGTTGTTGTCAACAACGAGCATCACATTGTCTTACATGATTTCTTATATCAGGGCTATTACAGTTATTCTGTAAGGGAAAATTTTTGCATTATTAAATCAAGTTGAAGAGAGAAGTTTTAATTACCAGTGAAGACAATGCCATCTTGATTTTTGGTGTTCAAATCTACTTGTTGTTGATATAACGTGTTAGTACATGACAGTGTTAACATGTACTTTTACATTGCCATTAATATAGTTATAATTAGAAATGCAGCTCATATAGTAAATGGGTTTAATACAGCATTATTAATTATACTGCATCCTCGCCAGGAGGCTGCTGGTGTCGGTTCTCTTAGAGGCTTAGAGACTCATTGTAATATGTATTAAATGCACATTGCTGCAGCAGAAATAGCTTTATGGAGAAGCATATTCCCACTCTAAAATGGGCAGGATGGCAGTGTAAGTGCTACTAAACACCCTAGCAACATATTTAAAACTATCCTGCAAACGCACCCGAACTTGGGAACAATGAGCGACAATAGTGCTCTGCCGCCGCGGTTCAGCTGGGTCTGCACAGCCCTCTAATCCTCACTAACAGGCAGTAAATTATGTACCTCCAAATTTATACAAATGCCTGCCTTTGACATCAGCGGGCACCACCCAGGTTTCACCTTCAGGATTCAGATAATCAGCTCTCATTCCTACTGGCTTCCCTCAAGACCAGTATGGAAATAAGTATGTGTCTGCCAGGGATCAAATGCTTTTGGAGACAAAAGTAGGTACTGAAAACATTACAGGATACTATCATCTCCCCATGATACTTTTACACAAAGCGCTCTGTTCCTCTTTTGGCCTGACATAGTTTCAGCCTGACAGAATCCAGCAGGCCTGCTTGTTTTAAACAAGAGCACATCCTATTATTTTTTTGAGAAATGAAGTGTAAAATTAATGCTTATTATTTTGAGCTCAGAAAAAAAAAGGCAAGAAACCCAAGATTCTTGTTTGCTGTGCATTGCTCGTTTAGTTCTGTAATCAACTGATACCTCCACAGATACACTTACGAAGAAATGGGAGAAGATCTAGCATAACAGTCTGTAAAAATCTGCATTTTGTTTTACAAATGAGAGGGGCTGCATAATTCACTTGAGTTATGTAGGTCTCTCATAGATGCTTGTCATGCTAGGAAAAAAAAAGGCGAATAAGAATGAGGGAAATGATGATATGTTTGCTGTTGCTAGTGCCCAGCACCACACATTTGACTGTCACACCGTGTTGTCAAAAAGCCTCCTTGCATGTACCTATATGATCTTATATAATTCAAAGAAGTTATTCTCCAAAGGTGACTGAGTATCCCTATACATGTGCTGTGTTTCTGTGTAAAATAATATGCTGTAAAATGCCATAGAGGAGAGAGTGATTATGGCACCAATTCTATCTATATCTTTGGGCATTTTCATATTTTGAATACACATGCATGAAAAGAGAAACGTTTGTCATGCTAACCATGGTACTTTTTCCCCCTTTTTTTCTTTCTGGATGGTTTTATAGACACAAGAAATACATAATGGACTCCTGTGGGAGTGGAATAAAAACCCCCACCGGTGAGGAGAAGGCCTTATAATTCAGAAGTGGATTTGCAAATCAAAAGGTCTTGCCTCGAGTGGGATAAATTTCCAGATCTGCAGGAACCCATTATGTTTTATTATTTTTCATTCTAGTTTTAGTTTGTTATGGGTTTAACTATTTAAAATACTGCAGGGATCAGCCAAGAAAATACACAATCTTTGTTACCTAATTAAACATACCAAGCTTGTAAGAATATACTTTAACTGAAATGCTGAGCATTGTAGGATTTTCAGGCTTTTTTTTTTTTTTTTTAGTTTTACTCAAATTATAGATATTTAGGCTGGAAAAGGAGCAGCTGTCTAGTCATCAGTATGTGTCTGTCTGTATTTATGAACACATGTGCTCACACAGGACCATAGGCTGTACATGAATCACTGTTTTCCAAATACCCAGTATGTAGAGGGTAGAAAATTAATGTCAAACATGATTTCTCTGATTTATTTGTAGAAGGCATTTGTTCCATTCCCCCCAGTTCCTGCTTTGTCCTCTGCGGGTTTATTGCAGCATTTGGTTGCTGTACACAGCGGTGTGGCTGGGCATGCTCAGCATGTGGCTAATGCCCCCTCCCCATCTCTTCTCCCCTCTGGAGCAGGTTGCAAAATTCACACAAAGCCAGAACTTTTCAGGCAAGGGTCTGATGGGAGAATCCAGCCTTAGGCCACAGTGAGGGGAGAGAGCCTGGTTTGGAAACCCACCCATGAGAGAGAGCAGCACGCCCGCCCGTGGAGGCTGTGCGAGCAGAGCATTGCAAACCTCGTGGCGTCCCAGAAATATCCCAGTCCCTGCTTGTGGCTCCCGAGGGAATTCATAGCGCTGCTGCCACGGAGCTACCAGCCCTTTCATCTTTCTCTTCCTGGCTCTTTCCTTTTCTCTTTTTATCTCCTTCCCAACCCACCTGTTTACTTGTCCCCATGGTGCCTCCCCATTCCCTGCACCGCTCTGATGCCAGCACTCACTGTGAGCACCCACTGGCACACAGCTGCCAGAGCCCACCTGGCCTCGAGGCAGCATGGTCAGCTCTCCACTGTCCAAGCCTTGGACAGGGACCTTGGGATCCTGATAGTACCAAAGGCTTCAGTACTTCCCTTCTGTTTAGTCCCTTTAAAGACAGAAAAAGCTAATTTGAGGCAACTGTAAGTAAAGACCGTGCTTCTGAGGGCTCGCATTATTCATAAGATCCAAATATATTTGGCAAGAATTGGTTCATGGAGTAATGTAGTCATTTCTTAGCGATCTTGGAACTAAAAAGTAATAGCCATTGATATCTGAGGATGTAAACATTAAGATGAGTGTAGAACGAAAGAAAATGTATTTAGTTTTTAAAATATGTTTTCATGAGAAGTTCATGTGCTGCCACAGTGAAGGAAAGACACATTTTCAGGAAGTATTTGCAGAAACCATGCACAGTAGTTTCCGATTTTTATAAACCGTATGCTATGTTTTCTAAAATCCTGCAACTCCCTCCCTCCCTTCAAGAAAACCAAAGGATTGTTTAGTTTTATGTGTGAAAATTGCTTTAATATTACTTCAGTACCTCAAAAAAAAAAAAAAAGCTCAGCTGCACCAGGAACCACAAAATTCAGTAAACAGAGAGCTTATCATCTCACAGAAGTGGTAGGCTTGAACCAAGAGTAATAATTACTGCTATTTCACTGAGTTCAGTTAGAATATAGAGGCATCTAAAATGGGCCCTGTGCATGCAATACTTCAGGTATATGACAAGGAAATTACGCTTTCAAATTACATTTAAATACCTTCAGTGGTCTCTCTACACCATGTAAAAAGCCAAGAGATACAAAAAAAATTTACACTGACACTCTGCTCTCAGCTCCTGCTATTCTCCAATAGTTCCTTCCTCTCCTGTGTGTTTGCAGTGTACTCTTGAGGTGAAGACATCACTTCAGCCCTCTGTCAGTGCTGGTGGTTGAATTCACACTATTAAAGAATTCTAAATGCTGTTTGACTCTTTAATACTCTGCACCCAGAGCGGGGCTGCTCTCCCTTTGTGGCAGGCTCGTGCCACATTGTTGGGAGCCCCGTGTGGGTTCCCACTGTACGGAGCACAGGGCCGCTTTCAGCGCAGCCCAAATGTGGGGGCTGCACCCCTGAACCCCAGCAGTCCGTCCTGCTCTGGGGCTGGGGCTGGGAATGGGAATGGGAATGGGGGTCCTGGGGGCCCTGTGTGCCGGCACAGGCGTTCCCCGCCCACTGCTGCTGCCTCCCCGACGCTAATCTGCTGTGTCACTAACAAGTTGTATCATTTGAACCTTGCAGAGGAAGGCATCAATCATGAGTGCAAGCTGTGTAACCAGATGTTTGACTCTCCGGCAAAGCTCCTGTGTCACCTGATTGAGCACAGCTTTGAGGGGATGGGAGGCACATTCAAATGCCCTGTTTGTTTCACAGGTAAGACAGGGAGGCCAAGACAAGCCTCAGCGTGCATGGCTAGATCCAGAAATGACACTCAGGGGATTTGTAAAATACCGTATTCCTTTCCCTGGGAAAAAGAAATACTGTGCTTGGAAATGTTCAAATATCCTCTGTCTGAAGCTGGGGCTCTCTCTGCCGAGCAGCTCTGTGGCGTTTGACACCAAGCAGCACTGCCACATGCAGCAGGCTCTGCAAGGCCCCCACAGATCCAAACATTTACCCTATGCCTTGTGGCTCAAAGGTGCTATGTGTTTCCAAGTGCAGGACTTGCAAAGGATGGACATGCTCTTGCAAGCCCTTATTCACCTGGCTGAGGACTCCCTAAAGGCCAGGTGGTCCATGGTCTGCTTACAGTGCTGACTAAAGGGGAGTAAAAGTTTGATAAGATCAAATTGTACAACTCTGTGGTTTTGCCAGCTGCTCTCTCAGAGGTTTTCTTTAAGCCCAGTTTTCTTACAGTGGCACATTTCTAACTCCTGTCTGAGACCCTGCTAGGTATTCCGTCTCTGTAGATCATTGAAGCTGTCTCATCAGTGCAAATGATCATGGGTGATTCTTGCTTTCCCAGGATCTGCAGGGTGCATGCTAAAGGCTGCCTTTTATACTCACTTCAACACAGTAGTTAACATCTGCATTTCCAATCTGTTTGAGAGATAAGGATCATGTAGGTGTCACTGTGGGCCTGTTGTCAGTAAAGGGGCATGGCAGCACCTGTGATTCCTTTCACTTTGGTGGGAATAAGGTGAACCTACGTTCTTTAGGGTTTGGCCCATCATTTCAGAAGCTGGTTTTTGTGTGAGCTTGGAGTTAATTTATCCTTTCTGAAATGTGCTGTAAAAAATTTTGGGTGCATTTGTTAAATACTGCTGAAGAAGCCATTTTCACATACAGATGACCATTCATGTAAAGTGAGACAAAAATTAAATCAGATATAGATATATTTTTAACGAGCCAAAGCTGTGGTTCCATATGTTCCAGTTCAAAATTTCCCTCAGTAAAGTCAGAATAATTGTCAGTCCAGAATAATAATGCAGATACTGTGATATTTGTGATGTTAAGCAATAATCTTTTTCTTTTATATTGAATGGACAACCTATTTAAAAGATCTAAAAATTGTGGCAAGCCTGCCCTTTCAGATTCACATTTCTGCCAGAAATGCTGTTCTGGGCCACGTGTCTTCCAGACCAGCCATCAAGGCTTCTCCTGGCCCAGTTGTCCTGCATTAAAAATGCATCTGATGCACCTGCCATGGGCCCAGGGCTCCCCAGGGGAGCAGTGACGTCCTCTCTTTGGTCTGATGACTGAGTTCTTCCAGTTACCTGTGGACAGTGTTAGCTTTATGTGAGATATCAAAAATCCATACAGGATGTAAAGCCTGTTAGAAGTAAGCTGACTGTCAGCCTGGAGACTCTAAATTGACTACTTGTAAGGAAATTCTGCTGAAGCAAGTGTATTGGCACTTCTCTGGCAGATATCCTTGGACCTTTTACAATTGCAGAGACTCTGAAGTGCAGTTTCAGACGAGGTGCCTTACACGAAGCAAGCTTAACTAACTGTACTCTGTTGTTTCAGTTTTTGTACAGGCAAACAAACTGCAGCAGCACATCTTTGCAGTGCACGGGCAGGAAGACAAAATTTATGACTGTTCCCAGTGCCCACAGAAGTTCTTCTTTCAAACAGAGCTTCAGGTATGTTTACAACAGGAGTAAAAACAAAGCTAAAGCTGTTGATTTCTCTGTGCAACTGTCACCCTTGTGCAGCCTTTAGAAAAGGTGCCTACTCTTGGTATGGTCTCTTCTGCCCTTAAACAGTCTCTCAGTCTCCTCCTGCCTCCCTGGGTACCTGGAGGAGAAAAGGGTCTCTGAGCATGGCTGGAATAAATAAATAAATAAGACAAGACAGATATCATGATTTATGAGTATTTCTCTTGACAGTACTGTTGCTACATCCTTACATGTCTACGTCAAACACCTTGTAAATAATTTCTTCTTCTCCATCAATAATTTAGGGACTGATTAACATACAAAGACTAAGCAAATGGTAGCTGCCCCATCCCCTTCCTCACTGCTAAATCATAAGTAAAGGAATTTTCCCTAGTGAGGTATGAGAAAGCGTGGTGCAACTCGGCGTGATGCTCAAGCAGAGGCTCCTCCCAGGCAGCAGCACATTGCCAAGCTGTGGCTCTGCACACCAGCCCTTACACACAACTTCCCTTGGCAGCACTGGGGGCTGCAGCCACAGCAGCTGTAGCCTCCACAAAGCCAGTGCTTGGCTCACAGGGGGCACAAATCCTTCTGGAGGGGCTGGACCCTGACCTGGGGACGCTGCTGCAGCCATGCTTGGAGCCCTGGCCCCAAAGGCCTCCTTGGAGCCATGGCAGGGAATCTGGGGGTTAAATCCTATCAATACCCATGGTGCTAAACCCACGCAGGCACTGAACTTCCCTCCATGGTGTGTGGGGATGGTACCTCTTGGGCAGTGGAGCACCACAGCCTGCCCTGCCAGAGAGCTCGTGGGGAGGTGCCCAGCCTGGCTGGCCTCCTCACACCTGTCTCACCTGTGCAGCATGGCCACCAAAATCACCCCTCCCATCCCCTGGGAAAGGCGGGCTTTTTATAGAATGGCACCATAGGCCTCATTTAAATGTATTAGCTTTATAAACCATGATTTACTTAAACTTTGGAGGGTTTTTATTTATCTTGCTGAATTCCCAAGCTGCTGCCTCTTGTGTTGTGCTGTCATGCTGTGGAAGGATGGCTGATCTTTTCACTTTGTTGATTTTATTTTTTTTTTCCTCCCAGGGGATCCCGCCTTTCCCTTGTTCTAGCGACTTGATTTGCATAAGTGTACAAAAGTTTTAACTATACCTTGTTAATATTTTAATAAAGTCAGCAGATTTTTGGTTTGTGTGTTCTCACTATGAACGTTTTATGAAGGCAGCAGTGGCTTGCAAAGACAGCTTTGATTTTTCCTCCCATATCTCCCTTAAAGTGGTGTTTGGTCAAAATGCCAGCACAATTAAAATGGGAACACTGGCGTCCTAGGCCACTGCATTAACCTTTAGAATCAGATGATCAAATAAAGAGAACCTGGTTAAATTATAGTCTAAGCAGCCTGTTTTTTGCAATTACAGATTTTAATTACATAGTGTTTCAGTTCTGAAGTTTTGTGCATTGCACAATTGCTGCAAATGTCAGCTTTAATCATATAAATTAGGATTGTAATTTTTCAGTTTTTGTGCAGGATTTTTCTCCACTCAAAATTTTTCTGCTTATAATAATTCATAATAATTACATGAGTAGTTTTGGTTGATGTTGATGTTGGCTGAATGAAAATTCAATACTTAGCTGCACAGTTTTAGTCTTTATTTCAGTAGTGACTCAGAAATGTGTGTTTACTTTATGCCAGGAAATTTACTAATGCAAATATTGGAGCCAAGGAGGACACAAAATGTGTGTATAAATCAGTTAGAAATGCTTAAGACTTTTGAACCAGTCTGCCTGGCATGATTATCTCATTAGTTTCTGGTGTGTAAGCTGCCTGCTCTAAATTCCTCAACTGTTAGTAATATTTTTGTTCAGTAATGAAGATTTAGTATTACTTTAGTGAACCAGTTGTTCAACTGCTACTTGGGGTTAAATCTGCATAAACCTTTCTGTGTCTTTAACTATGCAATTATCTGATGTTGGCAAATCAGCTTCCATCAAGAGGTTCTGATTGATGAATTTGACTGTTCAGTTCTGAACTTAGCTTTCCTACGGGCATGAAATAGCTGGTATCAAAATCTGAACTTACATGCTGTTTTCCTCCATATTTTCAAGTGAAATCACTGAAAAGACTTTTTAAAAAATTGAGCATTCAACTATTTCAAGAAGCAATTTAGAGTGGGGTGCTTGTAGAAAAGCAGGAAAAACAAGGAAGGTGGGGAAAATGACAGGCAGCAAAGGGAAAAGGTAACTTTTAGACTGGCATGAACTGGCCCTGCTGATTTTTGAACACTTTTTTTTTAAACAGGGTGAACACCATGTGTGCCATGTGATGAGAAACTGTAAATGCTGTTGTAAATGTACCTCTAGTGGCTGGTGCACATACTGCTTTGGTAGCTTAATGCTCTGGAAGTGATCAAACCCTCTGTGCTGCTTTAACTAGTAGTTGTATTTTAATATTGGTTTTTGCTTTGAAGTTTACACCATCTGATGGAGCTGTAAAACCAAGGCTTAGGAACGCTCCGAGGAACTGAACTTGCTTTGTAAATGGTGGAAATTTTGGTGAGAATCTGGAGCAATGAGTCAGTGACGTTACTTTGATGATATTGCCACAAGAAAAGAAAACAGAATGCTCCTTAACTGCTTATATTATCTCACTGGAAATAAGGAAAGAAAACATGGGAAGGTTAAGCATGAAACACAAAGGAAAGAGTATGTGTGATAACCCCACGCACCCTTAGGGCAGAAGAGGAAAAGCTGGCAGCTCTGTTTTTCACATCCTCACTTTGTACAATTTGATTTTATGAATATCATGAAATTCTCTTGGAAAAAGGGTGAATTTATAGCTCATATATAAAACACCAAGGCTCTGGCATTTCATTCCCCTTACTGAAACATGCTCACTGAAACAAGTGGAGGATTGGGGTTTCCTTACATGTAAGGCAGAAGGAGCCCTTTCAGACAGATGCCCATCTCCAGGAGCTGTGCTGGGAGCCTGGTCCAGCCCCTCAGAGGCAGCCAGAGCCATGGGCACTCGGACCTGGCAGATGAGCTTGCTCTTTGACAAGTGAAATTTTGATCTTTGCTATTTAAAACGTAGCAGGGAATCCTGCCAGACGCAAAGATGGGTCGGAAATGATGACACATAATGGATGCTGAGAGTTATATTTGTGGTGTGATTCACAGCAAGGAGAGATCCCTCCTTAGTTGTTTGCATTGAGAATTATAGTAAGTGAATTGTGACTGAGCAGTGGTTTTCAGAGAAAACTCGAGGAGGATTTTTGCGCGTGCTCTTTTGCCACACTGCTTTTCCAAGGCGCCATCACATAACCGGTGAAGTATTTGTATTTAAAGGATTAATTCCTGCTGTTTGCTTGTGTACTGTTAATCATACTGTTTCCTCCTAAATGATTACAATTGATGAAAACTAAGGCAAGGGATGTAATAAACAATGCGCAAATAATCCAGGTACCAAGGGAGCAGGGTACCTGCCAGGTCTTTCCTAGCACAGGTGTTCAGGTGTTTTATTGCCTGCTATGAATAAAGGGCTTTCTTTTCTGCTCAGATTTGGAGATATGTCAAACCACTAAATTAAGAGAGCTTCACTGGAGGAATGTGCTGTCATTTTAAATGCCCAGTTTTTTAAACGTACACATATCTAAAGGAGCTACTATGGCTCATTGGCTAACACTGTGGTCTGTCTCCCCTCTCATTTTATTTTATGTGAAAAGCTAGCAATTTTCATATATCCATAAACAGGAATGAGCTGCTGCACAGAAATTGCACTCATTATATTAATAATGATTTACTATGAATGTCCTCCAGGGGCTTGATTTGGTCCACATCAAAGACCTTGGGATTCTTTCTGCTGATTACAGCAGATCAAGCCCAAAGCAGGTTTTCTCTTTTTAAGTCTGCTTTTAATGTCAGCTTGATGTCAGATGTGCCTCACAGTAGAGGACTGTGACCTGCCCAGGTGAGGGGCACCACAGCGAGCTGCCCTATGGTCTGATGTGGCACAGTGGGGACACCAAGGAGCTGCTCTGTACCTGTGCTGGCCTCTCTGGGAGAGGAGCAATGGGGAGCAGCATCTCCAGCTGCTCATGCCAGTGGTCCTTGAGGCCATCTGGGTACAACAGTGTCCCCTGAAGCACAGAGGGGAATGAGAGCCTCTTGGCTTGGCTGTCAGCCACCTGCCTGCAGGCGAGTCTGCAGGGCTGCATCCAAGGGCTCACTTCCACCACCAGTGGAGCACTGAAGAAAGACTTAAGCAGTTTTAAGTCTGTACCCAGACATATCTCCAGCTCCTATTTGAAAAAATGGACGTTACCTACTTTCTAGGGGTATAAGAAAGCTTGCTTAAGTAGAGATAAATTTTTCTTCCAACCAGCCCTGTGTGCTTGCAAGAGTGCAGTATTTCAGTGTTTCTGGGCTCCAGTGTCCATTCAGGCAGTGAGAGAAAGGCAATTCCATGGTATCTTGAGGAAGCTGCAGAAAATGTTTCTCCTTGAGAGTGTGTGGATGGCAGGACAAATGGGACCTGAAATGTGGCCCTATCCCAAGGTAGTGCTTTCACTTGATGTAACTTTCGCTGTATTTCAGGACTTAGTGTGGCTTAGATGGCAAACACCAAGAGCTTCTTACTGAAAACATAGCATGAGCACTTCATAAATTTCATACAAAGCCCACACAAAATCACGTGTAGAATTAATTTCCTGCAAGTATCATCCTTTTTTTTTCTTTTAAAACAGATTTTTTATCTTCACATTTTGCATTTCATAGGCTTTTAAGAACCTGTTAGCTATTTTTCCTTCTTTCGTACTACTTTTATTTCCTAATTTTTAAGATTTTTATAATGTCATTCCTTCTTTAAAATCATGAAAATGACCTAGTCAGTTATCCTAGCAGATTTGGCTAGCGTTTCTTAAAAAAAAATGTTGCTATGGTGCTTGGAGTATTGTTAAATTTTAATTATTAGTAGTTACAAAGCTAATAAATTACAAGACTACCAAAATCTATTCCAACCATATTGCTGGGTTTCATTCAGACGCAGTCAGATAATTATAACTAACAATAATTAAAAATTAAAAGTGCTGTAGGCACATACCCATCATGTTGAGTCTGCCTGCCTGAATGTTCTTTATGGACTGCAAAACCACAAGTTTTATCTGTGATCTGTTTTCACAGTAGGGAAGAGTTTTTACCTATAAGGTCTCTGCTTTTCAATGTGTATGTTTAAATTCAGAGGAGGGGGAGGAATATGTGGCTGTTTGAAAATTTAGGGTTAGGAACAGGCTCTGATAAGGACCAAAGCTAAGAAACACCATTGTAGACTACGTGAGGCTGGTGCTGGCTCTGCAGCAGCTGCAGTTGGGGTTCTGTGCAGGGGATGCCAAAGGTTTCCTGGACCTGAAGTTAATGTAAGATCAAGGGCTGTTCGTGCTCATGCACCTCTGTGTGGATTGTCAGTCAGCACCTTCTTCCCTTGCACAGAGGCAGGGGGTGTTTGCTGGGGCTGTTGGAACAATAAGGGAATCCAGACCCCGTGGCCTCTTTGCGTGGCCACCACTGCTGCAACAAAGGATGGTGCAGAAATCTTGAATTGCCTTGTGTGTGGCGTAGGCCAGGGTGTAGCATTTTCATTTGGAAAGATGGTTCTGATCAATATATTGCTGCATCTTTATCCTGTCTGAAGTCTCCAGTGAGAGGCAGAAAGATCTCACCTGAGATGAGGGTATGTCTGGCACTGGAGCAGCATGGCCCGTAACAAAAACCTCTCCTTCATTCCTTAAACATTAGGGCCATTCTGTGGCTGGCCTTGGCTAACAAAGTGCACGCAACTTCACATTAACATGTGCAGAAAACCCAGCAGCCGTGCAGAGTGGAGGAAAAAAAGAAGGGAGCCAGGTGAAAGGCATCGTTTTAGTCATTAATGCACTTAAGCGCACCCAAGTGTCAACATGTGTGATCAAGTGTAAGGAGGCATGTCGTTCCAATGTGGCAGTGCTGGCACACAGACGGGGCTTCCTCCAGCAGAGATGGCACTTGGATCTGCTGCTCAGGCTGCCCAGCTAAACCCGTCGTTGCCTGTCATCTATGCCCTAGGGCAAGGGTCCAACCAACTTTTGCGCAGGCACCATGCCATCCCAACAGATGGGCAGGAGTGTAAGCCGCCAAGAGACAATGTATATGCATCAATTGTGTTTATTGAAAGCACAATTCCTGGCTGGAAATGTTCAAATGTCTATTTATTTTGAGATAAGATGCCTTTAGTTAACGGGTATGGAAATGCAGCTTAGCTTTGAGTTAATTAATTTGTATACCTTACAAAATATAATGCAGATGTGAAAGTGTAAGTGGTTATGGGGAGATCTGTTTAAAGGTCTGTCGTGACACAGAGTCCCCCCTAAAATTCACTCAATATGCTAAGGTGCTACTTGCCTCTAAGTACCAGAGACCAGTTTTTTGTAGGTGCTGCACATAACTGTACAAATCTCTGGCTCAATACATAGTGATATGCAAGGAGCCAGCCTTTTACACCGGCAGGCTTTCCTTTGCGCACAGATGTATAAGCTCACCTCCCCTCTCAGTGGTGAAAAACACTTTTGCTTTTTGGGGCAGTGAGGGTGATACATTAATCCAGACCAAAGCTAGACTACTTTACACATCTCACTGAAGAGATTTGTTTTCCATGTGACAAAAAGAGAGGAAAAAAAGAGCATATAATATGCTTTTATATTTGACAGCACTGCTGCCCACTAGAAAGGGTAAACTGTGGAAGCATCCAGAGAGGAGTCTGTATGCACACATTAAAGGGTGTTCCCTTCCTCTACTTGTTAGCTTTATTCAATTAAGACTTGTTAGTGTTCTTGAAGGATGTGCTTTGAACACCCTTCGAATATACAATTTGATATTCATAAGGATCCAGGCATACTATATGTAAATAAATAAAGCAGGAATGTTGTACTTCTGTATACATTAATGCATTCCCATCCTCTTGGAAGCAGAGCACATGGTCTGTGTTAAACATCCATCCTGACCAAAAGGAGGAAGCACAGGAGAAGAAATGAGAAATGGATTTTCTTTCAGAAGGACCAGATTGCACTCTCTGGTCTGGCAATAACAATTACTAATGACATTTAGAGAGAAATTAAGGATGAGAAATGCAAGTTGGCATTTCAGCAGTGCCAGTCAGTAACATTGCATCAGAGCTCACAGGAGAGATGAGAAAAAGTTAAGGGATGGAAAATTAATTTTGTTATGTCAACAATTAACAAATACCTTTTCTTCATTATTTACCACACTATCACAAATTACCACTGTGATAGTATTTTAGCAGCTTCTCAGGTGAATGAAAATTTCAGCACTTTGAAATCCTTATTTCTGGAGTCAAAAGCACATGTTTATGTTTTGCTGTGTTTTGTTGAACAATGAATGACAGAAAGAGGTTCAGACTGACCAGGGAGGGAGAGCATGAGCTCTTGGATGTGTGTAGCAAGAAAATTCTGTGGATTCTCTCTGCAGATCTCTGTGGTTCTTTACAACCATGAATGAATTAGTTTACCAGCACATTTTCTGAGTTTTTTTCCTGTTTTGCAAATTTGGAAAGGCAAAGGTGAATAATATACCCTGTTCCATGCAGGACAATTTTGGAGGAGCCAGACACAAAGCCCTGGAAACCTCAGACCTTTTATTCCAAAGTCCTTCGTGCGTTCACAAGGTGACATCCCCACAGGAGGGTGGTAGGAAGCCCCATTTCCTGCTGCTCTGTGTAGAGGCTGGAGCACAGGGGCCATAAGCTGTGGGGTTGTGAGCGTGGCCATGGCACAGCTGGCTGTGCAGGAGCAGTGTCCTCAGGGACAGCACAACCGGCTACCCCTGCTCGGCCCTGCCAGGCTGGGTAGCACATGCCTTTGTAAGCAGGGCAGAGTCCTTAAAATAGAAACGGAATGCTTGTGTAACATGTAGACAAATACTTTTTTTTTTTCTTTTGTTTTCTCTCTGAAATGTCTTGTCAGAGATTTTCTTTGCTGGGGGGAAGAGATCTCTGATCCAGCCTTTTGATTTTCTCCTGTTGTAGTAGCTGCTGTGGAGCATAGTTTGGGGGCTGAGCACAGACTAGCTCTGTTGCCTCCTGTAAGTGTCGCTAGCATCCAGAGGAACTGACTGTTTTTCAAAGGAAGAGGGATGCTGCACTGGAAAGGACAGAGTATAAGCGTTATTTAAAGAAAACAGTGGAGCTTGATCAGTTTTAAAGAGCTCATTGAGAGTACTGTACAACATCCTTTTAAAAGTTCAGTCTCTTCGTCTGCTTGCAAAGACCAAAATGGGGATGCTGGTCAGACATAACAGTATATGCCTGAGTGTTTTCACAAGAAATGTCTAGATCATTAAATATAATAGGTCTCAGCTGCAGTTTTGATCACTGAAGCATGCACACAATTCATCACAGCAAATTAGGTACGTCTTTGTAACTTATCTTTCTGCAATTTGCTGGCACTTCTAGAGAGCTGAAACTTATATTGGATGTGCTGCAGAAGCCATTTCAGATTAAATATTCTGTGTTTATTGTTGGAGAACAAGGATTCCCTAATAACAAAAACATGGAGCAGTGTATGTTTCTGCTCCTGCATCTTGCAGAACCAGCAGTAGTACCAGCAGAGATCCCCAGCCACATTCATTATTTATATATTTCAGTGAATTTCTTGTCTGCAGTAAAAGAGATATAAGCTTCAACATCAGTCTGTGCCAAATTCTATGCTACAGCCCATTCAGAAACCTGAGGCAGCCGTGGTTCTCAATCATTACACAGCCCATTTATCTGATTGGAGTTTTGTCCTCTCTGCCTTGTTGAAATGCTGCATGTTCTTTAAAAGCTGAGTTTGACCTTTGGAAAGAAAAGGCATTTGCTATTTTAATTTTAGGGGTTTTTTACAGAGAACCTGAACCTACTTAAATGGAAATTGGCATTGAAAAGCAGCAGTTATTGAAAAGCATTTACTTTATTACTAGAGGAGAGCAGACGCTAGTGGACTCAAAAATTACGTTTCAGTGGACTCATCAGTTTCAGTCACTAGTTAGTCTGTGAACAGATGGATGTATTTGTAACAGTTAACATGAATTTATACCCTGGAATTTTACATTTGCCCTAAGAGCACTGCTATCTTAGTTGCTGCCTTGAAGGGTTTGGAGATGCATTTTATTTTACTGAAAAAAGATACGTTTGTTTCTAATTGCAGAGATTTCTTACATCATAGAAAGTGCCTCAGCTTTCAGAAATGTGAATGATGTACAGCTTCTATGTAAGGAAAATGTTGTAAAAGAATCCCCAGTACAGCTGCTGCAGAAAAAATAAACATCTCAGCCCAAACCTAGATAAACCCCCTGTGGACTGAGAAAATAATTTTCAATAACCAGATATTTTTAACTCTGTGTATGAAGGTAGTAATCACAGTCACCTGTATTTGCATCTAGGGCCTGCCACAGTCTAATTGCTTTTTTCTTTCCACTCCCACCCCCCTAAATTTTAAGGCTAGTGGTTAACTGAGCAATGCATTAAGCAGTCCATCTCCAAAACAGAAAGAAATACTGCCCTAGCCTCTACCATGTGGCATCTTTAGGTTTCAGGGATTTCGTTTAAATCTGAAATTTATGTCCAGGAGAAATAAATTATTAGATTGTAAAAGCAGCTGGGGAGGGAGTAAATATAGTCTCTTTTGTCCTCTATATCATTTCCCCAGGAAGATAATAAATGTGTGGCAAGCGTCTTGTGTTTCCTCGGTCATACAAATGTTGTGTGCGCGCTGTATTTCAGATGTGAAGCCTAGACTCCAGACAGGAAATCCTGGAGTGATACTGTGCTGCTGCTGCCTACTGCTGCGCTGCTGGTGGAGGCCCCATCACTTTTACTGCTAGAAGGAATTTGAAAAATAATTACATGAAGAAATTTAAAAGGCCTTGTGTGTACCCCTGATTACCTGAGTAAGAGATGTAGGGTGTAATCCTAGGGTTTATCTCCTCAGCCAGTGAAAGGCAGCAGGAGCAGCCGCCCTGGCTGCTGGAAAGAGCTGTCCAGAGAGATGGAGTCCTGTCCTGTGACCCCATCCCAAGGGCCAGTTTTCCTAGGGGGATTTTAAAGACCCTAAGAGAGACTCCTGTTAATTCCTCCCTGCCTTACCTGCTCTTATTCTTCTGTGAGGTCAGATACATGGAACAAGCATAATGGGTGGCCAGGAAAAAAATTGGGTTTGAGAACAGCAAAAGGAATTGTAGTCAGTGGTCTACTTGCTTTTCTGCACCTCCACGCTGTTGTCAGGAAGGCTGTCAGTATTCTCAGTGCAGCCCATCTCAGGGATCTGAAAACAAGCCTGGAACAGCCTTGCTCTTTGCTCCTTCTGTTGTTCCTTCCTGAGAAGTATATTCGATCATACACTGTTGTTTGCCTAATTATACCCTGCTTTAACATTGTGTTTTGAAAAGAGTTTTATACCTCCCTTTCACCAAAGGAGAAAGGGAAAACAATTCAGAATACAGCTTCTTTTGATGTTGTGTCTGTTCTGCTTATGTAAAATGAGAAGGGGATGGGAGTGTTTGGTGCAGGGCTGGGTACACGTGTGCAATGACCTGACCTGGGCTATAACTGCCAGTGGACGGATTGCTAATGTTCCCTTCATGTTTCATGTTAATGGATTAACTTACAAGATACTAAACTGTCTGTCCTCAGTGAGGTGATGGGGCTTTGTTGGAAAAATCTAGATTATAGAGTGAGATGGTATGTGCTGATGGGATCAGTGTAGAGACAGCTCATGGCTCTGTGCAAGGTCAGCTTGGGTTCAGCGAGGCTCTGTCACCCCAACTCTGCGTGAGCCAGACCAGATTTGGCAGCAGCAGTCCTGAGCTTATCACTCAGCTGTGCTTGAGCTGATGCACTGTGCAGTGTGTTGTGTGTCTTCTGTGCCACGTCCTGGGCAGGCAGTATGGACACCCAGAGGTCACCTCCATGCAGAGCCTGTCCCCAGAAGCCCATTGCCTCAGCTTTGCACCACGCAGGAATGGCCAAAGCACTGCCCACAGTGCCAGCCCTGGGAGAGAGCTCCTGACTGACCACCCAGCCTCATCATTTGTTTCTGCTGCACAGTTAAACTGAGTAAATTGCCATGGGCATTGAGGTTTGGCTGTGTATGGCATATCTGTCATCAGTGTGTTACATTATGTGTCTCCAAAAAGAGGAGTGAGGTTGTTTAGAACATATTTACTTCTGAAAACTGTGTCCTCCTTTGGGGCCAGCACATGCTCTTAGTCTTTGCATGAAATCAGGATTGTTTAAGACATGGCATCTTGCTGTTTAAAAGGCAGATTTTCCTGACACCAGTGACACTGTTGTAATGGAGTTGCAATGGCTGGAAAATCCCATTTAAGCCAGTTGTTTCACACACATACCACAGCAGTGTTGCCTTCCTGTTTTGTCTTATGATATCTTGGAGGATCATGTTGGTGATATTTTGGCCCCTCTTTTACTTACAAGAACAAATTCAGCATGGCTCTTTCACACTCCTAGCTCCTCCAGGGTTAATTCCTTGTGGCAGCGGGCAGTGGGCTGAGCACAATCCTGTCTGCAGATTTCTGCTCTGCTGGTGGCATCTACACTAACAGGGCAGCATGTAAAGCACTTCTGTAACTATGGCCTTGCTATTTTATAGCAGAGCTACTTGCATTGGAGGAGTTTTATTCCCCTTTTGAAATTAGAAAGCAGCAATAACAACCATTATGTCCAAGGCAACAGGTCACTGACCAGCCGTTTTGTCAGCCCAAGCAGTGTGGGTGCCACGTGACAGGAATATTTATCTGCCTCTAAGAAAAGTGTATCTAAAACACAAGGCAATACAATTTGTCAGATCAGTATTCCATTAGAGGGAATTTCACTTTAGTTGCTGCTTCTTAAAGGAATTACTGGTTGAAGGGCTGTGGTCCTGCTGCAGGCAGGTGCTGCTTGTGTCAAGTCTGGCTGTCCACACTTGCTTATTTGGCCCAAGGAACCTGGTTCAGCTGCAGCTCCCATCATTCAGTGGAGGATGCTGCCTAAGTTATGAATGTGAGTCCTGTCCCTGTTAATGTTTGCATTAAAATTCACAGTTAAGACAGAAAATGTTTTATATCTGTCCTTAATTCCAGGAATACCTAGCTGGTGCATGGGAAAAAGCAACAAAAAATAATCAGATGGTGTTCAGTGACCCTTGCCATACCAGAGAACAGCAGAGCAAGTTTTGGGTTCAACTCTCAATTTCCTGGCTTTTGTTGATTTATGTTCCCATGGAAACAGTCACTCAGTGAAGCTTTGCCCTATGCATTTTAACTTCTAAAGGTGCTATTAAAGTGTTTCCCTTTTGCTCTAAGTATTTTTTTAAAAGATACCATCCTGGTCCTACAATAAAGACCCAATTAGGAAGTTATTTGGTGTTTAGAGGAGCCACAAAGTGTTCCTTAATGATGACTCCAGCCCTCACAGAAATGAACAATTAACTGGCTTATGTGATATGATTTACCTTAGATCAAGGAGGGATTAACGAGATAAGATTTGGATTGGTTTCTAAGAAAGCAACAATTCATGCTTTTGAGAGGAAAACCTGTTCCAGATTCTTGGAAAAGGGTTTACCTCTTGAAAATTATTTTGAAACGTTGCTTCCCTGAGTAGGACCTGTAATTAGATTGGAAACAGGTCAGCACTGGGGTGTGCATTGGGGTTTTTGGTGTAGCACAGGCAAAGGAGTGTCCCTGTGGGCAGGAGATGCTTTCTCTGATTACTGTGGCTTAGGTTTGAAAACAGACTGGGAGTGGGTGTTGGCATTCTCGAGGACAGCATTGGAGGGTCACTTCAAAGCTGGGCACAGGGGCAGGGCGTCCGTGCTGCTGCGTGCCGGGTTTGTGACACATCATGGGGGCTGTGATCCCAATGTCTGTGGGACCAGCTTCCCGGGAAAACTGACCATGGACTGACCAAGGCCAGGTTAAAGCAGCACCCTTGTTGGCAGAGCACTGTGCTGGGATCCTGCAAACCGTTTTCTGCTCTTGGGATCAGAAATGGCTCTGGAATCCAGTCAGGGAGTAACAGTGGGGCTGAGGAAGAAGTGAAGGTATTCTAAAAATATTACAGTTTCAGGCACCTCTGACAACAGTAATTAAATCTGTCCCTCTCACTTTATATTTAGGAAGTGTAAGGTTCTTCCCTCGGCTTATTTTTGATCTTGTGCATGGTGTACTGGAGACTACAAGTTACAAGGATGCTGATAAATTTGCATTTCTGAGTGAAATTCTCAGGAGCGTGTGCTCCCTCAGGACAGGTATTATTAGCTCCCTGGTTTCATTGGGTGCCTCAGTGAATCACGGTGTGTTTACAGCTAGTTTCTCCAACAGAAGACTCTGGTTATCTCTTAATAATGTATTCCTCTGTGTTTTTTATTTCCAAAGTGCTGTGGTAAGGAGATTTTCCCAAAGGCTTCAGTTTGCTTTTGTGCTTCAGCGTTTTACTCAGTGTTTTTGGAAGAAGTGTATAGACTTTTTGGTGAGGCATTTAATAGAATACGAGAAGCTATGCCAGGCTTAGGCTGTGCTCGGAGGTCACTTGTAATAGGCTCAACTCGGTTTATTCTGAGTTTTAGAGAAGAATAGAGATGGCAGATCTAGAAGACTGATGATACAAAATTATTAGTCTCAAGTGGGAAGGGGAAAGCATGTTAGGTGAGTTTTCAAAGTGTGATTAGGACTAAACAACCTGAATTAGAAGAGAAATTAAATTCATAAATCATCTAATTCCTAGCTGGTATGAGAAGAAGCTGGTGCTGGGAGAAATAACACTAAGAAAGGTATTTGTATAGAAAGCTAATCTTTCAAGCCAGAACAACACAGAAACACCTCTCAAAATTCCAGAATCGATTCACAAATGGGCAGAAGCAGCGCAGTTTGGAGCCGAGGCAGCGCGGCGCTGGCCCCGGTGCAGAACAAAGGGCGGCCGGGGCGGGGACGCGGGGCTCTGCCGGGGCTCTGCACACACACACACCCGGCAGCTGCAGGAAGGGGAGGAACGTGCCGGCCGCGGAAAATGGGTTATTAAGAAAAAGCAGTCAGCATTTAGGCAGTCACGTGTGGAACGGCTTTCCCCCCATGTAGATATTACGAATTCTGAAGCTTCCCTCTGACGCCAGATGAAGTGCCAGGTCCTGGGCACCGGAGAAGCCGGGCAGGTTTCTGAGGCTGTGTAAGGGGGTCCCCCCGGATGAGCAAGCACTGAGGGAGGCTGCTCATCCTCCCCAGTGGGTACAGAAACCCCAGGGGCAGCTCAGTCCTGGCACAGATGAGTGTTTCTGTGTCCCAGTACCAGTGAAAGGTGCATTTACCCCTGGGGTAATCACGTGCAAGCATCAGAGTAACTCAGAAGCAGCTATTTCCATTGGAAACAGGCAACTTCGCTTTCAGCCGACACCAAACCTCCAGGCGTATTTTCTTAGACACTCAAAATGATTTTTTTTTTTTTTCCTGGTTCAATAACTTGTAAAGGACAGCTTTCTACCTGCATTTGTTGAAGTGCCATCTCAAAGTGTGCTGACACAAGGACTGACTGACGTATGGCAAGTTATCAGATGCTCAGAGATGAAGGAAGCCGTAACACAGGCAGCCGTTCTTTCACAAAGGATGTGCCACCTTTCGTTTGCCTCTACCTCCATTTCAAGGGACTCTTCAAATAAAGAAGGGACATGTGAACCTGTCTTGCCTGACAATTTTTTTTTTTTTTTATTGCATACCATGATAACTTGGAGTTCACTTGTTACAAGCATTTTATGTAGTGGGTGAAATACCAAGGGAAAGGAAAGAAGTAATACTGTGCTGCCTGAAAAACTGTGATCTAAACATATAAATGTCACTGGGTAAGTTACCTGAAACAACTGGAAGGGCAATTAACACCTGGTTTTATGGGAAACATTGGTTACCACTATCAGTTTTAATGAAGTGTATTAACTAAATTGTGTTCTGAGTATTCATTCAGCCCTGTTTATGGCACACTCTTGAGTACATTTACTGTTTGTCAGAAGTGCAAACTAGTGAACATATGAGGCTTTAAGACAGGCCATCTGTTAGTCTTAGACCCTTGGATAATTGTCAAACAGTTCTAAAAATAAGCACATACAAACTGCAAGGGGGTGCAAAGGTGATTTTTCTTTAGAGTCTGATAGCAAAGGGAAAGTAGCAACCAGAAATTAAAATTAAAAAAAATAGTTTTTTCCTGTAAACCAAGCTTGCTCTCCTTTCTTTCTTTTTCACTTTCTCTTTCCTTTCCCACCCTCCTCCTCCAGTGTGCCTTTTTTTTTTTTTTTTTTTTTTTTTTTTTTTT